>OZ005743.1:23010883-23075883 GCA_963930735.1 Dioctria linearis | reverse complement strand
GGAAAAGAAGGGTCGATATTATTGAAAGAAGCCGGCCTTAGTCAAGAAGAAGACGATAACGTAATAGAGGTGGATAATGACGATATTGCAGACCCACCATGTCCATCGACTACTAATTGTACGTCAAGCTTAAGATCTCCAACAGCTACTCTTCCCCAAACTCTCAATAAAAATAGGAGTATATTATCTGAGATACAGGAGCTATGGAAGCAGAAAGAAGAGCATTTTAATAAAAAAATGGAGTTGGAGGAACGGAAAATGCAGCTGGAAGAAAAAAAAATTCGAGGCATTTAATAAAAGAACTGCTGCAATAATGGGAAAAAAATAATTTATTACAAAAACGTATTAGGGAATAAGGTATTTATATGATCCTATTTAATTTGGTTTTTTCAAACTTAGTATTTAAGAAGTGATAACTGCGCTGAAGCAATATGTTTTTTTATAGACGCTAACATTTTTTTCCTTTAAAGCTAGGTAAAATATTTTTATTGAAAGTATATAAATTACTTTATTTATGTTTTTAAACGTAGTAGGTATTTAAGATTCCTATTACCAAAAAAATTACGCCAATGGTGTTGTATTTATTTTATTTTTTAATATGATGAAGTTTTGTGAGGTACTCAGACCTTTAAATGGCTATAAAGCAATGCTTATTATAAACGTAGTATTTAAGATACCCATGTGATAAAAATCAGAACAAGAACCTGACTCATAATTTTCTGAAACGCAAAAACAAATGCTGTGAATTAATAAAAAAAGATTACGTCCATATAAATTTTTTATTTACACATAAAAATCAAATTTTGTGAACACTACTTGTTCTTTCTACGGAACAACTTTTCAGCAATCTCTTTTCGTAAAACTTTTCCAGTCCTTGAGTCATGGACCTCCTGAACTGAACAATTTTGTAGAACAGTTTTACTAATATTATTGATATTGTCTAACGATTCTTCCATATTATTCAAATCGGAATAATCAGTTATATTGTGCAAAATGCAACACGCTCGAATAAAATGACAGAGGTACTCTATTCCTTGAAGTTTACAGTAGTACAATTGTCTGAAGCGCTGCTTAAGGATGCCAAAAGTATGCTCAATGACAACGCGGCAAGAGCTTAGTGTGACATTGAAACATTTTTCGACCTGTGTAAGGTGTTCATTATCCCTAAATGGTGTTAAGACATTTTCTGTGCACGGATATGCTGAGTCACCCAAGATGAATTGACCTGAAATATTTTCAATGTAGTAGATGAACATAATACTAAATAAATTAGATTACCATGACATAATTTTCTCAAGTCCTTGTAAACGAAGGAGCTCTTGAAAACTCTGGCATCGTGAACCGATCCTGGATAACCGATAAAAACATCTATAAATTTTCTCCTCTCGTCGTCGATACATCCTGTCGAAAATGTTGGAATACATGTTTAATTTATATTAAAAATTGAATGAAGACATTTACCAATTATGTCACATAATTCTTTTTCTTCTTCAAAGAATTTGGCAGTTTCCTTCCTTCTGATCTCATTCGGCCAGACAATAAATTCCTCAGAAAGGATTCTGATGTAATAGGTAACCCTCGTAATTATTGCGTGAACTGTGGAAGTAGCAATATTGAACCTATCTGCTAGATCAGTAAATGAACATGCTTGATGTCCCGCAAATCATAAAAATACACATACGTGAAATGCGGCACTTTTCACTCGATTGTTCTTCTGCAATTTTTCGTAATCGGGAGAATTCTCGAACCGATTGCTTAGGAAATTGTAAACGTTTCTATTGACTCTGAAATGCTTTATGAATTCTCTTTCGGTGTAACTGGGTACAACTTCCGAAAAATAATTCATTATTGAGTTCCTTTTGGTTTCTTCGAGATGTGGCTCCAAAAGGGCAACAAGCTTAATCTCTGTGTCTGAAATTTCACTACTTAAATCTATTAAAGTATCCATTGTTTTTAAAAAGTCTTCTTCATCTGAATTTGATTCGTTCATAACACTTCCGAGTTTACTTTTATCCATTTTAAATTAATAAATATCAAATATCCAATGCCACCGCTTTATAAAATATTTCTCCCGTGCGAACTGTTAAAATATTTGTATCTACACTTCCACCACTTCATTCGTTCTCCAGGGCAGCACTGAAAAACAGCTGATTTCTGGTGCTGGTGTAGAATTGCACTTGATAGTTCTGAGTTACACTTGCCCCAAAGCAAACGAATGGACCTATTATTGATAGCAATTAGTGTCGAAAAGGTAGATTCGCACGAAGCAGTATCACATCCGATTGTTGCGACTGTTTCAAACAGTTCATACGTATCTCTGAAGGATTCCCTCAAGTACCTTTTCACAATAGTAGCTTCTTCTTTAGACGGAATTTTAATACCTGAAATATGATTGCAAATAAGGATTTCTTTTTTCTCATTAATTTCCTCACAATAGTTATATATTTTAATGTTTAACAGATTTAAACTTTGTCCAACTCATCAAGACACAAAATTGAGTCTAGTAGATCCTCATTGTCTTCAAATCTTCTGTTCATCGAAGCTTTTATTATGTCCTACAGTTTCATAATATTCCGCTTTAAATGGCTAAGCTTAAATTATGCCTGTAGTGTTTTGACGAGAAAGTGATGGGCCATACAGCATTTAATCCTCCAGCTGTCTTGCCTTTACTTGTGTCTTCTGTTCTATTTAGAGATTCTTTCCCACAATATAGTATTCTCAGCTTCTTCCAAAATTGTCTCATACATCTCTTCTGACCTCAATTTGTTCCTGGACACATTTAATTATTGATATGGCATCCTTCAATCCCGTGCTTCGACCCTGTAAAAGCCTGTAAAGTCGCATCAGCCGGTTGCAGAACACATGGCACTTTTATACCTTAGATGAAATCTTTAGAGTATAGGTACTAAGTTTTGTCATTCCGTTTGTAACGCACAGAAATAATGATGGTAGAGCAAAATGGATTTGACACCCACGTATAATAGTTATTAAAAGTTATTCAGATTTTCGCATGTCTGTCCGGCCGTATGTCCGTCCGGCCGTCTGTCCGTCCGGCCGTCTGTCCGTCCGGCCGTCTGTCCGTCCGTCTGTCTGTCCGTCTGACCGTCTGTCCGTGCGCACAATAACTCCAGAGCGCGTTTACTTAGAAAGCTGAAATTTTGTACACAGACCTAAAAAAAACAGTAAAATTAAGTTCGAAAATGAGACAAATCGGGGAACTCCTTCGAGGGGTTGCCATACAAAAATTTCGGTTTCCAATATATATTTGTACACTGCTTGAGAACGCGTCGACATAAAGAGCTGGAATTTAGTACATGATATTTGTATAGTAATAACAAAGAAAGTTTGAAAAATGGAATAAATCGGGCAACCCTTTTTTGGTGTTGCCATATAAAAATGTAGGTTTTTTACATATACTTTGAAGACGATCAGTCCTAGACATTTTTATTGTACTAAAAACTTCTTCAGAATAAGAAATCCTATAAAATTGGTTATAATAATTTTTTCTGTCCGACGAGCCGTTCTAGAAATATATGCGAGAAACCAATGCAAAAAATCAAAATTGGTCAAATGGGTGACCATACGAAAGTTCATACGTGCATTCATCTAGGGTATCATAAGAATTGGACTTAAACCAATTCTAGCTTTTTTAGTTGTTTTTTTGCTGCTATCTTTGCCAGTCGAATTTCCATGTTTAGCATAACGCCTTTGATGTTATCAATACTTTTTGCAATATCATCACCATTGAATTTTCCATTTTATCTGGAGTCTTCGAAATCAGAAAATAAATTTCATATACGAATCTTGTAACAGCCAAATGTCCTGACCAAAGCTGTTCAAGTAGTCGACCAATCGTCTTACCTTCACACATGGCAAGAAGAGGTGGCAGGTAAGCAACGAAAATATGGCCCAGGCTGACTGGTCAGTGTTGCTGATCATACAGACTCCCCGTGATGACTTTTATGACGTCGCCGCAGAATACGGAATAAGTTGGCAATATTTAAGATAGGATATTGTCATTTTAAGGTAGGGCATTGCCCCTCTATGCCCTCCTCTAGCTACGGCCCTGTCTTCGCTCATAGTAAACAAAACTTCTACTAAATTCTAACAAATTTCTGTAATTTTCAGATATTTTTGGATGAGGCGAATGCTACAATTCAATAGAAAAGTTTTTGATGGTACACGACCGAAAGCTACAAATGTTCACCGATTAGTTTTTTGGAGCTTAGAAGATGAATATTACGCAAAAAGTACAGTTGTGGCTGTGAATAAAAATACTGGAGAAGCCCAAATTCAAAATTTTTCTGTTAATAAAAGTAAATGTCCGCAAATGTTGCGAAAAATCCAAAACAAGCTGTCTTTAATTATTGGCAAACATATTTTGCTTATAAAAATTTGAAAACATCGCTTCGAACCATGGTTGACTCTATAAAGACAGAATGTGAAGGTTTGAAAAAAAAACAAAAAATGTATTTATTAATTATAGAAATTTTCCTTTAATGCAACTTTTTCTAACTTTTTATTATAGAATATGTTGTTGTACCGCAAATGGTTCGAGCTGGTCTAAATCACGACCAAACTGTAGGAGATATTCAAAGTTTGTCATCAATTCGATTTTCTATTCTGGAGCATGCAATTTGTCATGTCATGAAACATGGCGGAAAATTATCTAATATCCAAATTGTTAAAAAGTTCAAGATTATTTTAAGGTAAGTTTCATTTATAGAATAATACTTAATACTTACAACTAATAACTAATATACATACAGACAGGCAAGAAATTATAAAAGCAACTGTGGACCACCCAGAAGATGTTTCATCTTCATGTACTCAGACAGGTTCGGCTAGAGATTTCAGCTTCTATAGAAAATCATCAAATGGAGTAGAAAGGGTTCACTCAGAGAAAAATCACTTAAAATCAATAGTTTTTAAATTATACAGTCCTCTTATTAAAATAATGTGATGTATAGTTAATTTTTAATGAGATCCTGCGTTTAATCTTAAATGACATAATATTAAGTTTAAACTATTGCTTTAATTATTTCCACTATTAGAGTAATATGATAGCATTATCAATTTAATAATGTGCATGATATTAATTCAAATAGTTCAACCTATTATTTCTACAATCTCTGCCTATTAAAAGCAAAGGAAAAGCACATTGAATTAAAATGATATCTTATTAAATCAATGTGCTGTTCCATATTAAATCTATGGGGTTATCATTTTAAATTATGGGAGAAAACCATTAAATTATTAATTCCGTTGATCCGGTGAATCCGATGAACTTCGAATCAAACTCAAAAGTTCCGAACAAGTGAATTCGGTCAGATTGAAAAGATTAATTGCGATTTACTCGAACTCGTTGCTCGGAATTTTCGATTTTGATTCGAAGTCCATCCGATTCACAGATTCATCGGAATGGATAATTTAATGGTAGAACAAAATATATAGATTCTTATTAAAGGACGAGGAGTGAATGAACTCTATTTAGATTTAACTCAGGTATTTTACAGATCATGCCAATCAATTCTCAAATTGGGATTAAATGAACTGAATATATATAAAAGCAAGCATTTTCATTATTTCAGGGCAATGGAAACCACGAAAAATGTATTAATATAGAAGTGGAAAAAAAATACACTGGTAATATGAATATTAAAGATTTAATGCATAAATATTCATTCCTCAGAATTTCTTAACTCTAATACATTAAATGAACTGAATATATATAAAAGCAAGCATTTTCATTATTTCAGGGCAATGGAAACCACGAACCATGGCACCATATAGAAGTGGAAAAAAATACACTGGTAATATGAATATTAAAGATTTAATGCATAAATATTCATTCCTCAGAATTTCTTAACTCTAATACATTTCTTCATTTAATCCCATTTCGTACAATATATGTGGATTGGGGGCCCATCAAAACATTTAACCCTGGAATACTAACCCGTTTCAATATTCGCTTATTGGTAACCCTGAGAAAATATTACTCACACACCAATAAAATATAAACAAAAGAGCTGAAATATTTTAGCGGAATACAATAACAGAAAAATAAAAGAATAGCATTCCCGCAAGAATAATTTAAAATTTATATAAAGAAATTTTAATTAATAAAGTAAGGATAATTAGAAATGAAAGAATCATATTTTGTACACCTTATAATTTTTTTTTGTTTTTAATAGATTTTATACTACAATTTTGGGTTACCGGCCAATGAGGAGCATGAGGAATGAGAGGGCTGACCTGTTGGGAAGGCTCTCCCTCCCTTAAACTAATAATCATGCTTCAGGCAAAGCACTTAAGAAGTGGGGACGCTGTGGTCACATGTCGTAAAGAGCAGTGCAGCCTTCAAGCAGAAAGAGAGTAAAATTTACTCACGGGTAACATTCCAGGCTTAACATTCTTTAAAAAGTAATTAGTTGACTTTCTTCCTACAACATAAGATTGCAAATGTTCACAAAAATATAGAATATTCCATTCGCAGCAAACAACATACAAATTTGATTCACTTATAACTAGATCTTCAATTTCAAAAAGCTTCAAATGATCATTGAAAGATATGGTCAAGAAAAATTTTGTTTTGTAAACTAATCCTCTAAATATAGCCTTACTGGTACATAAAGCTTCGGATAAGTGAATTTCACATTGTCTTAAGTCGTATTTAATACTAAGATTGGAGCAAAATGTACTTTTTTTTTCAAAGAACAAATCATTTGCAAAAAATGAGTCTGAAGACAATAATGTAGCAAATTTCAGACTTGCTTTAATACTGAGAGATAACTGCATATTAAGTCGGGAATAAGTTGCCCTGGCGTATTCTCTATATGCCTTGTGAACGGCTTCAAAACGCAAACACCATAAGTTCCTAAGGGGACCGAAATTGCGGATAGCTGTACAATAATGGAAAAGGAAAAAGCTTAACATAAAGAAAGTTATGCTCAGATATCAGATAATTAAGATTAATAGTATTCATAGAGTTCAAAAATCTTTCAACAGCATTTTCAGCACGTTCTTTTTTAACATTTTTTTGGTGTTATAACAGA
The DNA here is from genome assembly GCA_963930735.1 of Dioctria linearis. Taxonomy (NCBI): domain Eukaryota; kingdom Metazoa; phylum Arthropoda; class Insecta; order Diptera; family Asilidae; genus Dioctria; species Dioctria linearis. Next base: position 23,068,828 of record OZ005743.1, on the reverse strand, counting down.
TGACTTTATTATATTTGCTATTGGTTCCGTAATAAATGTATTGATATTCGATATAATGTCAGTTACATCCTTTCTATTTAAATTAGACTTGCTATGTAAAGAAAGAGCAAATTTTAGTCCAAAGTCAGATTGGTTTTGCACATGTTCCTCGTTATAATTATATTGTCTGCTGATGAGACGCGTTTATTTTCGAAAGCTGGTTTCAAATTAGATTTATCTGTATGTTTTTCATAACTCTTAGTTGTATTTGTGGAAACAGATTTAGTATGAACTCGATCCAGGTGTCTTTTGAATGAATAAATATTTTGAAATTTTTGAAAACATTTTTTCTGGGCACATTCATAATATGGTAAGTTTTTTAAACTATGAAGTGTTCTCATATGGTTTATAAGCAAGTTTGAAAATGAAAAGTTTTCCTCACACAAAGAGCAATAAAACATCTTAAATGATATTAATGTAAATATGCTTGGTTAAATATAATTAAATAAGGAATTAATCTTGGCTTGTTTTTTGTAAGAAACTTATCAAGTTCGATATATTTGGGTTTAGTTCGTCAAATTCTGTTTTAATAGAAAAAAAAACATTTTTGAATGAAAATATAATCATTTTTGCCCTCATCAGGGTATTTAAAATTCAATACTTGGAAGAACTTAAAATTACAGTCCAGAGATTATAAAAACGAATTAAATTTGTATAAAATTTCATCGAATGCGGTATAAAAAGAATTAAGCTTACTTATTTGCTCGCCAATTACAAGTACTAGCGGCTGTAAAGTCAAACCTTTGTCTAAATATTTTTCACGAAGTTTTTCGAGTTGTCCGCCATAGCCGTTAACTGTCGGAGAATGTAATAAAGTTGCTTGCTGGGAATCGATAATAGATGGATTCCAACGAGATCGTTTGTTGTTACTTCTTGAAATAACTACTGCCGATGGTTTTAAAACTGCATGTAACAATAAAAATAGGATACAGTCACGTGAGTCTATAATAACGAAAAAATAATTTTATTATATCATAAATGAATAATAAATATGTTGATTCATACCATTATCAATGTCACTGTTAAGAATATTGAGAAGTTTAAGAGATGCAGAGTCCTTTATGTTCTCCTTGTAAAAGGGAATGATATTTCGCGAGAATGAATCCCACTTTTTTAAAAGGTGGTATTCTGTGCCTGGATGTATATACTTGTAATCAATTTCAATCTGTAAAAAATATCTTTTATTACAATATTCACAGTATTTCCTTTCTGTTTTTCTTTTTGTTTATATTCACAACATGCAATTAACCATATATTGTGAAATTTGAAATTATAAAATAGTGTAAAAAAAATGAAGATGGAAAAACGTTCAGATAGATTCTAATGATTTTACTTATACAGGCTGTTTCCTCCATGGTGGTCCATAGAGCGGGACGTGATAGTGCTCACCTAGGCAACCAAAAAAATTGTATTGTATTGCATTGTAGCTCCGAAACGGTTGATATGCCCGCCCCCCTCCTGCGATACAATTTTTTTTTTGCCTAGGGCTAGGTGAGTACCATCACCTCTCACTCTATATGGACGATCATGGAGGGAAACACCCTGTATATCAAAGCGTTTTTATACTTCAACAATTTAAAAAAAATTGTAATAAAAAGGAGTCAATAAAAAGTTCAAGACTTACTAGAGAATGTCCACTACTATGCTTATACAATGGCCATTTCTTAAATATGTCCTTGCCGTTTTTCTTAATATAAGTATGTCTTAGATTAAAAACCTTTTCCCATTTTTCTACAACAGTATCCCAGGGTTCATTGTTGTGTTTTAGCCACAACTCATTTTCAATTTCGTCCTCAGCTAAGTATGAAAGTTAATGAATCATACACGAAAACGGAAAATTGAAAGAAAATGACAGAAATAAATTTGAAATGAAAGGAAAAATGAAAACTATTCACACTATAGTATTAAACTATTTTAGGGAAAAAATAACACATCTTTGCGATGTATACCTACGAATATTTGTTTAAAAGAAGCAATGCGAAATAATTGGGATGATTTTTTTTAAAAAAAGTAATAATAATTGAATAACTGAATAGTTTAGCTCTTAGTTCTCATAATTCCTTACATGTAAGTGCTCAAAAACACCATAAATTGAATTACTCAAACTTGGCTCAAATGTATCCTCAGCAATGTCAGATGAGCACGAAGGTTGTAATGTATTAGAAACTTGCTTTAAGCTGGATTTACGCTTAGCTATTTTTACTCGAGCATTTACGGCTTTGTCGTGCAATTTTCCCGTAGGATTTTTTCCCGGGCCTCTGTTCATGTAATAATATCCCTATAGAAATTATAGATTTACATGCATTTGGTTCGACTGCTTCTTGTACAAATAATAATAACAATAATGATAATGTTTTAAACTTACAATATTTTCAGTTGTAAAATGAGCTTGAATTGCTTCGCTGAATTCTTGAATGTCTTTCATATATATTTTTCGTATGGTTCCATGAAAAAATCAACAATCATATTAATTAGAAGATCGCGGTTCGTTTTATCCAATCAACCATTATTTTCATAAAATTCATTTATTCTTTTACCAACAGGTGTTCTGAAGAGCTCCACTAAAATTGACTTTTGACTACACATTAATTCTTCACTGATAGCGGAATCTGATGGAGAGGTTGCCGTAGAAGAACAATTTATCGGGAACCTGTAGATATTAGGCATGTTCACTTACGCACTTTTTACTTTCAATTGATGTTTATGGCGCCGGTAGATACTTTTTATAAAAAAAAAAAAATATAACAAACACCAACCGGAACCAAACATCAATTTCTTTGAACAAAATCGTTTTATAAAGCACAAGATAATGTTTAACTGCTTAATAATTTTTAGAATAATGGAGTTCTCTTACCTAGAGATTATGCGGTAATAGGAAGTGGTGCAAATAATGACAAGAACAATACTGATAATGGCGGAGAATTACTTTAAGGATGATGGTTTAGTCAATGCTGTTGACTTGGCGAAAGCCTTAAACAGTGCCTTTCCAGTTACAGATGGTAAATGGATTGTAAGTTTATATTCTTATATTTGAAAATAACGGTATTTAAATCTATTCAATCTTAGTTGATAGCTATAAAGACCGGAGAAGGTTTTTCATATCTTATTGACTATCATGCTTACTACTTTGTTGCTGCAAAAAAAAGAACTATCGATTCGTGTTTGCATAGACCGTAAATCACTCAAATTACATTTTCCACATACTGTCTAATATAACATTTTTTTCTTTTTCTATTTTTAAGAACCTTCAACGAAAACTGATGCAATTATAAAATCAGGAGCTAAAGAGGTAAGATATAGGTTTCCTATTTGGACTGAACCAATGTTGGGTTAAGTCAGGTCAGAGGGTGCCGCAAGACAACTAGCCTGCATCACTTAGACTTCTAGTGGGTCCATTGTACCCCTAGACACCCCCACCAAAAGTCAAGATTGGTACTTGGTACTCTGTTTCTTCCCTGCAATAACTACAGTCTATCTTCTGGAGGATATTGGAGTGTCCAACACCCCTCTCCATCCACCAAGCCCCGCCCCTAGCTGGACAGCACTAATTGCGGTTACACCTCTGCAATAGAGGTACAGCGGCAGTAAGTCAAGCATGACCTCCATTGCTACCGTGGGCGTGGTGCGCAGACTACCAGTTATTACCATACAAGCAACCTTCTGGTTTTTTGACAGTATATCCAGGTTACATTTCCTCATCAGTGCCGTCCACCAGACCGTGAAACCGTAGCACAGGATGGGCCGAACTATGGGTGTGTACATCCACCGTACCACTTTCAGTTTTAATACCCAATTTATGCCAAATATTCTCTTGCACACTGGCCTTCTTCACACGTTCTTCTAGATTAACCTTCCAGCTTAGCTTGGAATCGAGTATAATTCCCAAATACTATGCTTCACTGGAGAGAGTACGTTTTCTTTTTCTTCTATTTTTAAGAACCTTGAACGGAAGGTGATGCAATTATAAAACCAGGAGCTAAAGAGGTAAGATGTAGGTTCCCTATATCGACTAAACCAAACCCTATGTTATTATAGAAAAATACAGATGACGAGTCCAATTTTTATTTTACTGCTAACCGACACCTTTTAACCGGTTAACTGTGAAAAAAGTTCAAAAAGCTTCTCTTTTCTTTCTTCTCTTTCATGTACAAATTTGAAGTCATTCAAGTAAAGACGTCTCGGAACAGTCTAAAATACTTTCAGGCTCTTACTTTACACATGAGTTTCACGCATACTTAAAATTAGTAAAAATAATCAGGTTTTATAGGTATAAAGTTTGAGCATCTGAGATTGATATACCATTTTTTTTCCCAGACGTCCATCCTTGAATGGAGTGGATATTTTGTCATCATTAACAATTTTTTGCGCCGTATTTTGTGACTGTTCTGGTTTCAATGGAAAACCAGCGCGAGCCATTCTTCTACTGAATTTTCTTCAGCTGCTGTTAAGCTTCCCGAAAGATTGTCTTGTATAGTCTCCACGCTGTACTGGTGAATCATTTGGTCCGCCATGCTGTGGCGTAGCTAGAGATCTTGCCGCCTGGGGCGGTCTCAATTTGCCGCACTTTCTAAATCAATCAAAATCAAGAGTGTTTATTGACAATTACGGAACATAAATAAATAAAAAAATATTTTTTTTGTTTACTATTACTACTATTATTATTGATAAGATGTAAGCGTGTTTATATATTTACTTTTGCTTACTTTTTTATTAGAAAAGTCTTGAATAACATTTTCAAAATTTATATCATCTGTTAGTTGTTTTACTATGTAGAGTATCGTTAGATTTCGCAATCTTAAATAAAAAATTTGGAAAAGCGCATAATATTGAAATTTAATTTTTGCATGTCCGTCCGTCCATCCGTCTGTCTGTATGCCTACCTTCACGATAACTCAAGAACGCATGTACTTAGAGAACTGAAATTTTGCAGATGGGCTTTTTAAAAAAAAAATGTAAAATCTTGTTCGAAAATGGGATAAATCGTGTAACTCCTTCGTAGGGTTGCCGTACAAAAATTTCGTTTTTCACTATATATTTGGACACTGCCCTCAGAATGTGCCAACGTAGACAACTGAAATTTTGTATATAGTGTTTCATAAAAATATTAAATATAATTTAATTTATCATTTATTTTCGAGAATTAATCATTTGCAACTCTTTTTTGTTGAATGTAATCTGTGGTTTCAAATTTTGTGTGTTTATTCGTAAAATTATCACAGGGAGTTTGATTTTTTTGTTATTTTTTTTCCTTCCTTTTTTGCATTTTTACTTGCTAACATTTAAATGGTCGGTCGGAAATCTCTTTCTGTTTCCTAACATGTTCTCAAGTTAACTTTGCTTCAACCACTATGAGGTAACAAGTGCGTTCCTCTTGCCTATTGACGATGTCCATGAGGATGGGGCGCTGTTTGCAATAACAATAATTCTAAGCCATAAACGCAAGGGATTACTCGTGCGTAATCGCATACGATCCTAGACTATAACGGAAAGCCCATATGTGTATGCGCAACGACACGTGCAACGCTGACTCTGAACAGCACCGTTGGAAAACCGTACGGTTTTTCTGTACGATTTTCGCCATTACCCGAACGCGATTGCCTATCTGGTTTTATTCAGCGTGTGCGGATCATGATGATAACAAAGTTTTAATACTGATTTAGAAAATATTCGAAAAACATATAAAATGTATGGTTTTTGAGTATATAACAGTGATTTTTTAAATTTACAAATAATTAAAAACATAACTGCACTAACTATTGCACGAAGTCTCTTCTTTGAAGCCCTTTTCACCGCCTGACAATATTTATGAAATAATAGGAACGTCTGTTTCGATTCTGGAGCGTGCAAATTTTGCACACTGCAGATAGCATCCTTCTGAAATGAAAACAACAACAATTTATCGTCGGTCGACAGAATGTACGCGCAGATATTAGGGAAAGAATGTGTGATATATGGACGAGGATCTTTCATTAGGACCATTGCCATAGCCAACCCTGCGGGCAATGCTTCACGTAATAATTTAGCCGATTGCGTGCGAGTACTCCCTTGCATGGATGGCTTACTAATGGCACTAAAGAAAGTATTGTTACGTGCAATACAAAGAGACAACTGGTGACATCTACTGGCAATGGAGAGTAAACAACTTCAGGTTCAGAGAATCGATTATGGAATCTTCGGGAAAGTTCAGAAATAGAATGAATAGAATAGTCAAGAAGATTCTTGAATAGAACACTCCAGAATAATCTGGATAGTTTCTAGGGTATAAATATAACAGTTGTCACCGGCAAAGGAAGAGTCTTGCCTTAGATGTTGCAGTATTAACAAGCGAAAGTAATAAAGAAGCGAAAGTGTTATAATTGGATTGCGATAATTGAAAGTACAGTATTAGCTATACTTAAAGTTGTGTTGATTAATTGAAGGTTTGTGTTTTAAATAATGAACCAAAGGCCACGCTCGCAACAGTATTAATAGGTGATGTTTGTTTATACACGTTTTTAGACCGACATTTTTGCTTAGTGCAAAAGCGAGTTTTGTAAATTTGTAAGTAACAAAAGTTATTAAGAATTAAGGAGATCTACCTGCTTCTAAATGGCAACCAAAAACATAGCAGTTTGTATTAGGTATTAGACACATATACTTTCACCATTGCAATAATTCTCTTGAAACAATTGGCCCTATAAGGTAGGTGGTAGTTGGACAAAATATGCTGTTAAATTGAACGCGTGGACATTTGAGATTCGTCAAATTTGTTTTCAACTGTTTTTTATAAATTAATTAGTTCGAATTTTTCCACTTTCTCAATAAACTTTACGAAATTACTTTTTTGCCTGGATATAAAAAAAAATCTTAAAAAAATCCAGCAGAAGTATGTACAATCTTCCAAAAGTTAGGTTTAAATTCATCGCGTTTGCGATGAAAACTTGAAATTCGGCTAATTTTTGCTTCGCGAAAGTCGCTTGCGGTTGTAATCTAACACTCCCTATATAACAAGCATAATTTGATATTAAATGTCAACGCGCGTTGCGCGGGCTACGCGTTTGAAATTTTTAATCTGACTCCCGTTTTAAAAAATACTTCCTTAGCAGTTCTAATTTCTACTACCAAGCGACGTATCTTTATGTGGTTGGTTATCGCCAATTCCAAATTTACGGCGCAATTATGTTTTTATATAATTTAGACAGAAATATAAAAATGCCGCCCCAAAATATATGCCGCCCGGACGGACCGCCCCACCCTAGGTACTTTTCTGCGCCATGTGACCTGAACGAAATAAGAATAACAATTTTTTAAATAATAGTTATGTAGTTAGGATTATATTTTACATACTTTAAAGTATTATAAACCTTTAAGACATCTTTAAAAGGATATATGCCGACTTAAGGATTATAATCAGCCTAAGGTCAGCCAGTTGTAGCCGACATTAGAATGAGTGCGAAAATTTCGTTCCCTAATGCCGGCCGCCCGATATATTTAACAAAAACTAAATTTTTGGTATTTTCTTCACTTGAAAATGTAAGTGGAAATGCACTTAAAGTAAATGAAATAATGAAGTAGAAAATACAACAATATCACACTTATAGTAAAACCGTTATACATATAAGAGAAATGACTTTTTGTTATACGATTTAAAGAGAAATAATTTTTCTCTTCAATGTTTGTTCTGTGCGGGATGGATTTGCTTTCAAAGTCTTTTTATAGACAGTTTTGTCAGGGGTGGGAGTACCTACCCTACTCTATAAAGTTTGAGCATCTGAGATTGACCTGGTTCTCTCAGGAAGAAGTACGTATTTTCTACAAAAATATTCGTTTATATTTGCAGTGACATCATTTGTGAAGTAATTTTTTTTTAACATTCATAAGCTTTCAATTTTATTGCAGAAATATGGGCGCTATGCAAACAATGTAAAGGTCATTCAGTCCATTGGTTTTGATACCGACGCTCTTGACCTTGCGTGCAGAATTTGTTAGCATTCAAGGTATGCTTCTCCCATAAAGAGGGCGATGGATGAAAGTTTCGGGGAGATTTGGAACTGTTTCATTTTAACTACTTATAACTGCCTGTTTAATATTCAACGTTGTTATTTAAGAGTCACTTTAGATAATGGTACAGAGTGTATTGTATTCCGTTAATAAATGAAATAAAGAATTATTGTATCCGAAACTGGAATTGAAAGAAAAGTATAAAATAAACGAATTTATAACACATATTTCTTAAAATGTTTGAAGACATAATAGATCAGCGTTTCACGGTATTCGACGTAACTTGATGCTTCTTTGGCACTAATGACCCGAAGGTTCATAATACTTGCATTAAAACCAAAAACTTAACACTCAAGGCCGACTATATAAAAAATTAGGACTTATAAAGAGTCTCAATTCGTAAGAAAGCTTCGCACTTACTCAGATTTTATACGGCAGCATATAAGAAAGAATTTAAACTTTATGGAACCAGTCGAAGAGTTTGAGTGATCTGTATGCAAATACTATTTCTGACATCATTGCGTTTTTGATTTACTTTCAATGTATATTTCATCCGCGAGTTGCTAATAAGACTTACACAATATTCTATTTAATACTGCAAATCATTACTACTTAAAGCATATACGAAAATTCATTGATGTGAGTCTGGCTCTGGAACCCAATAGGAGGAGCTTACCTACCTTACCTTACCCTACTTACTTTTCTCGATATTTATCATTTATATATTTCTGAGGGAATAGTCGAATTTGATTCTTTGCAAGTGACAGTATATTTATACTTAAAGACACTATACAATACTCGAATAGAACAACCGAATAATTTAAGTAAATTTAGATGTCGTCAGCATATAAATAAACATGTTGCAGGACGAGTAGTATAAATCGTTGATAAATAAGCTGAATTGTATAACAAGATCCAACAACAGCCTTTGAGGAACACCACACAAGAATATAGGGCGCAGTATAGAAGTCGAGATGGAGATCCTCTATTATTTATTTCCCAATGAAAAACTTCTCAATTAAAACCAGAGCGAATTTAGAAATTTTAGATAATCTCCAATGTCGCTTCACAACAGATGGCAGCACCACCATACACCAGATGTCATAAGCTGAGCCTTAATTAAAACTCCACCTATCTGTCAACGAGTTCTAGATTATGGTTACGATTAGTGTAGTTGAAGGTACAATTTGTTATGTCATTACGAATTTCGAGGCTCTTGTTGGAAATCTGCTGGAAAATACCGTGCACCAAGTAAAACTTGTAGGTGGACAGTTTCCCTCTTCAGAAATTCAGAATTTCATTGAAACAAAAATATAAAGCGATTAGAGGTAACCATACTGAGACCTCTCTAATCGCTAAGTCGAACAGTTCAATTCTTATGAATTTTTGATATAACTTGCAAATTCATTGAATTTCAATGCAAAGACGAGAAATTATCCATCTATAGGGAATATATTCATGTACAGCTGTGTACAGAAATACTTATATTTTAATCGATATTTATATTGAAGCGCTCGCCTTCTGTATATTTTATAGATGGGGAGGTATGTAAAGAAGGGCAGGTGCAATTGACGCAAAAATTAACTTCGTGTTACAGGTTTTATTCTAGAAAAAGTGGCCATTCTGGACCTTTATAACAGCCAATAAAAAATCATGCTATGGATATAAAATTTCAAAAGACCGTCTTACACTATTATTATTATTAGGTGAAAATATAGCAGGGGTTACAAAATAAAACCGATTCTCATAAAAAATTTACCCAGTGTTGTGGCGTTTCTTCCATGCAATACGGCGTCGTTGATTCAACCAACGGATCGATTCTCTGCGAAATTTAAGGTGTTAGTGCCATTTATATTTGCAATCCAAAACCCGCGATCACTGACATATAATAAGAATGGACTAAGCGCTCTTGCTTCAAAAATGGCACAAATATTGAACAGGCTGTGAAAACCCTTTATTTCGTACAATTGCACACTGATTCATAATTTATTATTATTTTCGATATCATGACCTTCAGTGCTGCTGTGGGTGTGGTACGCAAACACCCCATTATTTCCAAGCAAGCGACCCTCTGGATTTTTGGCAGCACATCCAGGTTAGATTTCCTCGTCAGCGCCGTCCACCAGACCGTGGAGCCGTCCGGTTACTGTTAGAAGGCAAACTCGGACATTATATTCTAAGAATGAGCGGTATTCTGAATTAGTCCTAAACTAAACGATCCGATGACACAATTTTTCTGCGTAGCTTAGATTAATATTAAATTCCAGTCTTTACAATTTTTTATTTTATTATTTTGTGGATTTTGTTTTATTATTCGTTTTTGGTTTTTGCTCTGTATGGTGTTTTTCTTTGTTTCTTGTATGCAATTATGATTTTATTTTTATAGTTATAGTTAAATTTAAATTTAATTTAATTTTTTCTGTTTCACTATACATATTTGAATTTCCCATTTTGTATTGTGCTAGAAAAAGATTTAGTATTATGTACACATCCACGAATAAAATATTATTATTATTACCTGTTATTAATTCACCGAATGATGAACGATGCAATGCCTTGCTACAAAGAAATGTAAGAAGAGAAGAAATGTGCAATCATCGATATTAAAATTTTTAGAGAATAAAAAAAGAATTAAGAGAAACATGCAGTTTTAAAATAATTTCTAATAAAAAAGTTTGAATTTATTAATCGCGTTTTATTTATTGGAAAACATGGAGAAACAATTTCTTTTTGTTCAATTACAATTTTTTGAATGTACATTTTAAGCTCCACGATTAGACCGGTCTGTTTCACGTCCGGGAATGATTTACTTATTGAGATTCATTAAAGTTGATTATCACAATTCATAATAAGAAAAACATATAATAAAAAAAATGCAAAATAAAAAAAGTTAACAAAAACAAGCAGATAAACTAAATAAGGTCAAATTTGAGATGAATTAAGATAATTTTCGATATAGGTATTACACCTAGTTTCCAGCTTCTACAAGGATATCAAATTCAAACGGTCCACATAGGCAGGCACAATTACAGGACTACTCCAAGGAAGGCCACGGGGTGCAAGTCGAAGGAATCTGCGTTGATTAGCTTCAATGCTATCAATGTACATTTGGTAGTAAGGAAGTGTACTGTATAAGCTCTATGGACGAGGAAGAGATTGAGAGGATTCAGCGCCTGCTGAACGTATGTCCTAACCTTGCTAAACGTAGTAGGAATACTTTTGGTAGCAGCTTTTTCCGTGAATTTGGGGAATTCTCACAAAAGGTGTTGGAAGACCTGGTAATGTTCATTAACTCTTCTGGCTGGTTTGAACGCACCCTCTAAGTCTGAGGAATCTTTTTCAGGTAGGTTAATAAGGTGCAATCAGAATGGACCATTAGATGTGTCGTGGCCTAATATTCAATTGGCGGAATTGTGACATCACAGCTCGAGCCAGCAATAGGTGTGCAGGTAGTAGGCGACCTGCAATAACTAAACATTTTACTTCGCACGGTGAAATGCTTGGCGATTGCGAATTGTTTACTTAAAAACTGTCGCGTCCACTGCTGTTTATAATCAGGCATTGAGTCATGGTTAAGGAATTCACTTCGCATAGTAGAAAACTGAGCTTGGCTTAATGTTTGTTTACACACAGTATTGGGGCTTCCAGCTGACGGCAGTGATTGACGTAATACTTTGTGAATATAATTGCAAGGTATTGCGCTGGTCACTGGGTCAAAGTCGCTTCCGTATGGTTGAGTGGAGGTAAGCACGGCTGATTTGGTAGATCAGGTCGCTTAGCTCTTAAGTCGAATTCGAGTGATTAATATTGAATGATAAGAGCCTGATAATTGAAAGATGTGTTAGCAGTTAAGCTATCGTGTTGTTAAGTAAAGTTCGCAAAATAATTAAAGTTTTTAGTCCAACAGAGTTTGGTGATTTAATTTGAATTACTCTCGGGGTACGACAGATGGTGTAAGTGCGGCTGATCATATATGCCTTTACGATGGCTACCACTCTAATCTAACCTAACCTAACAAAGGTGCAGTAAAGAAGTAGTTTTGCTATATGTATAAGGGTAATCAAATTCCTTAGACCATCTCTTCAAAAAAACTCTAAATCGAATTAGCCTGTGATCCTCAAATGAAAGGCGAGTATTGAGAATCATACACAAATCCTTGGCTTTGTCGAGCCTGGATAGCGATCTTTCTTCCATAACATACCTACTTAACATAATTGAAAAGAATTATTGACCTTTTTTTAGCGAAAGCCATAGTTGTGCATTTATTAATATTATTAAAAGAAGACAATAATTATTGGAGCACCACTTATGAAAAGTGGGTAAGTCAACGGTTAAAAGAGTGCAGTCGTCATTAAATGTAACAATATGCAATATTTCGTCATCTTCTGCATAATAACAAAATATTCTCTAGAAATAAATAAAAACAGAGATTAATATACAATATATATAAATAGTAACGGGTCAAGAATTTCGCCTTGAGGCACTCCGGAGGTATTTTCTATCTTACCAGAAATTGCTCCCCGAAATAAGACTCTCTGTGTTCGGTTAGAAAAATAAGAAGATAACCAATGAATGAAGAGGAGGGGAAGGTGAAATGGAAAACTTATGGATTAAAATTCTGTGATTAATTTTATCGACGCCATTGCTAAAATCAGTGAAAATACAGTCAACCTGCTTACAGGACTCAATGGCTGGTATACAATAGCAAACAAACTCTAATAGATTACTCGTGGTTGATTTCCCTTTTGCGAAACCATGTTGGAAGGTACCCAAGATCAGTTTACAGTGAAAGTCGAGCACATCACTAATCAAGGGTAATTGGCGGAACTAGATTACCCGGACTATCCGAGATATTTCGGTATAAGTTTTCTGCAGTTTAAATTAAATTATTATAATAAATAAAAAATAAAAAAAATTAATAATATAAAATTAACGAGGATAAAATATTGCTATTCATGCCTACTCGTCGCAATACTTGAACGTTTTGAATATACTTTAAGGTACAAGTTAAATTTAATTACAAAGAAAAACGAATCCTAAGATAAATCCCAACAATAAAAACGGAAATAAAATTTAATTGGTCTGTGAAAATTGTTGCACCGTGTATAAAACACGTAAAAGCACTCTCGACGTTTGCGGTTATATTTATTGATAGTAGCCCTAGAAGTTTATGGCAGCCGCAAATTTAATTGCGCGGCATGGGCATCCTCTTCATTCCATAAATTTCTCTCTTTTATTTAATGAAAAATTACAAAATTCACACACTCCAAGAATTTTGAAAGTCCTGCCTTACATATGCTCAGAGGTTCAAAGGATGAGAGTTCCACCTTCCCTCGGCGAAATACTATAGGCACTTGAGTTTGTTGCGAATCGTTTGATAGTTAACCAATTAAAAAAAAATTCATGTTGTTTTTTTGTTTCCATTTCCTTTTTTGCAATATGAGTTTCCTTTCACCTAGATTTCATTTTACATCGCTAGGACCACCATCATCACGTGTCGGAAAATATTTTACAGGATTTACGGTGGAAAATTTTTAAGTTAATTAAAAATGTTGAGCCGGAAACATAAAAAATCCTATTTGCATTACTTTCAATTGCAATTATGAAGAGTTGTGTGTGGATGGACTTTTGTTTACATTTGTTCTTTGTTACCTTTCTGCACATTGGTGCCTATCGTATGTCAATTATCCACGTACCTAAATGCCAATTATCCACGTAAATAATAGAAATTTTTACCTGTTCTGTACAGTAAGAGTAGAGGTCCTTCTATTGCAATGGGATAAGTCTAGATATGATAATTTAAGAAGGTATTCTGTTTTGTATAGATTGAATGTTGTCCTCCAGTGTTACAGATGTTTGAGAAGCATTATTATAGATCTTGTTCTTTAACATAACCCTAAAGGAAGAAATTGTAATTGTGATCATTTATAATTGAATTTCCTTAGCCTATTTATACAATAAAAAGCTATTCAATAACAAATAATTATATCTAAATTTAGTTTATAATGCATATTTCGATAAAAGTGCAATATGGCTGATCTTGCATTCTTAACCAATCGTTGATCGCAATAGGCATAGAAGTAACAATATAAGCGAGATAGACATCCGACGTTACGCAGGTATTCCAACGAATCAATAGTTACTATTGTAGTACTATTTGAGTAGTAATGTCTGCTGTCAGCTAATCAGTCACGCTTCGTAGTAGCTCCGTAAAAATTCGCATTATTTATAGCAAAATCCAATAATTATCTATTTAATTTGTGTTTTAATTGAGTGAATGACTATTCCGGTTATCGTGTTGCTTGAATTTTGCTAATATTTAACTTATGGTGATTTAAATTACAATTTTTCGGTGTGCCAATCAGTTAATTAGTACAAATTTGCTGTCTCAACTGGTATCCATAATACTCTCTTAATAATTTCAAATAGAAATTTATTATGTCGACGACCCGAAGTTTATCTAAGGGCTCCAATAAAGGAGAAAAAACCGCTCCAGACAACGCCAGTGTTAACATCGAGCAGCTTGCTGCAGAAATTGAGCTGAGAATTTCCAATAGGATGGACGGATTACTGAAAGGCTTCGAGGAAAGAATTTTAGCCACACAATGAATGCATTACAGTCCCGTGTTGATAGTATCGAAACTAAACTATCGGCCTTGCAGGAACAGTCCGCCGGACTTGCTGTGCAGTCTGATGACTTAATTCGCCAAGCTCGCCTCTCAGATGCGATTGTTACTGGAATTCCTAGTGTAGTGGGTGAAAATACACCACATATCATTAGTCAGATCGCTGTAGCTGTTTGTCACAGCATGACGCCTTTCATTAATACCTTCCGTTTGAACAGTAAATCACAAACTCAAATGACAAAGCGTAATGCGGGGGCCCCAATTTTAGTGAGATTCTTCTGTCCGACAGAACGACGTGCATTTATCTCTTCCTACAAGAGGCTTGGAAGTCTTAAGCTCTGTACTATCGAGGGATTTACCACTCAGAGCCCAATTTTTGTCAATGAGAGTCTATCTCCTATAAACAACAGCATTCTGCGGGAAGCCTTACGTTTGCGGAGAAGCAATTGCCTCGCTTCTGTTTTTACTATGGATGGATATGTTTTTGTGAAGAGAAGAATTGAAGATCGACCTTCGAAAATTATCACCGCCAGCCAGCTGCACGAGTTCATTGCTCTTACCGGGAATATCGGAGTTGCTGCAGTACAATGAACCTTAGACATGTTAAAAATTAATGAGGTTTCTGGTAGTATCTTTGATTTGTTTTGTTCATATAATTTAGCTTTTATATTTGGATTTTTATACCTGGTAGCTTCCTATTTAATTATATTTAGCATATATATTTTTCTGTTATTTCTGTTACGTACTTTTGCTGATTATAATACCTCAGGCTCACCTGATGGTTTCAACTATGTTAATTGTTACTTTACTTTTCTGTCATTTTTATTTTATTTTATTTTTGGTTTCTGTAGCTTTTCCTATCTTAGCATTAATCAATCTGACACCCATATTTTTCCAAATTTAGCCATATTGGTTATTTCGCCTGAATTTATTGACGGAGTTTTGTATACAAGTTCTCTCTGATAATAGCTCGAGTGATCTGTGCAAGATAAGAACATTATTGAACATCTTTTGTAATCGTGCCAATGAATTAAATATTTGCTTGATAAATGCCAGAAGCCTACGCAACAAAATTCACGAGCTGTGTCGAATTTATGTTGGTCAGATATTCATATTATCCTAGTAATGGAAAGCTTATGTCCATCCCAAACGGCAAAGTGTACATATCGTTTGTTTCTCCCAAGAACATCGTGGGAGGGAGTCAAGTCTCATGGAAGCTTTGGGTGCCTGAAGGGCTCACCACCGAACTGATTGACGAGGAACACTGCTCAACAACATCCGCGCATTTTGGGATGGCCAAAACCCTCGAAAAGCTGCGTCGTCACTACTATTGGCCATCGATGGTGCTCGACGTAGCGTGAAGCCTTGCAACTACTCTCTTAGACCTCCTTTAGGAGAGATACGTCGCACAGAACTTCCGTGGCAGCGCGTGTTTTGTGACTTCTTAGGTCCCTACCCACGAAGCAAGAAAGGGAACAGGTACATTTTCATCATCCTCGACCACTTCACCAAATTCGTGCTGTTGAAAGCAATGCCAGAAGCCACCTCTGCGAGGGTCGTAAGCTACCTAGAGCAAGAAGCCTACGATGTGTTTGGGGTCCCAGAATTCCTTCATTCGGACAACGGAAGCCAGTTCACTTCTAACCTATTCATCCAGTCGTTACAGAAGTATGGGGTCGAGCACTGTCTCTCCCCATCCTACTCTCCTCAGTCTAACGCGTCCGAACGAGTTAATCAATCAGTACTCGCAGCGATCAGCGCTTATATTGGAGGCGATTACCGGAACTGGGATGAACACCTGATTGAGGCAGCGTTCGCTATCCGAAACGTAGTGCACGATTCCACCAAGTGCTCCCCGTACTTCGCGTTGTTCGGAAGGCACCCCGTGACACATGGGAGCTCCTACAAATTATTGCGAGATCTGACCTCGGACACAGATGGGGCACCTGCGATAATTCCAGTAAATCAAAGACTGCACTCAGTGCGGGACCAGATCAAAACACAGCTGGCTGAGGCTTATATCCTAGGCAATCGGGCAAAATCAATGATCATTCGTTCGTAATTGAATTTTTCAAAAATCGATTTACCATTGAATTTTAATTTTAATTATTAAAAATGTGCTGTCAAATACATACAAAAATTGACAGGACTTTCGTTTTAATCAAAAAAACCCTGGGTAACTTAATTTTTCAAAAAATTAATTACGAACGAATGATCATTGATTTTGTCCGTCTGCCTAGCGTATTACAAAAGATACTCCGCAGGCTACAATCTCCGAACCTGCGTGAGAACCTTTCAGCCAGGGCAGATCGTTTTTGTACGACATCACGTGAAGAGTAGCGCAGTAGACCGGTTCGCTGCTAAGCTGGCTCCAAAATTCATCAAGGCGACTGTGGTGGAGCGCATAGGCCGCGTTGCATATTGTCTGAAGAACGACAAGGGTCTCCCGATCGGAGTCTACCATGCGCAGGATATTAAGTTCTAACCCGAGCGAGATTAGTCTCGGTAGCCCTAAGAAGGCATCCGGCAAGCTTCCCTTGTGAACTACAGGTTATCGCAAACCCTCCTATTACTTCGTCAGTGGTGGGTGATAAACCTTTTACATTGTGTTACTAACCCCTTCCGGGAACATCGCCTTCATTTAATAAAAACTTTATTCTAAAATTCTATTTACAAAGCTCGATATTTATATACAGAATTTAATATGAAAAATATGCAGAATCAACAAATTCAATTTAATAAATTTAATTGACAAAAAATTTCATGCGTGAAATTCGATCTCACGAAATTGTTATTTGTCTGCAGGTGTTGCTGATGCAGCAAAAGTGCATGAAATTTACCTAATTAAATTGAATTTGTGCTGCATTTTTTTTCCTTCAATAAAAGTTATTGACTTCTGAATTTGCTGATTGTTTTTTTTTTAATGTTTAATGCTTAAACATCCTCCCCCCTTGAGTTGGTGTCCAACACAAATTTTTGGTCCAGGCTCTTGCGTTTTCTTTGGATAGGTTGATGCTGCTCCCCTTGCGATGCTCCTGGTAGTTTAAAGGTGTTGATTTTCTTACACCGCAAATACATTAAGTAGCTGAAGATTGCTAGCTAAGCCGTCACTGATAGATAGGTCACGGTATAGTGATGGACATCAGGACGTTAAATTGTTCGGGAAAGGTTGAAGCTGCCTTGATGCCTTTGATTCTAGAGGGTTAGTTCCTTCATTTCTCGTGCATTAGATTGCAGATGAAATTCGGATGAGGCGAGTTGCGGTGTCCTTTGTGTTAAACTCAGGTGGTCGTCTATCAAAGCACTGATGTTTATCCGTGGGATAAGTGCGGAGGTAATGTTACTTTGATACCGGCCGTGTCCACTAATCGTCATGGAAGTCTGTTTGACTGCGTCGTAGCTTTAAGATTCCACTTCCGTTAAGTGTTTTGAGTAGGACTTCGGTTCCACAGACAATATTGAGTGTAGTTTCCGCATCCAATGAAAATAGCCAGTTGTTGGGTGTGTGAAGCTGAATCCATATCTTCGAGAGCTTTGTGGTTCGGAATCGACACGTTGGTGATAATGTTTGGTGATGATTTAGTAGCTCCATTTCACAGTAGCTCACATTGGATTTTAAGTTGTAGATCGGATGATTTTGAGCACATAGATATCGTTCATCGTCTAATGTTTTGCATTTGTCCAGTTCGAATTGCATTAAGGGATAGTATCGGTCCTCTCGGTAGATTAACGATGAGGTATTCGGTAGATGGCTCAATTAAGATAAAGTTATTTTTGTAGAGTGTAGGAATTGGGATTACTTGAAAGAGTTGAAAGTATTCATCTTGTTGTAGTGGAATTCGTATGTCGAATAAGATATATGATTCTGTCACCCTTGCTGCGGCTGTCATTTGGCTGTAAAGTAACAAACCGCCATCCTTTCCATTTCCAGGAATTGTTAACATGGAAGGAAGGTGCTCCTTAATTTGTGCGATTTGTTCTTGTAGCTGGATAGGAGAGAGCAAAAGAGGATTAATTTTGTTGTGATGAAGATCCGTTAAAACATCAAGTATTGCTCCTTGAATGCTGTGAAAATTTTGCAGGACTAGCGTGGTTAGTATGGACAATGAGTTTGAACGTTTGCGCACTTTGTTGTTCGTATTGGGCATTACCTATGTACTTGTGTAAAGCTTCGATGTGATTCTTTATGGAGTTGAACTGCTGTTGAATGGATTCTTCCCTGGCCTTCATAATATTTGTAGTAGACTCCAGAACTGATGTTTGATTTTTCAGTAATTGCATGAGGTAATTTTCATTCATCCATGTTTTTTTAATTTCACCCGTTATATATTCAGCGTACTCGGAGTCGAGTACTCCAAAGAGTTTGCTTGCAATGTTTCCGATTATATTAAGAGGTGCTCTTTTTACCATTTTGTGGCCACCACTTCGTTTGTATAAAAGGTCACTTGCTTCCTCTAGTTCTCTAAGCTGATGCTCGAACTGATTTAGTATCTCTAGGCAATGATTCTTTCTGATTGTTGTTGCATTGCAAATGTGGTCTATTGCCGCTATACAACTCCTTATTCATTGAAACTCGGCCCAGTAACTTGTTAGGTTATAATAAACCAGCAAGATCCATACACTGTTTATTATTTGAGCCTGGCCTATAGATTCGAAGAATAACCCAGGATTATTATGGTGCTATCTCCACTGGCTGATTAAAAGGTGCTCCGAATATTGGCAGCACCAAAGATGTTAGCAGGAGAAAACTGACAGCCATCGAATTACCTCTTTGTGGATTACTTAAAACTAGGGTGGGGATTTTAACCATGATAAGACTATAGAAGAGTCAGTATAGTACTAAACCTTCAGATTGGTCCTCTCTAGTATACTTAATAACCGGTCGATTAATTCTGCTAGTTGCAAGGCTGCACACAGCTCTAGTCGAGGTAATTTATTTATAAAAAATTAATACGATACTAAACAGATACATAAATCCAATTATTTACTACCGTTTGGTTAGCGCTAATTGACTTCAAAGAAAAAAAAAGAAAAAAGAAAGAGAACCAACTATAAGATATACATAAGGAACTTAAATCTAGATATAGAGGACGATAAACAATAGTTACATTTGAAAAGGAATAGTATAAAATTAAATAATGTAACTACAGATAAATGTAAAAGTAATAGACATACTCTCTAAATTCATTTATACAAATCAAAAAGCGTAAGTAAAACTAAGGATAATAGAAATACAGAATTAAAACCCTACTTATACACATATAGGAATAAAGCTAGAAATTAAATTAACATTAAAACAGTATAATTTAATTTAAACAAAGTAGAGAAAAGAGAGCAATAGAGCATACAGCGAGGTTAGTATACAGAAAAGAGAAAGTGAAGGAAGGAAGCAAATAAAAATTAAAGTTAAGGTGATCAAATTAGAATGGAGAAATTATCCAGAGCATTAATTTCATTTAAGAGCCTGTGCTTAAAAACCCGAAGGTATTACTGAGTATATCCAAATCATTGTATAATGCATTGTGGGCCCTTTGAATTCTAACCAAAGGTGACTTGAGATGCAAGTTGGTACGGGGTGGATCTATGTGAAACGTAGATAGCTGTCGAGTTAAACGGCTAGGAAAGCTAATTTTTAATTTGGACAAAAGCTCAGAGGAATCAATAGAGCCGTGTAATATTTTAAATAACAAAAATTCATCGAGATAGGAACGACGTGCTTCTAGGGATATGGTTTTAACGTGTGCTACCCATGACTTGGAGCAAATTAGGTAGTCGTACTGATATCTGACCAAATGAATCCATGCATCGTAAATAACAGCAGATTCACTGCTATCAGTAAACCCATGTAGTTGAACGGTTATGAAGCTTGTTAAGGACATAAAATGCTTTGGAATCTTAAGAGAGTTCAATTCTGTTAATTGCTCTCTGTAGGAACGCCAATTTGAGCAAAGTTGACTTGGGAGACCTTCATCTCATGAAAGCTTTAGTTTCCACAATTGTTGGAGAAATATTTTCACAACAACTATCACTAGACCGTTAATTTCTAAAGGATCAAACACTCGTGCAAGATCTGATAGTACAGTCCGCCTTGTTATAAGTACATTGTTTAAGGCTGGAGCCTCTTTGTTGAATTGAAAGATATCATCTGAAAATTGCCAAATAAGACCGATAGTTTTAACCCTTAACAACCGACATCTTAATTTTGTGTCATTGTTACCGAGGTACGGTCCCTGGGACCGCATTTGAAATGCTGAAATTTAAATAACGAAAAAACAAGAAATTGTGTTAACGGAAACATTTTATTTAATAATAGAAACACAATTAACTATTTCAGTTCATTTCTAATACGTTTGGTTTTGTAAGTTATTACTTATAAACATGAGAGCCCATACTTCGCCGGGGGGCATATACATTTTAAATGCACATCGATCACGAAAAGCTATAAGCATCTCGTCGACAGTTATATTTTCCCCAGGCGAATATGCGGCAATTTTCTATAAACCTCATAAAAATATTGAAAATGGCTGCAGAACGGTCCATCTGTTTCCAAAATTCTCGATCTTCTGGATTGTCGAACCTCAAACAATTTAAAATCGAGGCAAATTTGTCAGCCGATATTGTGCATCTGAATATATCGCGACCAGTTCCATCAGTCGCGAAAAATGAACGAATATCTTCTTTATTTGACTTAAAAATACCTGTGTATAAAAGCAATCCCAAAAGGCTTCGAATTTCAGGAACTGTGCATTCTTGTAACTCTTAGTCCTATGGACCGCACTGCATAAATCACATAAAAAATAAAAGATAAAGTAAGGTTAAACGTACTTACCTCTTCAGCTGCAGGCAAACGATTGGAAAATACGAAGCTATTGAAGAAATTAAGACTGCAGAGTTGTGCAGTGCGCTCTCAGAGAAAAATTATTATAGTCTGCGATCCCTGTTACTGCACAACGGTTGTTAAGGGCTAATAACATTGTTGTCATTGACGGAGAGATATTTTTCTCTAAACTCTTCAGGAATGGCGTCTAATAAAGAAGGATGACTCGAGCAGAACTTGCGCAGCTCAAAGTGATCTCTCTGCAGTAATGTAATGAGGTCTGATTGCAAACCTTTTGCGTCTTCCAAGTAATCAGAACCATTCATACAATCGTCAACATTAAGGCAGTCTCTGGGGATATTACAAGCATCAGGAAAATCCCTTTGCTCATCTTGTCCTAGTTTGTTTAAACAACGTGTAGCTAGATATGGCGCTGCTGACGTTCCATAGGTAATTGTATTTAGCTTATAAATCCTTTCCTTTCCTTTGTCGCACCACATAATAAGCTGATACTTACGGTCCTCAGGATCAACTAAATTAGTCTGTACATTTTACTACTGTCATCTGTTTAATACGTACTGCCAGAATCTAAACCTGACTATAGAGAGCCTATCTGATACACTTTCATCTTCCCATTTATCGACTGTTGCTGCATCTAATTTTTTAAAACAATAAAAGCTATTAAATAATCCCACAATTCAAGCTAAATAATATATGAGTAGGCAAAAAAAATTGAACATTATACATAGGAAAAGAATACAAAAGAGGAGAAAAGAGAAAAAAACAAAATACTACTAAAAAGCTATAAAATACTAAACTACTAAGTAATCAAAAATAAAAATTCATAGATAACATTATAAACCAAAAAAATCAAAAATAAGAGATAAACAAAGATGCAAACAAAGTAAATACGGCAAAAGGAAGTTAAAAAGAGTAAATAGGCAAAGAGCAAAAAAAGGGCAAAGCAAAGCAAAAAAATAAATTTAAAAATAAAGCAAACAAAATCGAAATAAATAAATTATAACTTTAGGATCAGTGAACAATCTCATTCAAGGTTAGTCTTTTAAAAGTCAGAGGGCCAGAACTGAAAATATCGATATCACTGAAATTTCGATTGTATGTCTTCTGAATTCGATATAATGGCGACTTTTCCAGCAGGTTTGTTCTTGAAAATGGCAATCTAAAAGGAGTATATTGTCTTGGGTATCTTGAGGGAATATTAATACCAATTCTGGAAAGCAAGACAGGACAGTGTACATCGCCATTGGGAATTTTATACAAAAATACGCTATCAAGAAAAGCACGATGACGCTCCAAAGATAAGATGTCGAATCGAGTTAATCTCGTCGCATTATAATCCAACTCATTATGTTCCAACTTATGTAATAATAATCTGGTGAATTTTCTGTGGACAGATTCGAGTAGATTATTATAACAAGTGTAAAAGGGGCTCCAAATTTGACACGCTTATTCTAGAGTGCTTCTCACCAATGACTTATACAAAGCAATAAAAGAGGCGCTTGATTTGAAAGATTTACATACCCTAAAAATGAAACCCAGAAGACGATGAGCGAAGAGTAGTTTTTCATCGATAGTGACTCCGAAATCTTTTATTTCTTTGACATATAATAAAGAAATATCGTTAATTTTATAGTAGAATAAGATTATGTCACGTTTTCTAGAGAAAGTTATGCTCTTACATTTGTCTACGTTAAGACCCAAATGGTTTTTTTTACACCAAATTTCAAGTTTTTTAATATCATCTTGCAAGCTCGAACAGTCACGAACGTTAATTACTCTAAAAACTTTAGCGTCATCACCGTACAACAAAATGTCCAAAGTAATCTCAGTCGGTAAATCATTGATATAAATTAGATAAATAAAGGGACCGAGTATTGTACCCTGGGTGGGGAACACCAGACGTGTGTTCAAACGAACTAGATTGAGAGCCGTTGAAGACAGCCATACTCTCTCTTTCTTGCAAGTATGACTGGAAAAAAGGACAGTGTCCATATTGAAGCCAATTTTTAACATTTTTAAGAGACACTGGTTGTGACGAATCTTATCAAAGACCTTAGCAAAATCAGTGTGTGGAATCAACTTGTTTATTTTCATCCAGAGGAGAAGCAATGGTATCAGTAAAGAGAGCTAAATTTGTAACCGTCGAGCGCCCAGGGAGGAATCCATGCTGCGAGTTTGATATGAAATGCATAGTTTGATGAAGAAGCTGATTGTATATAACTGTTTCGATTATTAAAGCCAGTGCATTGGAAATGGATATTGGGCGATAGATAATCTAGGATCGCCTGCTTTAAGGACTGGGGTAACGAACTCATTCTTTAATATTGGTGGAAAAACTTTTCTAAGTATTGATAAATTAAATAAAGTACTCAACGGCTTCTCTAAGCTAGTAGAACACAGCTTGTAAAAAAGGTTAGGAGTACCATCAGGTCCGGGATTTTTATTACAATTAAGGTTATTTAATATATTGTGTACATTATCAGAAGAAATGAAACTTAAGTTAATGCTAACAGAATTACTGTAAGTCTCAAAAGATGTTAAATCAAAATAGGATTCCTTGCGAGAATATACTGACAAAAAGTATTCAGAAAAAAATTCACAGATTTGTCTAGAAGATGACGAGGTAACTTTCTTATAGACCATCTCTTTGGGAGAAGCACTTGGATTCCTGAAATGTTTATTAAAAGCCCAGAAAGCTTTGGGGTTCTCCTGAAGTGAGAGTTCAGTTGCATCCACATATCTATTGAAACACTGATTTAGTAAGGCTTTAGATAATTTCCTAAGATAGAAGAAAGTTTTGTAGTGTTCCGGATGCTGGTGAACGTTATATTTACGACAATATCTTTCTTTAATTTGAAGAACTTTAATCAGCTGGTGACTATACCAGGTCGGAAAATGGTTGGTTTTCCTTTTAGTTAATGGTATATATTCTCGAATACCGGTGTTGGCCACTAATAATCACAACAAGAAATAATGTAATTTAGATGATTAACATAAAAAGTGGTGACCCCGACGTGATCGGATTGAGGAACGCCTTCAAGATCAGGTAATCTGTATCGTTAATTTTGGCATTGTGCTTTGTTTAAATCATCTAAATTACATTATTTTTTGTTGTGAATATTAGTGGCTTAAATTTTATACATATTTGGTGACTTCTAGTAAATTGCAAATAGTTTAGTTTGTCTATACGTTATAATTAACCGCTAGGCTGAAATTGTTCTTAGAATGTAAGTTTATTTATATTAGTTATAGATCATACAGTATACTCTAAAATCATTATTAATTGAAATCTTGAATTTTTGAGTATAATATATGAACTACAACTAATATAAATGAACTTACATTTTACGAACAATTTGCCTGTTCACCTATCCATGTTTGTATGCAGGCCTTGTGGAACATTTCGCGCCACAGATGGTAGCTAAAGGCTTCCTCTTGGCAGATCAGTCTCCATCTTGAGAGATGGTGTACAGTTTTGGCCTTTGTATAGGAGCATCGGCAGGAGGTGGCATTCGCATGGTAGCCATGATACTAAATTTACAAACTCAGTAGAACTAGAAAAAGTTTTTTCTTGCAAATCTCACGAGAACTTAAGTTGTATAGTATCAGCACTTATACCAATTGTTGTTAAAGTTAGAATCAGGACAATCACATCTTACTGATTCCAAAATTCAAAAATCTTCACCAACTGAGGCTGATATTAGAACTAGGAAGTAATGTACAACTTCAAGGTTGCTACTTTTAACTAAATAATAACTAAATATTACAAAAAAATTCTTCGTGTAGACACTGATCTATAGAGCCCTACACATCTTGACAGGAATTCAAAAAAAGAAAGTCCAAAAACAATCGATGTCGACAATCGCACCGAAAAATCTTCAAAAATTAAAATAACTGGCGATCTGCGGTATCGAAAATCTACTCTGAACTACAATGGATCTATCACCAATGCAAAGATAGAAATTCCTAAGATTTTCCAATGCTTAACTTAATATAAAAAACCAAAAAGAGTTCATAAAATTTTCGTGAGCTAAGCTCAAGATACAAGAGACAAAAATCAAAAGAAAAGTTCATGAAATTTCTCCCTCTCTCTCCAAGAGCTATCTCTCAAAGGAAAAGTCTGCCAGGTCTACTCTCTCAAAAATCAGGTCACAAGTTAACGGTAAGTATAGGCAAGTAGTGTGGATGTGTGCATGAAAAATGTTTGGGTTCTCAATGAAATCTCGGAAAAGTCGGGTTGGAGATGTGAACGACTGAGAATGATGCTAGAGATTCTTCAGCCAGGCAGCTATCAGTATGCCAGCTCCTGATTACTGAAGGGATCCAACATCACTTCCATCCTCTAAGAAATCCTTCCTTCTTCTTAGTTCGATAGCAATGTCTAACTAACCTTCCATTTCGGCAAAGCCATGAATCTGGTCAACTAGTTAGCTAAAAGACAAAAAGTCATCTCACAGACTCACAGACTCATGACTCTGTCCAGCCAGTTGGTTAACAAAGACATGCCTCCGTGAGAACATAAACGAAAAATTATTCGTGAGGCCACCTGCCATTTCCATGGCTGAAGGCCAGCGGGAAGATAAAAATTCAAATTCAAAAAAAAAGAAAAAAATCGAAAATTGTTCAGGTTTGAGGCTCGACCAAAGTTAAACCTAAAACCGAACTTCAGATCAAACAACAATTCGAAACGTTAAATTTCATCAAAAACAAAATTTCAAAACTTTGAACTTAACTTTACTCAAAACTTGAAACTTTGCTAAAATCGAAAACTCTAAGACTCAACTCAGTAAGACTCAGATCCGCATGAATCTTTCACTGGATATGAGACTTGAGGTCAATCAACTAGCAAATGCCAGATGATCGCATAACTCTAAGTCCCAGTCCCCAGTAAAATCTACAATTAGATCACCGAAGTCTGTTAAGATGGCCCCACGTTGGGCGCCATTTTTGTTATGGAAGCATAACATTAAACACGTGCACAACGTTATGGTATGGCCCCGCGTTGGGCGCCATTCTTGTTATGGAGGTACTTTCGAGTGAGTACTCTTGCACGTGAAGTCCATTCTATCAACGTGAGCTGTCAGCTCACTTAGTGATCAGCGATGACACAGGGCGGCATGCTAGCACCTCGGCTATTGCGGGAGAGTTACTGGGGTGGGTACCCAAAATTCTGCCGCTGTCACTGTCCATACAAAAAAATTCGTACCTGACATAAAAAACACAAGCACCACATCCGGTCCTGAAGAGACCCTTACACCAACTTACTTGCACGAAGGCACAGATGGGCTGCCTTCAGTGCTGTGCCCCATCCTCCCAATGACACTGAGGGTAATACGTTTTTTCAGTGTGCCTGTTGATGACCTGAAAGAAAAGTGTCGAGCGGAGTAGCGAGCCTGTTCAACCTTTCATCGGAGAGGGCTCTGGGAGAGTGAGAAGGAAATTAAAACTCGTTTTTTCTTAACTAACCACTTTATCTTGATTTTCGTGTTCTATAATCAGTTCTATAATCCCTTTTCCTATTTCGTTTTTTAAGTTGATTCTAGAAAGGATGAGCGGTATATACATACATGAGGTAGATTTCCTGATATATATATATGTGAAGCTAATAAAAATTCTAATCAAAAATTATTTTCACAGTTGCGAGAAAACGCATATTTGAAAGTAGTAAAATCCTAATCAAACAAAAATCCTCCTATCTTGTTCTTACGTGAGTGTCTGTCATTGTCTAACCTTTTTTCTTAGTCGCCTGGAATGTTACTTTCCCCAGGGTTAACGATACATTCGTAACATAGGATTTCATATATATACATTTAATTTGAATTAGAGAGGAGTAAGAATATCAGAAAATTAGAAAAGTATACAAATATATAAGTACCAAATATAAAACTGAATAATCATGCAAAGAGGCTACGACTTCCATGGTTTTTTATTGTTGCTGAGTTCCCACGCAGAGGCGCCTCCGAGAACAGCCTGTCAGGCCTCTGTTAAAGAAACTTTCGCAGAATTTATAATATTCCTGATACTATTACTAAAAATTTTCACTATGGTACTGAAAAACTATACTCTTCCACAAAGCCCATGAAGTGACGAAATGTATACTAGAAGCCAGCCAGAAAAAAGGGTATCTATCGACCATCAGTTGTGGGTGAAGCAGAAATCGCTGTCCAAAGAGCTCCGACCGACTCTGTCATGTTTGCTGCACTGTGTTTTGAGAGAATGTACTGCATCCATATACTGAATGGCATATACTGCGAAGTCGTTTATGTTGGAACTGGAAAGGATCGCCTATACGTGAGACCTTCTGAATTCCTGACGTATCGGGTTTGACCCTTTCAGTACTTAAAGTATAATTCCACATGAAATCTTCTCGACAACCACTTACCCTACAGGTTCACAAGGTGATGAGCTTAGCGACAAATTGGCGGAAATTATTTATAAAGTGTGTGGGCCACCATCGTTAAATTTATGTGGGTTATTGGTTTTCTAGGCAGGAGTACTTGTCGCCGCGAAATTTTTTACAGTGGTCTTGCACTTGTTTGTCTCTGCAGCTCTGCGACTTCTTGACCAACCCAAAATTTCGCAGACATAAATCCCGAGTACTCGACATAATTTCGATGTTAATTTTTACAAATTGAAATAGGTGTTCCTTTGCGACTTCTTTTACACTCAAAATTTTATAAATACCCGTCACGTTTACTGGAAATAATTGCAATCTTGATTCTCACAACTTTTTAATCTCTTGCCTTAATTACTCTCTCCTACTTGTTGCACCACCGTTTTTCTTCCGTCACAGCCAGGGTTAAATCGTCCGGTCGTGCCAAACGTGGCAGCACCTTCGCTGTGTGGACGAATGTTAAGAGGAAGTTATTGGTAAATGATGTAATGCAAATAATCCCAGAAAATCTCATTTTCTCTCAAGCATTTCTTTTCCGCCATCTTGAAAACTGTATAATGTCAAATTACTGTCACCTAAGCTGCCTTAATTTGTCATCATGCAAGTTCGCTGGAAGCTGAACTGCCAGGATGGCAGTAGGGATTACACATGCATGTATGGCAGTGCAAGTTGCACGCAAGCTGTACTATGTCGTGTAACCTCTCCGCTGATAGTTTCGAAAGGTTTCAATATTTGTTTCGAAATAACAGTTTCTAACGTCGTACTAATAATTAAATACTTTAACTAACGAAAATTAATAAATTATAAAAAAAAAACTATATTTTTTTATAGGAAATTAAAAATGTATTTAGAATTTTTATGATTCAATGTTAACAAAATAAAGTCAATTTAGAATTAAACTTTTATTATGTTCGAATTGGCTTATCAATGCAATATAGATGGCAGTCGTTCATTTCGAAAGTGTCCGTAATAACTTTTGATTTGTATTTTGTGATAATTGTCATTTATTGTTATAGAAATATTCTCTGTCGTATAACACCATTTCGTTAACTAAATTATACGAATCGACAAACTGCGTTTAATTTCTGATATATTTATTTTTTGTTTTTGTGTTTTCGTTAGTTAAACTTTGTAATTATCAGTGCGACATTTATTAGAAACTAGTGTTACGAAACAAATGTTGAAAGTTTTCGAAACTATCAACGTGATATTAGGAATTGCTCAAATCTGACGTTTTCTCTGTGAAATCCACTCTGGTTGGAAGCGCGGAAATCTCATATTAGAGTGCAAGTTTGAGATAACGCTCCTTAAAGGTGAAGCTAAATGGCGAAAAACTTAAAGCGTGTGGGGTAATAGCTGCTTTTGCGGTGCTAATTTACATAGTACCTACAACCAGTTTAAATAGTACAACTTGAGGTTGATGTAGTAGCAGTTGCTACGGTTTCTTCTGCACACGGTGAATACGTTCAGGAACAGTGTGAACCTCGACTGGTTGTAGTGAAGGCGATGGAATCTGAACAGCCCTTCAGTCACCATATTAGGATTGCTTCCGAAACCTTCAATAGTGTCCAGACTAAACCTTTGTTGCATGATAGACTGGTGACGAAATTATCACCAGAAAACTTTGTGCTCCAGAGACCACTTTTTCGGCCTTGGAGCAGTGATGCCAGATTGGGCGCTTTTCCGCAAATTGGGCTATCTTTTTACAAAATTTGAGCTTCGATTTTCATGAAAAGCGCCCAACGCCCAATTGGGCGCGACACTGCTTTTTCTGCACTTTTTGGGCTCTATTTAAGGATATAAAAAAGAATGGCAAATGGGTTTTATTCACATTAAATGATTCGTGGATATCTTATTCTAACTAAATAGAAGAGGGGGTTATTTTTTCGACACCCGTATAATATAGAAGTTTACAGGCAATGTTTAAAAGACAAGTACCGTGGTACTGGTCAGTTACTGGCTTTGTAACCGAAAATCAAAATTTCGTAAAGAAATTTTGAGAGCATACTGCATGTTTCGATTAGCAGTGCAGGACGATCTCATCAGGACAGCAATGAAGCTCTCTGAACTGCCTGCTGTCTACACTACACTACAGTGAACTAATGGGTTTTATTCACATTAAATTATTCTTGGACATGTCATTCTAACTAAAAAGAAAAAAGTTTGGAATTTAATTAAGGTAATATTTTATATTTGTTCAGAAAATGTTCAGTTCACAGCAAAAAGAAAAGCATATATGTATATACATTAGGTAAGGGTGGTCCAAAAATGTATAGATTTGCAAAAATGTTAAAATGTTCATTTGGAATTTGTTAGATAATGCAATTTCAAACTTCTATGCAAAATTTCAGTGAGATTCAGTAATGTTTACAGCCGCTCGATCGAGAATGGTGATTTTTTGGCTGTTGGTGTGGTGTTGGATGGACTGTCACTAAAGCCGTTTCAATATTTCTTTTATAACTTTTTAAATTGACTTTTTTTCATTTTAAGGAAGCTTAATTATCAATTTATTGCAGTGAAAGCAGTTTTAAAAAATTGAATATTTCTATTTTTTATAAATTTTTTAAAACGAAAATTCGGACCTGGAGCGCCAAATTTTATAAAGAAAAGTATCGTGCATGTATACTTTTTCTAGTATAATGCAATCTATAATCTATAATCGATTAAATCGTTAAAAACTAATCAAATAGCAACCTCTTTATCAGAAATTCAGCCATATTAAAAACAAGTAAAAAAGCTAGAATTGGTCTAGTACCAATTCTTATGATACCCTAGATGAATGCCCTTATGAAATTTCGTATTGTCACTCTTCTGTGCAAGTTTAATTTTTGAAGTGATATATTTTTAGAATGGTTTGTCGGACAGAAAAAATTATTATAACCAATTTTATAGGATTTTGTATTCTGAAGAAGTTTTTAGTGCAATAAAAATGTCTTGGACTGATCGTTTTCAAAGTATACGTAAAAAACCTCAATTTATATATATGGCAACACCAAGAAGCAGTTGCCCGAATTACTCCATTTTTAAAATTTTACTTGCTAGTACAACGAAAACACCATGTACCAAATTTCAGCTCTCTACGTCGACGCGTTCTCAGGCAGTGTCCAAATATATAGCGGAAAACGAAATTTTTGTATGGCAACCCCCCGAAGGAGTTGCCCCACTTGTCTCATTTTAGAACTTAATTTTACTTTTTTTTTTAAAGAGCGTGTACAAAATTTCAACTCTCTAAGTATATGCGTTCTCGAGTTATCGTGCGCACGGACGGACGGACATGCAAAAATCAAAATAACTTTTAATATTATGCGTGGGTGTCCAATCCATTTTGCTCTACCATCATTATTTCGAGGTGTTACAAACGGAATGACAAACTTAGAATACCCTTTAGATTTCATCTAGGGTATAAAAACATTTCGGAGCCTTTTGGGCTATCTTTTTTCTTTATTTGGGCGCTTAGTCCATGGCATAATTTGGCATCACTGCCTTGGAGACGTTTTAGACCAAAGACCCATGTATTCACTTCGGAGACGCAAAAAATCTCTAAAGATTGGAAGTCTCTAGAGATCTTTTTTGGTCTCCGGTCTCCCGTTCTGTATGTATGTATTTCAAAACAAACGGGTCTCCATGTTCAGTCTCCGGTCTCCGAAGACTATTTGTGGGCTCCGCTCATCAGTTAGAAAAATCAGTGAAAAATAACTCAAAAGCTAGAGGTTTTTATCACTCAATTCTTGAGGTGTGGATTTAGCAGCACACTCAGTCAATTTCATACTAACCAAATTCGCTATGAATTTATTTCATTGCAAAACTCTATAAATCTAAAGTTGTCCGTCCATGCTGTTCCATATAAAGTACGCAAAACATTAACATGTTTAAAATGTTGAAATAAAAGTTTAAGTTATTCCTTATATAAATAGTAGGGAAAGGGGGCAGAATTAAGGAAGTGAAGAATTTCATATGGTTGTGGGTGGTATAATCAAGATGAGTGGCAGGTCCCATTCGCAGGAAGATCAGGTTTATATACAATTCACAAGAGTAATCAGGATCCTTGAGTAAGTGAAGATTTTTGACATGTGTTTTCGAGACAAAATATTATGCCCCATAAGAGATAATATTAATGTTAATGTGAACAGACTTTAGAAGCTCTATAGCTTGGGTTCTTTTAGAGGTTAAAGGCCTGTCTGAATCCAAGACATCGTCTTCGTTTTGTTATTAAAGCTGGTGATGTAACACAACAAGTTCAGCTATTATAATAGTTATACGAAGACGAATACATGTGCTTAGATCGATATCTGACGTTTCGTTAAAAGCTTGTGCTGTTTTACTTGATACTTGTACGTACACCTCCCGCCACGCATTAATCAACTTGAAAACAACCTCTCTTGCCCTTGAAATGCTAAATATTTACAACGTCACATATTTCTTGAGCATCATAAGTGCAGTCAAATTCACCAAAAAATTATAAATTTTTGGCGACATGAATTATATTGTATCTACTTACTATAATAAGATATAATGCAAAAAATAAAGATTCATTTTATTAGGCACAAGTTATGACTGCTTTATGAATGCTGATATTCATTAATAGTTTTGTTTTTAAAGGAATTAAAACGGTAAAAAGCTTGCGTAATATGTATACTTCATTTTGTCAGTGATCGCCATTTTTCCATCAAGCTCAAGATGTAGTTAACTTGCGCGAATGCGTTTACTTAGGTTGAGCTCGACAGCCAGCGAAGAAACTTAACCTCAAAATATATTGGCTATTTAATTAAGTCAACTCGACTCTTGATTTCTGATCAAGCTAATCAGATGTTTAAGATGTTGTTGAAAGTAACAAAGCTCGTTGGCATAGACTAGCTATAATAACAAGACGAATACGAAGACTTGGATTCGGACAGGCCCTACCCTAAGTGTCAGTAAATTTCTGACTAAATGGTAGGTAATCCTCTCAAGAGTTAAGAATGTGGGCCAGAATAGATCTGCAAATCATCAGCATCAATGTGAAAGCGCATTTTCTGCAGAATTATATTGATGTGACATCATTGCTGTAGAGCAAGAATAGGAAGGGGCACAACAGCACCCTGTGGAATACCAGCCAGGGAAGGTGTAGTGCGCATAAATGATTATCTAAATCATATTTCACTTAATTACAAAGAGGTCAGAGTCACACTTGCAATATAATAATAAAAAAATAAATAAATAAAACAGAAGTTAAATAAAATTCTGGGTCAAACCTGTAACAGTTGAACCGCTTAGAGATGGAAAATTATTTGCAAAAATATAAATTATCAGTGTGATTGTTACCTAACTGTTAAAAGAAGAAGAAAAAGAGTCCCTAGTACTGCAGTCAACCTCTCTTTCAGGCATTCCAAGGGAGATCAACAATTTGGGAAATGTTAAGAATTTCCTCCTAAACGATTGGCAGCTGAGGTATCAAACAACGGCCAAAATAAGCAGCTGATATAACCAGCTCCGAAATTAAGATTAACTGCAGCCATTAAGATTAAGGGCCGTATTCACCAAGCCATTTAATTGAAATTTAATTTAATTTCTGTTTTAGTACTCCCGTTAGAGAGGGTTAGGGCTCACTTAAATTTAACTTAAAGTTATATATGCGCTATTATAACATAAAATAACCCAAATTAAATTTTAATTTAATTTTAAGTGTGCCCTAACCCTCTCTTACAAGAGTACTAAAACAGAAATTAAATTAAAATTCAATTAAATGGCTTGGTGAATACGGCCCTAAATGCTAAAAATTAAGAATTAAAAGTGTTGCTAAATTTTTCAAATCAAATTGAAGTGTTAAATTGAAGAGGAAAGCATAAATTGTAACAACGGAAAGGAATTCACTTGAGCCCGGTATTTAGTAAGCGTTTGAAAAAAAGAAACTTGTCTTTCATATACGGACCCAAAATTCCTACTGCAAATTAGCTTATTCAAAATTGTTCTGACTCCTTGACCAATGTAAACTTTTCAAAAGAAAGCCACGAAAAGGAAATTTAATAATTGGACTATACCTGCCTGCTTTGAAGAACATGCACTAACAAATATTAAAATAGGAGCAACTTGTCTGCGACCCAGGGATAGTCAACTCACGAAAAACAGTTATATTAAAATCATTCAGAATAACATGAATAACACCTAGAAAAGAAATAGTCAAGTACTAAACTAGTACGCAAATTGGGTTGAGTCTGGTACGACAGCAACTGTTCTAAAGACACGGACCGGAACGACCCAATAAGCAATTCGAATGGAATTCCGGTCGTTTTCCTTGTCATTTTCGACGAGTTTACCTGGAAACCCGTACTGTTTGGGCAGGAATTTCCGCTTCTTTGGCCGAAGGGAACTGCGCCGAGATTCCAAGTTTTTGATTGTGTTGGTAGATGGAACCGAACGTGGAAATCTATCGGATTTCCATGTTATTTCCTTGTTATTTTGGCATGGAATTCCCAGACTTTTCCGTGGCATTTCTATATGGAATTCCTAGGGATTTCAAAGGTTTTTCTGCATTTTTTAATTAAACAGTGGAACATAAATAATTTGTAAGATGCAAAGCAGTAGAAAAAGTTTCGAAAGTATAGAGAAAATAATCAAACTGCCATGACTTGAATCCTTGCAAAATGCTAAAATAGAGCTTGATAAATTCTGACCAAAGTTTGACAGATTTAGCGTTTTGTAAGAATTAAAGTCATGGCACCTTGATTATTTTCGCTATACTTTCAAAACTTTTTCTACTACTACGCACTCTACAAATCAATTCAATTCGCAATCGCCTGTGTTTTGCAGAACACTACACGGAACCAAAAGAACACAGCTAATATAAGCCATTAATAATTTTTGGTATACCTCCAACACATTTGTAAAGCTGAAAACGGCGTATCTCTTTTGTGGCTAGTCAGCAGTTCTCCTGACGGTGTGGGATTTCATTCCCAATTTTGACGTTTAGTGCGGAAGAAGTAAGATTTTGGCATTGGATTAATCAGGAATCTTGGTTGTTGATGTTAAAAGAAGGATTTGTACGCAAATTTTAAAACAAACGTAAAAAAAAATTGGAAGCAATCGACCATAAAAGCTTGCGGAAAAGGCACACAAGAAGAACGAGGACAGAGAAAGCCAGGATTACGGTGATTGTTGCGGATTTTACTTTTACAAGTAGGTGCTCAGGGTCTCTGTATTCAGAACAAGATAAGTTTCTTTTGCGGCAAATACCTACATATTATTATTGTTGATTTTTTAGATTACCTATATCTTATACCAGTGGATAGTAGTACACGTAAAGATAAGTTGTGTGCTAGGAAATATTGATAAGAGCTCACGTGAAGTCCGAGTTACGGGAGGTAATGTTTTTTTTTGCTGAAAGATATCACGGAATCTTCTGAGGGGTACCTATGCCTATTAATGTAAGTCGAAGTTTAATAGTTTAATAAATATCTGCTTAAATCAATCGTGAATAATAGATTGTTATTTAAACCGCATAACTTGAGTTGCTTGGTAAGTTCCAAACCAAAAAACCATATAAATAATGATGAAGAATCAATAAATCAATCGAGTTTAGTTATCAAGATGGACTGCAGCCTTATAATCCAATCTGGATTCTTCCTGTAATCCTTGATTCAACTTCTGCATCTATTGGTGCATTAAATCTCGTACATTGGCATGCTTGCGTGCCGAGAATTACATAGCAAGGGTTGATAAGACAGAATAATATCCAGCATACCTTACGACAATAAAGTAAGACATTACAAAGGTCTTCCTGAGGAGTGAAGACCCTTAGACCTAATCATAAAAAAAAATCTACGATTTAAGTAGCTGCTAATTATCTCACAAGCAGTGCTGGTTTACTGTAACCGTCTGAAGTAAAATTGCTGATTTGAATGAAGATTACTTGTGACGTGACGTGAGCAGAAATTTGATCAGCAATTTCTAACCTTGCAGTGTTGACGTAGCTAGTAGAATTATAGTAATGTGTATATTCTTTTGAAACATTAGAAAGTTAGTATTATTATCGTGAGATGACTCATATTCAGGTGGTCTGCCTACTTACGTCAGGTTCCGTTCCTTTGAAAGTGACTTAAGTCGAATTCCATTAAACTCGAATCCTGCTCGGCAAAAATATATAAAAAGCCATATTTTGTGAACCTCAGTTTTGTTAGAAAAACTTTTGTATTACAATGTGCACTATTTTTTTTTTATATTAATTATAGGTACCCCACCTTTTTCTATTTAAGATATTAGATTTATTTTTCGCTTGAATTGATTTTTTAATGGCTTTGTCCGATAAAAAAATTATGTTTTTTCTTTCAAACGACGTAACTTTGAATTCGCTTTGATGAAAAATGGTTTCAGGTATGAATAGTTAAACGACTTAAAATGGGGCGACCTAAAACGGGACCGCCTATATTATAGTATCCAGAAATATTTGTTTGTGGGAATCGGAACAAATATTTGGTCTGCGGTGATTGAGATTCAAGTCTAGATATTCTGGCGACGAATCATGTACATATGTTATTTCATGGTTTTGTTATGTTGAATATCCGCTTTTAACATATTATTTTTTGCACTCATTTACATTTAGCGTTCATTTTGTCTGTGATACACACACATATTTGTTATCATTTATTGGTTTTATTTTTGCTCTTCTCTTTATTTAATTTTGATTTTAGTTTTAATTCAATTTTTTATTTTTTTTTTATTTTAATTTTAATTTTGGTTTTGATTTTGATTAGCTTGATTTTGATTTTAATCTTAATTTGAGTTTCGATTTGTCCGTCTGTACAATAGATGCTAATGTAAAAGCTTGTTGATGGTAGAGCAAAATGGTTTTGACACACATGCATAATATTAAAAGTTATTCTGACTTTTGCATGTCCATCTGTCTGTCCGTCTGTCTGTGTACCGGTCCTCACGTTAACTGGAAAACGAGTGCTGAAATTTTTCACAAGAATTTTTTAAAAGAAAAATTTATGTTCGAAGTGAGACCAATCGGGCAACTCCTTCGTTGGGTTACCATTCAACAATTTTTCACTATATATTATTTGGACACTGCCTGAGAATGCGTCGATGTAGAGAGTTGAAATTTCGTACAGTGTTTTTATAACAATTAATTAATTCGGGCAATCTCTTCAAAACTTTTCGTTTTCACTTTTATTAACTTTTATTTTCATTGTATATCCTAGTATTATTAGTCTTATAGACCAATTATAGCTTTTTCTCGCGTATTATGTTACATTTGTGTTATCACCATATCACCTTATTTCAATAATCTATGGATCTTCTACCAAATCATCACATTTTCGAATTAATCTAATAAAAGTATAAATTATTGATATTTCAAAAAAATGTGTACTTCCTAAGAGCTCAAGATATTAAATAATTCCCATATAAAATAATTTTTTCCACATAATAAAATATAATAGATTCTTTCACAAGCATAATAAAAACCATGAAAGCAACCCAAAACTACATGCATAAAGTAATTTACTCAGGATTCAGGAACACATAAAATGTATCAAAGTAGAAGAAAAATTGCGATGAAATTTCATCAGAATCCTGCACATAAGAGCCACACGCACCCTTTTTTCTGCCAAAAAGGTTTGTTTCCCAATTTGAAATGGACGGACCTTTTACTTAATACCTTTCTTTTTTGGTCGGTTTATAAAAGGTTCCTCAAATGGAATTTTCTTCTTTTGAAAAGGCATCAAAGCGCAATGATGTCCTGTCATGGTAATGCTTATATTTTCTATATAGCAATTTCTAACAAAGTTCGATATGAAATGATTCCTTTTGTCCTCAGGAAGTTAATAGGAAATAAAAAAGAAAAAAGAAGAAAAAAACCCCCAAAACATCTTTCAACTTGTTTTGTTCTGATGGAATTTTTGTATAAGGAAATGGGAATAGAAAGCCAAGCGCACACGAATGGAATGTTTCTTGCGAATTTTTTTTATCTAGGTATGAGCAGAGCATGATTGTCCTTTTTCAAAGAAATTTTGTCTGTGCTCTATCTAGGAATTTTAAGGGGCTCACACTTTATTTGCTAAGTAAATTTAAGCTTTATACAGAATTTTACTGATTTATGGTATTTTTGTTGTTTAGTCAATAATTTTTTAAATTAAATTCGATTTTAAAAGAATTCTAATTTATTTACATTACACTGAAATCATTTTCAATTTTTTTCAGTAGGTTGTTTAAGGGGAAATTTCAAAGTTTTGGAACTATGTGTGTTATGTACATATGCAGCACTAACTTAAATTAAGATGCCTACAGAAGCTACATAATGGGATTTTTTTAAATAAAAATGTACGAGTGTGTTCTGCCAAGTATCTTTTAAAATTTGAAAATAGATTGTGGTCAGATGCGGGTCTTAAATCTTGGGACAAGTGTCCGAATGTAGATTCTATTCTTGTTTAGAATTTTTTGTAGAGTGCGTTCTGTATCTTGTGTCTCTTACGATTATTAATCATGCCTATCTCTTGGACCCAATAAAAAAGACTTTGTACCGTTTATGAGATGGAGAAAGTTAAGCCTAGAACTCAAGTATGCATGAAATTGAGTTAAGATCATAAGCCTCTTCCAATTTACATCATTGCTAATCCTCTTGCGTTTACGCTAATGTGCTCCAAGCATTGCTTTGTATAGCTCCGTAAGAAAGCGTAAAACCAAATTTACGCCTTTTGACGGAAAGCTTTCGACAATGACACAGAAAGTTGTTGGTGTCTCACTTACATACTTCCTCCACCGCAACCAGGTAAGTTTTAACATTCGAGTCAAGGTTCGTGGGATGTTCTAGACTTGGGTAACTTGGATAAGTTCACAGAGTTATCTTCAGTCATTGATTTTATACATATACATAGATATGCCACCAAATCTGTTACATCTTCTCGACAGATGGCCTTACTTGTACCAAATTAGAAAACAGAGGCGAAATTTTTACCGAATGACTGAAATCTTCTTTACAGATGGCGCCATCTATTACAAAAAATTGTAAAATATGAGGATATTAAGTTATCTTCGATAACAAATGTTTTTTCTTCTTCCCTATCTAACAATGTCTAGGAATATGGAAAAAATGTAATAAAGGAATTCAAAGGAATTTCAGATTTTTTCTCAAAAAATTTGCTTTTTATGAGATATAGGTACATAGAGAAGTACTTCGTAAGAGATTTTGTTGTTGAATTTTGTATTCCTTCTGTTCTACAAGAAATTATTATTTAAATTAATGCATATGTAATTTAATACATATTTTATTTGACACATTATTGCAGTAACTTATATATATATTATAGGTACCTTAGCTAAATAAATAAATTATTTTCAAATTTGGAATGGTTTATTGTAATTTCAAAATCGCGTCAATTTTGCAATGCTTCTTTTCGGCCAGCGCGTCAACAGCTTCATTTCGCAACAGCCAGTTGCAGATCATTAAAAATTCTTACATATAGTACGAGTGCTAGCAGCGTCACCATCTCAATAGGTATGCGACGGCCCATCTGTTTGGTGAGAGGGGTTGCGTTACCTGTGTCCATTCCGTTCCACAGGTAAACAACGCAGTTTTCAAAATGATTTTAGTTCGATTTTTTTTCTTTTTTATTAGTTTTTATAAACATATAAATATTAAATAATATAATTTCAGTATTCCCAGGCAGTCCCAGACAGTTTCTTTGCTGCTAGTATGTGCCAGACGCTTTTTTTTCGATAAAAATAAATAAAAAAAAATTATTTTATTGTGGCTGTAATTTTTATACGAGCTGATTTAGTTATCGAAGGAACAATATGAAATTAATTTGTCAGGCAGAAATTCGGTTGATTGTCAATAGCCAAATCGATTGGAGTACGATAGGGAATAAATTTGTGAGAGTATGTAAGAATGTGAGAATGTAATGTTCGAAGCATTGATATCATCTTTTGTATTAAATCTTTATTACAATGCGACGTTATCATATAATCTCGTTTATTTTTCAAATCATCCCAGAGCATTAAAGTAGCATTTATTGTTTGGATTAAACTATCGAAACAGTAAGGCCGTTTCATATATCCTAGATGAACCTAGTTTGTTATCCAGTCACTTAAAAGTCGAATTTCACTGACTGGTATGCCAATTCCATCAACCAATTAAATCTGACCTTTTTGTTGTCTCCAGTTGTTGCCAGTATATTTCTTAGAAAAACAAAAGAATGTTCTATCTAGGCTCAGCACCCGAATCAATCCAACTTTATTACATCAGTCTCGGCAACCAATAATGCCTAAGAGCTCTGAAGAAACATTTCCAGTAATTTATAAGAAAAACCGCTATCCGAATCAAAAATTCTAAGAAATTTCATCAAGCTAAATAAATTGCTTGGCAGAAAATATTTCAAATTATTAACGAAAAATGAATGCAACAGTCAACAACCAGATGTGAAAAGGCAGATCGCAGAAATTCTATAGAAAATCCGACCGTAAAATTTCTTGGAAGTCCGCAGTGCCTAGATAAGAGTTTTGACTGTTCTACAACTTTCTGATGCGAAAGCGAAGTATAAAATTCTTTTCACTTAAATCACGTATCATACTTGTAAATAAAGTCCATGTCCCTTCATTTAATTTGAATTTGCCGCGCATTCTCTTTGACGTCGTTTCATGAGTAAGCTATGGAAAGATGGCAGATAGGTTTTAAATGTTATGTTGTCAAAAACGAGTGTAGAAGAAACATCTTAATGTAATAAGTAAACGAATTTGGGGAAATAATAGCTTTAAATGTTGTTTCTCTTTTCAGGTAAGCTTTATAATTAGTTTTAATTACTAAACTTAATCTTATAATGTTTGTTAAGTATTGTGTTTAATTAAAATATTCTCTTTTCAGAGCAACACAATTAAGTCTTTTATTTCGTTGTTTCAATGTAATAAAATCACATTATAAAACAACATTTCTATGGCTGTTTTTACCAAAATGGAAAAGTTAAAATTTGAATTTATGGTGAAATCAAGTGAAGATCCAAAATCGAATATAATCTGCATAACCTCAATTACGGATACCGACAACCATACGTACTTAATCCCGGAACAGTTCCAACCGGCTAGATTGCACGAAACCATTATAATAACGTAAGCTTTTCAAAAAGTCAAGCTACCCTACAAAGGAGACATGAAAAGAGACAAGTATGTATCTCATTAACACCGGAGATAAGTGATGTGTACATAGATCATGATGGAAATATGCAATTTAAAGGATATCTGCTAGAAGAAACTTCACCAAAAGCACAACTACAGATCCCTTCTGCGGGAATGTCTGAAGAGGTTTTAACAAGGATTCTGGAGAACTTTGCTGAAATGAAGAAAGAAGTACCAAAACCAAGTAACTTGAAAAATTTGGCAGAAAAATTTGTTATAGAGAAATTCAATATCAAAAAGTCGAATGTGACCCAATGGATGACCACATTTGAAGCGGAATGTCTGCGTTTAGCAATAAAAGAAGCGGTAAAATACTGGCAGCACTGGCTTATAGGAAAAACGTTTACAGTATTCACGGATCATAAACCTCTAGAGAAAATGAATATTAAGGCTAGGACAGATGAAGAATTGGGAAATCTCATATACTATCTATCACAATTTAATTTTGAGATAATATATTCTCCAGGAAAATATAATATAGAAGCAGATAGTTTGAGTAGAAACCCTGTTTTAGAACCACTCGAAAATCAAGATGAAATTTTAAAAATAGTAAACTTCATTAAATTAGAAGACATACAAAATGATCAAAGAAAAAATGAAGACGTTAAGCAAAATACAAAAAAACGAATATTAAAAGATACACTATACTATAAGAAGATTGGGAAAAAGGAAAAGATATTACTCACTGAAGAATTTAGTAAGGAACTTATAGAAAAAGTGCATTATCTTTACTGTCATTTAGGAATACAACAGATGGAAAATAAAATTAAACCATTCTACATAGCAAAAAACTTAACTTTTAATATCAGAAAATTTTGTAATAACTGTGAAATTTGCATAAAAAACAAATCAAGAGGAAAATATAAATTTGGGCTAATGTCACATTTGGGTCCCGCTACTTACCCTTTTGAAATAGTATCTATAGATACTATTGGTGGATTTGGTAGTTCACGTTCTACAAAAACATATTTACACCTTCTAGTAGACCATTTCACTAGATATGCCTATATTTTGACATCAAAAACGCAAAATTCGAATGATTTTATAAAGCTTGTTAAAAAAGTACCACAGGAAAATAATAAAATTGGCATGATTCTTTCTGATCAGTATCCGGCCATAAATTCAAAAGAATTTAAAAATTTTTTAGCAAACGAAAATATACCTATTATCTTTAGTGCCGTTAACGCACCATTCTCGAATGGTTTGAATGAAAGATTAAACCAAACATTGGTTAACAAAATTAGATGTAAGATAAATGAAAGGAAGGATAAATTGGCATGGACAACAATTGCCCATGAATGTACCAAAAGATATAATGAAACGGAGCATACTGTAACAGGATTCTCTCCAAAATATCTATTAGATGGAGAAAACATTTATATTCTGCCAGAAGAAATTAAAGGAAAAATATCACAAAATAATTTATTTGAAAATAGAAAAACTGCATTACAAAACACTATAAAATCACACAACTATAATAAACAACAATTTGATAAAAATAGAAAAAAAATCCAACGAACTACAGGTAGGAGATTCAGTATATGTGGAGAATGGAAATCGGTTAAACAGGAAAAAACTTGATGAATTAAAAATTGGCCCTTACAAAATTGTAGAAAAGTTGTCAAACTCAATTTATAGAATAAATACAGGGCATAAGAAGTCTGAGTCGAATCTTTTTCATGTAACAAAACTTATTCCAGTACCGATTTTACTTTAGATTTAAGAACATTGTATGAATGTTAACTCTAGTTGGGGGGGGGGGGGGGGGGAGATGTAAATAAAGTCCATGTCCCTTCATTTAATTTGAATTTGCCGCGCATTCTCTTTGACGTCGTTTCATGAGTAAGCTATGGTAAGATGACAGATAGGTTTTAAATGTTATGTTGTCAAAAACGAGTGTAGAATGTAATAAGTAAACGAATTTGGGGAAATAATAGCTTTAAATGTTGTTTCTCTTTTCAGGTAAGCTTTATATTTAGTTTTAATTACTAAACTTAATCTTATAATGTTTGTTAAGTATTGTGTTTAATTAAAATATTCTCTTTTCAGAGCAACACAATTAAGTCTTTTATTTCGTTGTTTCAATGTAATAAAATCACATTATATACTCATTCGCCAAATCCTTCAAAGCATCTTGATACTAAACAAGATATGCCTTTAAATTTCTTTATTACAAATTTTTTCCACATTTCTACACATCATTAGATAAAGAAAGACGGAAAAACAAAATTAGATTAGATTCTTTCCTGTGATATGGCGGTATTTATAACCGTGGACAACTTATTATCCTAATATTCGCCAACGCCAAGTTTTGCTAACAGATGGCGGACCTTTTGGTGAGCAGATGATAAAGTACTACAGTGGCGACTAAGTGAGAAGATGTAACAACATCTTGTGCTCGGCAGTTGCATATTCTTATGTATAAAATCAATGCTCCAGTACAAAAACTCAGCATATTCAATGAAAAAACTGAGTGAATATCTGCACACTTTGTGCAAGCTAAGCTTTTCTTCTAACTTATGTGACCTAACTTTCATAGGACGGGTGTATGTATTTAATTATACAGGGAAGTATGCTTTGGGAGTTTTAATAATGGAATAAGCCTTTTATATGAGTTACTAAAAAAAAAAAAAAAACAAGATTTTCTACTAATATTCGACAGCTTGCGTAAGATAAATATTGCTATTTGACTCTTTCTATCTAGTTTTGGCGTCGTCAGCTAGACAAATAAAGATATGTTGAAAATTTTATCTGCCTTTCTATTTTATTAATGGTTTCTTAATAAAAGCGGTATAAAATCCCATAGAATGACATTCCGTAATACCTTTGCCGATATTATTAAAAAAATCGATATTATGGCATCGCGATTTCGAAAATACTTCCTTCAATAAATCAAGTCTGCAAAATCCCATATTACAAATTAGGATAAAAATTTTAATTTTTTTAAAAGTCTTCTAAAGTAACAGCTTCTTAGATAATAACGACTGAAGAATACGGCAATAACAATGCGCAATGATTTTTTTTCATATACGACGCCGAGGCCGCGCATGATTTTATTACCTTTCACCTTGCACAAATGCTATACTTAGTAATACTATAA
Source organism: Dioctria linearis (assembly GCA_963930735.1). NCBI lineage: Eukaryota > Metazoa > Arthropoda > Insecta > Diptera > Asilidae > Dioctria > Dioctria linearis. The sequence goes on along the minus strand of OZ005743.1, from coordinate 23,024,708 downwards.
TTTAAAAATGTACCTAATCCACACACAAAAAAAAAAATAGTAAAAATGATTAAAAACTACATTCAAATTGATGAAATTTGTCATTCAATGAATGAAATAGTGTGTCATTTTGATGCAATAAATATCGTTGAAATTAGAATATAGATTTTCATTGATTCAACGATAAATGCAGTGAATTTAATTTATTGTAAATTGTAATGCTGCATTTACAATGTGGAGTGGCATTCGGTTTGTTTTTCGCACGCAGTAGTTCATTATTTTATATTTCTATGGCTCAGAGAGAGAGCTGCATGAAAAGAGCTTCTATTCAATTTTCACGCCATTTCTGAAAGCTTATAAAGTGGAGTTTCCAACTACTACCATGTAGATGGCGTAGAAAAAGCTCCATACTGCTTTTTATCATAACTAACATATTTTAATGTTATTTTCTTATTTAACATTTTTTGAAGAGATTGATTATTGATGAGGAGCGAGCAAAGTGATATTAATACTGAAGATCTCGAACAGGTCGATAACCTCAGAAATCCATCGGAATATGAAAGTTTTATTGATAAAGAAGAAGAACAAACACGATGCAAAAGATATAAAATTCATTAGGATTTTATGTGTTTTCATAAATGTTATATTCAAATATACATAAAACAGATTACTCATCGTTATACCTTATATTTAGTGAAAGAAATAGTAAAATATACGTTAATAAAAATTTACAGTGGTCCAGCGAGTCTTAACTCTAGCTCACGATTTTCGGTACGGTAGGATGCATTGCCATGCAAACCTTAAGTTTCAGGATGGTTTCCGACAATTTTTCTTTGATGATTAAATTCATTCAACTTTAGTAATATTACATTGAAGTAAATTCTGTCATTGCAATTTAATCCATTATTAACAGAAATAATAATAAAAAAAACATATTAAATTATAAAAAATATTGAAAAATTCATGATTCGAAAAGTAATTTTTTTTGTTTTTCTCATTTTTAAGCAGTTCCATGAAAAATAAACCATCAACATACATAGAACATTTTAAAGTAGATATTTCAACAGTTAAAATGAGCCCGGACATAAAATATAAATCAGAAATAACACCAATAAAGTTTTCCGCGGAAAATTTTGGTTTTTTTTTCGAACAATATAAATATCGCGGAAACTATTTGTTTCCCAGATACCAAAAAAAGTATGCCAAAAAAGGTATACTTTCACAAATTTTAATGCAAATTGAATTGTTTTTACGAGAGAAAAAACAAAACACCGAAAAATTGGTTTTCCGTCAGTTTCTCTGAAAATTTGAGGTTATGTTGAAAAATGCATTATATCAAAGTTTTAGTTTAGTTATTATCTACAACTTTTGTGAATGACATCTGCTATTAGGTCGTCGAAAACAGCAAAAAACCACTTTCAACCCTAAACACCCCCGCATGTCACAATTTCACTTTATTTTGTGTTTAATTTATGTTTTTTCTCTTAATTATAACCTTCACTAAATTTTCCGGCTGGTCCTTATAAACAGAATTGTTTTGTTTCAAAAAGGTATTGGCACCAGTCTATAAGGAAGAGAATTTTACAGTAACTCTGAAATACTTTTCGCTTTTAGTTTCGTAAAGTGAAGGAACATACCTAATATCAGCTCCTGCTGCCATATTTTAAGTTTATGCTCGAAAATTTCATTTTCAATTCAATTTATTGACCTATATAGTAACAATTTTTCTTATGCACTTATAGTACTATTCTATAAGATAACAGCTTAATTAGACAGGCAAAATGTCTAGCCCTATTCCCTAATCTAGATATGAACATTTATTCAATTGTACACTAAATTCATTTACATGCCAGTGATATTCCTATAATAATATATAGCGAGAAAAATGGTCAAGAAAAAAAACTCGTTAAACGTAACTTAAACTAGGTGGGGAAAAACTCTTTTGTTGAACAACACATATCTTACATGCGAAATTAAACATGTGTGTGTATATCTACTTATATTTGGGAGAATTCTAGGTTTAAATATATTTTAATTGTTTTAGAATATGTTTACATGCTAAATTGAAGATTTGTATGCGGTTGTACTACTATTTTTAAATGTATTGGTTGGTTTGTTTTCAAAAGCTAAAAAATGTTTTTAATTTGTTATTTCATCACACAACTCATTATATTTTCGGTGACAAGTTGGTTTGACTCATCAACAGGCCCCAAATAACGAAATTGAGTGACTTGAAAAACAAATGAAAAAATAGAAGAACGAAAAGAAATGAAATAAATTGAGATAAATAAGAAAAAAAACATTTTTTTTATTAAAAAAATTTAAAAAAACCAGATTCATTCGAAACGAATCGAACCTGTATTCACCCGCAGTGGGCTGAAAAAGGAAAATAAAAAGGAAGAAGAAGAAGCGTTTCGTGATAGCAGAAAACCTTATACTCATCGGTGCAGCTTGGTTCGCTGCCTGCTGCAGACCACTGACATATATAATATGGACTGCTTAACGTTCTGTTTCATGTGGGTTCGATTGCTTATGTCAACAAAAGTTCTTACGCCAGTACCAACATTGAAAAAATCATTGGCGGGAAGTTGAAAAAATTAGCGCGCAGCTCGAAAACCGATTATAATAAAACGTTTCGCACTTCTGCTGCACATCTTATGAATATATTGCCTTTGGTAAAACAAAATTTCTCAGTAATAACCCTAAATAATTAATTTAAAAACATTTATTTCGACCCCACCTATTTATTTGTAGTTTGCAGTTCTCCTCAGTTGGTATTTGGTTCTTAGACCGAAAGAGTCAGCAATATAGAAGTGAGCCCACTTTTTGCAATGCATTTCTATTAACGTAGTCAGTCCATATTATACATACATGTCAGAATAACTCAGAATAAATTCTGGGTGTGAATTATATGGGACAAAAGCACTCCTATATTGTACCAATAAGGAAGAAATAAAGATAGAGATTACTCTATAGGATTTTTTACCGGGTTAAACTTATATTTGTTCAAGAAGGAACTTTTTTTGGATTCTCCGGTATATAGCTAATAAATGTTTTTAATTTTTTATTTCATCACACAACTCGTCCAGGGGCAAGATGTTATAACTTCGAAAGATTCGACGTTCGACAATTTATCGATAGTCGGTATGTTGTAACACTTTCGACAGGCGATAAATGCGATAGAATAGCACTGAGTTTTGCTGAGAGTGATAGTACAAGCGAAGATTAAAAAATGTATGTAAAATTAAAGAAATTAGATTTAAATGTTAATTTTTTTTTTAACTTATTCAATATAAATGATTTTATATATTAATTATATAGATTCTTCAAACTGAAGCTATAAAACTTGTAGGAATATTTCTTGAATCCAAAAATTATTAAGGCAATACATTTTGTTAGGCATATCCATAACATAATACCGCTGCCTTAAAATTTTTCTTTTGTCCCGGTAATTAATAATTTCTTTGTCATTTTTGTTATCCTCCACAAATAAAGCCACTGCGCCTGAAAAATTCATAAATTCCAGTTTTATTATTATTAAAATTTATTAACAACTAGAAAAAGAATCTATAAATGTCATTTGTGCTAGGGAAAAAAATTCGGAAATAATTTCGAAACAAGCAAAATCGCCTGTCGAACGAAAATCTTATAACATACCGCCAGATCGAAATCTTCGCTTCGATGATCGCTTTCGATGCGAAGTTATAACATGTCGCCACATGTTCGATTCGTTTCGAATGAATCTGGTTTCTAAAATTTTTAAAAGTTTTTTAATAACATTTTTTTTCTATTTTTCTCAATCTCTTTCATTTCTTTTCTTTGTTCTATTTTTTCATTTGTTTTTCAAGTCACTTAATTTCGCTATTTGGGAACTGTTGATGAAGTCAAGCCAAGACTTGAACCTTTTCACCCAAAATATAATGAGTTGTGTGATGAAATAACAAATTAAAATCCTTTTTTAGCTTTTGCTATACAGGGTGTCCCGTATGTGGTCTGGCACCCAAAGGCTATGGATAGGTCATGCTTAGACAAACAAAAAATTGTACGGGTGGGGGGAAGGAAATGGTAACTGTTTCCGAGATAACGGGACTTTAAGATATTTGGGTATGTTTTTATAGATCACCCCATAACTTCAAAACGGAAAGGGTGAGGCAAAAAATTTATAGACCATTGGAAAGGCCCAAAGATTATCTATCTACCAAAGCTTAAGTCATCATCATAGGTTGTAAGGTTCAGAAATTACAGCGTGATCTATAAAAAACATACCCAAATATCTTAAAGTCCCGTTATCTCGGAAACCGTTACCCTCCCTCCCCCCACCCAAACAATTTTTTGTTTGTCTAAGCATGACCTATGCATAGCCTTCGGGTGCCAGACCACATACGGGACACCCTGTATGCCGGAGAATCCAAAAAAACTTCCTTCTTGAACAAATATAAGTTTAACCCGGTAAAAAATCCTACAGAGTAATCTCTATGTTTGTTATAGACAAGGTGATTGATGTTTTTTTTTTTTTTTTTTATATTATTAAGCCAAGCTCAGGGGATACCCTATGATGCAAAGCACAGCATGGCAGGAAGGAGATAGGGAAAGGATTAGGGGATGTGAGGAGAGTGGCGGAGGTGCCGATGTGTGTCGCCCTTAAACTTCCGCAGATTGTATGCCGGAGGAAAAACAGAAGATGGTAAGCTGTTCCACATTCGCACTGTTCGGGATAAAAAAGCATCTCGGAATTTTACTGTACGGCCGAAAGTAATTTGAAGGGTTAAAGGATGTGCGCGGTTTGCAGCGCGAGTATTGCGTGCAGGAATCATTCTACAAGGGATTAGACTATATATTTCTTCAGAACATTGACCATGCATATAGCGATAAAGGAGCGAAAGGCATCCAACATTGCGGCGGTGCTCGAGTGAGTCGATATGACAAGTTATTGCCAAATCGCCAATGAGCTTGAAGGCTCTCTTTTGGACAATATCCAATGAAGCTAAGGCTGTGCGACCAGCCCCGGCCCATATATGGGAGTTGTATTCCATTCTAGGTCTAATGTAGGACTTGTAGAGGAGCGCTAGATTTGACGGGCTGAAATATTTCTTACACCTTTTCAGAAATCCAAGACATTTCGATGCTTCTTTGGCAACAGAGAAGATGTGATCTGGCCAGTTTAACTTACTGGAAATATTAATGCCAAGAATGCTTAGTGACGGTGAATCAGAAATTAATGCTCCATCAAAAGAAACGGGTGTGGTTAAGTTATGATCTTGTTTTAATGAGATGAGACAGCTTTGAGTCTTAGATGCATTGAATTCGACGCGATTCGCTTTGCCCCAAGCGAGGATACTGTTAAGATCGTTATTCAATGATCTAGTCATGCAATCTCGTTTAACACATGCGGCATTCCCCCTGGATTCCGCAAGAGTGTCAAAGGAGTAAGCGAAATCAAGAGTACTGTCATCTGCGAAACTATGGATGGGATTGAAAGTAAGGGAAAGCAGATCATTAATGAAAACTAAAAAGAGAGTTGGAGAGATAACAGAGCCTTGAGGCACACCGGCATTTATGGGATGCGGTTCAGATGTAACGCCATCTAATACAACACGTATTTGGCGACTAGATAGGAAACTTTCAATCCATAATAGAAGAGGAGGGGAGAGACCAAGTGCTTTAAGTTTGGCTAAAAGGGGCTGGATGCCAGACTCTATCAAAGGCTTTTGAAATATCTAGAGCAACGATTTTAGACTCACCAAAATTGTGAAGACTACGGTTCCAACGTTCCGTAAGAAAGGTCAGCAAGTCTCCAGATGAGCGTCCAGCTCGGAAGCCATATTGGCGATCGTTGATGAGATGATTAGTTTCTAGATACTTCATTAATTTTGAGTTAATGATAGATTCAAAAACCTTTGAAAGAATCGAAGTGATGGCAATTGGTCGATAATTTGAGGGATCGCTACCCTCTCCTTTCTTAGGAATAGGCTGAACGTGAGCTAGCTTCCAAGCAGTTGGAAATTTTCCTGTCGAATAAGACAAGTAGAAGAGTTTGCGCAGAGGTTTAGCCAAGGATGAGGCGCAGCTTTTAATTAACAGGGGCGAAAAACCATCAGGACCTGCGGCTTTGGAGACGTTGATATCCTTAAGGACCCTGAACACATCCCTCGTACGAACGTGTATTGGCTCTTGTACACATTCACACGGGCGATGCAAAACAGGTGTTTGTGAAGTTGGTGGAAGACGAGAATTTGAAGCGAATCTAGCAGCTAAAATATTAGCTTTATCCAGGGAGTCAACAATCACTTCACCATTATTAAGTAGTGAAGATATAGAGGAACTGGTGAAATTGTTCCTGATGGTTTTGACCAGGGACCAGAAACCTTTGCTACCTTTGCGGCTTGTCAAGATTCTTTGTCTAATATTCTGGTCAAAAAGAAATTTTTCTCTCTGGATAATGGACTTGCAGGTGTTCCGTGCAGTCTTGTAGACTTGTTTCATTTCCGGACATGGATGCAATTGATAGGCGCGAAAAGCAGACTCTTTCGCTTTTATAGCTTGGTTACACTTATCGTTAAACCAGGAGCGATCATGCTGTTGTTGAGACCTGCTGTAAGAATACGGAATGTATTCACGCATGCCAAGATTTAGTATGTTACTAAATTGTAATGTGCATTCATCAACATCCCTCGAAGCAAAACAAACCGACCAATCAATTTCTTTAAGATACTTATTGAGACTTTCCCAATCAGCATTCTTATAGTGCCAAAGAAGCCTACTTGTAGGTGGAGCAGTTGGGCGGCACAGGTTTGAGGTGGTAAATTGAGCCGTGATTAAACAATGGTCTGAATTTCCAAGAGGGGAACCGACTGAAATGGAATATTTGTCAGGATGAGATGTTAGAAACAAGTCGAGTAAATTAGCTTTATCTCCAGCTGCATCAGGAATTCGCGTTGGTGCATCCACTAGCTGTTGCAAATTAAATGATTCACAGAAGAGTTCAACGAAACGGCCCGCAGAACTTGTGGTAGAAGAATGTCTGAGCCACGGTATATTATGAACATTAAAATCGCCTGCCAGGACGATTTCGGAAGAGGGGGAAACAGAAAGCAAATGATCAATATTGTTGGAGATATTGTCAAATACGGATACCGTGTCGTCATCAGACATATTTGGGCTGCGATAAAGGAAACAGAAGTATATGATGCGCTTGTGAAGTTTGAACCTAATCCAGATATAATTAAACTCTGGATTAGCAGAAGGAAAATCTTGAAGAATAGTAAAGGCCACATCATTCCGAATATATACTGCGATCCCTCTATGCTGAGAAAAAAGAGGCACGAAGCTGTAACCAGGGACGTGATACTGATTAATATCAGCATCAGAAACGACCTTGGTTTCACTTAGCGCAAGAATTGCCGGATTTTTTGAGTTAAGGTGGCAGTACACCGAAAACCGATTTGCTCTTAATCCGCGAATGTTGCAGAAATCTAAAATAAAATTCTGCATGCTGAAGGCAAAAACAAAAAAGCAAAAAAGAAAAAAAAGCGACACACAACAACACAAATATTTGGGCGCCACCAGCAGCAGTCAACGACACAGCGAGGTAAAAAAAAACAACAATAGTGTTATGCCTATTGCTGCTTTCAATACCTCAGACCGTGCAGTTCAATGACCACAGCTGGGTGCACCCAGATTGCTGATCAGTGACAAGTGCTAATGCATTTGCACTGATCACAGATGAAGAGAAGGAAAGGAAACGTTACCGTGCTGCTGGCTTATAGAATGTTGATAGGGCATAGAAGAGCCCTTCACTTGGCGGATAAAATTTATTTTGTTTATTTATTAATTTATCGGTCGCGTCGGAATTTAAATAATTATAGTAATTGATTATATTGAAGATATTTAGCACAACACTATCACTTGTCTTAAATTAATTGATTGAATATGTTTATATTGATTTATTTGAACTACAACACTATGAAACGTCCGATCGGATTGACTCCATGCACTCAGAAAATGTTTGCCCTGGATGGCTTATGGAAGTGTATTATTTCATTTGTTTCGTTGTATAGTGATTTTTGATTATCGAGATTTTTAGTGTAGTATGGGATCTTGTATTTGTTCCTTTTCGTCGTTCATGTAGTCTGTTGGGAAGTTGCTGCAGTCGTTAAGTAGTGGGTTATCGGTTATGTCTAGTCTGTTGTAGAAATTCAGCATCTGCTTAATTATTTCTTTGTCGATTCTAGTAATATTGGATTTTTGATAGAGTGTTTTATTGCTAATATATTTAAAGTCGTTCGGCTTTCTAAAACGTCCTGTGCATCTTCTTAGGGACGCTCCTTCGAATTTTCTTATGCGTTCCATTTGATTCGAGGAAAGGTCGGCCCAAGTTGGGCAGGCGTAGATTAGTATTGGACGTATAAGTTGCTTATAGAAAATAATTTTAATTTTTTGTTTAACATGGCCTTGGAATTTAGAAGGGGTCTCAGGGTATTGTACGCTATAGTGGCTCTTTGCAATATGTAGTTAACGTGTCTGAAGGATTTCAGGTCAGAGGTAAGCGTTGTGAATTGTATATCCGAAGACTTGATGATTCAAGGAGTTTTTTCTGGCTTGGTCTAATTGATTTATTATCTGTGAAAGCAATTGTTTCGCATTTCCTTGCATTCACTTTTAGTTTCCACTGTGATAAAAACTCAGTGACTGACTTTAAGTAGCTATTAAGGAGTTGTGTCGCTCTAATTGTGTCCTTTGAGGAGATGTAAATTAGGATATCATCTGCAAAGACAATCGTTTTTAGGCTCGAAGATATCGTGTTCGGAGGTGGAATGTCGGACGTGTATATGTTGTATAAGATTGGGGATATGATAGATCCTTGGGGGAGGCCAATTGTGGGGGAGAATTTTTTTGGAGACAAAATTCTCTAATTTCACTTGGAATGCTCTTTCGGTCAGAAAGTTATATATTAGTTTGCAGATCTGGATAGAGAACCAGAGGCACGTGAGCATTTTGTGTATCAGTCCTTCGACCCAAACGGTGTCGAAGGCTTTTTCTATGTCGAGCAGGCAAGCCATTGTGGGTGTTTTCTGGTTCAGGTTATGGGAAATATCTGTTTTGAGTTTAAAGAGGGCGTGGGTGGTGGAGTGAATCCGAATTGGTTAAGGGGAATTATATTATGATCCTGAGAATGGGAAAGTATGCTCTCTTTTAAGCAACATTCGAAAAGTTTTCCGATACAGGGGAGGAGTGATATTGGCCTCCAGTTGGTTTTGAGGTTGGGTGGTTTCTTATTTTTAAGTATAGGTATTATGTACGCTGATTTCCATGACTTTGGGAAGTAGCCAATGTTGAGGCAGTGGTTGAAAGTTACCGTTAGCTTTCGAGCGAAAGAGGGTCACAGCTTTTTTAAGATGTAGTTAGGAATATCGTCTGATCCACATGATTTTTTGTTTTTACGCGTTTTAATGTATACCGCTAACTAAAATTTATTGCATTACTAAAAATATTAGATGGGAGGTTTATTTGTCGCCTTAGATGCGGGTGATGAGCTGAAGTACTGTTGTTGAAGGTAATAATCGGGTTATAGTTATATTTGAATTGGGTGTGGACGTTGTTATTGATTGCTGCTGAGAAATTGTCTTAGTTTAGTGTAGCGTTAGCCATCATTGCGGAGCAGAAATATTCTCCGAGGCAGTCTGCTTTGTCTTGAATTACTGTGATTGTACTGCAAATATTGTTAATATTTTCCGTGATATTTGGGAATGAAGGATGTTTATTCTGGTTGGTCAGGTTTTTGATTGTTTTAAAGGTGTTGTTGTCTAATTTTACTGCAGATAGTGTTTTTTGCCATTGCGAGCTGTAGTGTTGTTGTATTTGTTTTTTTATCATCTTATTCAGCAAGGCTATTCGGGTTTGAGGAAATTAAATGCGGCGGTATCTGTTCCTATGTAGGATTTTCCTAAGTTTATTTTTTGTTTCAATAACCTTCAGCGTAATTTCTGGTAACTGTATTTGCGAGTCTCTTTTTATTTTTATTTTAGGTGTGGAAAGTTTAATAGCGTGCGTCACTGTACTGCATACCTGAGATATCGCTTCATCAATTTCATCGGGGTCAAGATTCCTGTTTGTTGGTATGAAAATGTTTTGGAGATTTCGGTGCGTTGATAGTCTAAAGGATGTTATGTTAGTTTTACTGAAATTGAATATTTCGATTGTTGTAGGTATACAGATTTGTCATCTGCTGCGATAATCAGACACACTGCGTCTTGGTCAGATTCGAAAGGTATTGTTTCCAGATATGGTCTATGGTTTGGGTCAAATTTTATGGGAAGGTAATCGCCAGAAGTAATAATAATGTCCAGATATGAGGGATTCGTTGCTGCTCTATGAAATGTTGGGTGTCTGCGGGAGAGAAGGTTAGTGTTTTGGCATATGGAGTTTGCTGTGTACCAATTGTACAGTACCAGACCTGCATTATTTGATCTGTTGTTTAGCCAGAAGGGGTGTCTAGCATTCAGGTCGCTTCCAATAATGAAGTAGCTCTTTTTGTTGGACCGCGTATTCTGTGTAACCTGTATCAGCTTACTTAATTCGTTACGGTCAAAGATGCTTGCGTACCCTTGAGTATTGTAGACGGCCGATAGGAAATAATCAGCTTTATCGCAAGTAAGTTTTATTGTGGTGTACTCAAAAGTATTGAGTGGATTAGGTAGATGCATAATTGTGTGACTTAGTGATTGGTGGATTAGGATGCTTGTACCTCCTCCGTGGTTGTCAATCTATCGGATCTAATAAAATTGTACCTTTTGAACGACACTTTATGCTTTTCTTTGATTTTGATTTCCGAGATGAGAACTATATGGGGCTTGTTGTTTTGAAGGAATACATCTAGGCCATGGTGTTTAACTTTACTGATAAGAGAGTTTGTGTTATGAGCAATGATTTTTAGGGTACGTATATCTGATTTTAATGTTTGCGCTGGGACGTGGCTCATTTCTATGGTGCCGATATCTGATCAAGAAACGAGAGCAGGGCAATCCTTTTCTCATTCGTGGAGGGTAATGATTGGTACTGCGGAATGAACCGGTTAATTTTAGTTAATATATTAGCGAAATTATCTCCTAGTAATAGTTGACATTCATTGTTGAAGAATGATAGTGGGTTATTTATGGAAGCACTATGAGGGGGACTTATATTACTTGAAAGCGTACTAGCAAAGGACATGGAAGGCTTAACGAAATTGTGCATGGATCTCTTTTTAAATTGTTGTTCATGGCGAATTTTATCTTTCCTATCTTCCATCCTCTTCATGAGGGAGAGATATTGTGGGCAGTTTCTGTAGCTAGCTGGGTGTCCTGTCTCAGCGCAGTTAATACACTTGGAATCCGTATTTTCTGTTTTAGAGCAATTTTCGGGAGTGTGTGCAGTTATGCACTTAACATAGCGGTATTTCATCTTGCAGTTTACTGCTGAATGCCTTTGGCAGTTTTACACTGCAGTACTTCGTGCCTTATTAAAGGTTCTACGCGGATGGTTTTGTACATAAAAATGTCAGATTATATAAATCCTGAAAGTTGGGGTGCAAGCTGTGTTAAACAAATTTGTAGCTATTCATTATTATTGATTGACTTTTTGATCTGGAAACGGGAAACTTTAATTATTCCGTCAATTCCTTTGAAGGCTAGTTCATCTTGAATTTCCTGTGAGGTGAATTCCTCGGAAATTCCTTTAAGCAGGATGGAGTAAGTTTTTAGATGTTTCGGGGTGTATGTGTAATGTTGTTTGTGAGTATTTTCTAAATACTCTTTCGCTTTGCGGAAATCGTCTGCGTTACGTTTTTGTTTACAGTCTTAAGATAGAAGTCGTTTGTAATTTGTTTTAGGTCAGTAACCGTTTGTTTATGTTTTAAATTGTATGTAATTATTGGGGGTATTTTTTGTTTGAAGGTGACAGACGTGGATGTATCCATTTCGTCGACATCAGGAACAGTCTTAGATGTGTTGCTAGGGTTTATTTTTTTTAACGGCACTTTTGGCAGAGTTGACACTTAGGTACTTGTAGTTTTATTAATTTTTTGACTGTTGAAAGTTCTGTGGCTGTTGAGTAAGTGGTTTTTGTTTGGTGTTCTGCTGGTGCTGCTGCTGACTTGTTGCTTTTAATGCGTTGAGCTCTTTCCGGAGTAGGGGTAATCATGTCATGCTGCTCTCTTAATATATTTTCCTGCTGCTTGATGTCGGTTAAGTAAGGTGCGAGTATATCCTTATATGTCTCAGAAATTGTTTCTTCTTCATTGTCGTTGCTCATCCAGGGTTCATTTTTATATATGCTTTCCAGTTGCTCTCCACGGCAAGCTTGTGTTGGGCAGCTGCTCGTTCTTTTTTGATTTTCCATGTCATATGATGAACTAGGGACCGGCTTTAGCGCATTGTCTTGAATTATTTGTTCCTTGCGGCTATCTGGAGTTTCTCTTGAGATGCTGTTCATCACTTCCTCTGCTTGCTTTTTTATAGATTTGTTAATTGGCTTTTTGGTTTTTTTTAAACATAGTTATTTTCTCAATCACTTTCTCTTTGCATCGATTTTTTAATAATTTAGCTTTTTTATCTTGTAAATGTTCCCCCCAATTGCTTCTTCCTTTTGGTTGAGGCCTGGCTAAATACTAAGTCATTACTGGGATTGGAGCTACAAATTGACTCTGCACAGCCCCTATTCGTGATGGTCGATGAGCTAAAAAACGTCTTCTTCGATGTTTTTCGACGTTTCGTTGAATGCTTTTATTAATTCGGCCACATTTTTCATGTGAACGAAGCACGTTTTTATTGTTTTTCATTAATTTTCTATTTGTTTATTTTTTATTTATTATATATATTTATTGATGTTAATACACTTTAGAAAGAGATGAGGCTCTTATTCACCGGGGGAAGTCCCTCACTTTTCACACACTTTATATTTTCCTTGGAAAAATTAATCCGCTGGTAAACAAGAAAAATAAAACAATTTTTTCACACTTCAATAGTTTCTATCAATATTTTTGAACTGTCACAAAAACACGAGGAATTAAAAATATTAAAAAAGCAACCGGTCTTGTTGGCAACTTTTCACTGAATGTTAATGAGTTTATGCTCGAAAACGATTGGTTGGCCGTATTTATACTCTGGGCATAGGTTGTCAGAATGTTGTATTGTTGTCATAAATTTTAAGCTCTCACCACTTATTCTACATTCCTTAAAAATAGGGAATAATTCATTATATAATTTTTTCTTTTCAATTGCATAAAAATATTTCAGTAATAAAGAAATTCTGTAAAAAACACTTCACCGTCAAGTTCTTTTAACTTTTCCAATAGTTCTCCTCTCTTATCTGCAGAATTTACAGTATTAATCACGTCACTATTTGAAAGTAAAATATTCATGTAAATATCTTGGATTGAATATTTGTCCACCATCTCGATTTATTTAATTTAAAAATTACATTCAGCTTCGATAACATTGGGAAAAAACAGAGATTTTGTGTAATCAAAAAGTCATTGCTTTGATGGGTGCATGGTTGTTTCAATGATGAAAGGTGGTCAAATTGACCGTGCATGTCAATTGATTTAAACAAAAATTTATTTGTTGTAACTAAAGATGAAATGTTTTCATATTCATTATGCAATTTTGGCAATTTGATTATATAATGATCATTTTCGTTGGTTTGAAACGATTTTCGTCATTGGTTTCAATGAATATTCTGTCTTTCCATCTGTTGTGTATTTGAGTGATCTTACGAGTACCTTTCGGAGCCGCGGTGTGTAATTTTCACTATAATAGGCGAAGCTTTGTTGTTAAATAAATGGCGAAGCCAAATGAGGCTTTGCACCAAT
>OZ005743.1:22567842-23010683 GCA_963930735.1 Dioctria linearis | reverse complement strand
ACTTTGAAATTTTCTTTTCTTTTCAATTTGCTTGAAAAGGGAGAAAAACTAATGTCTAGATTTAGTCAGTGAGTATATTTTAAAAATCTATTTCCTCCAGGTGCCGAATTTATTTTATAAACTTTTGTCTTCCGGCAAGATTTAATTTACATCTACCTGATGATCTTATGATAATAAATAATATTATGTTTAAAAAACTCTTAATGTCATCGACATATGTTACAAAATTCGAAATTCTTCCTACTGCCATACATTGTATTTTCTCTTCCAAGTGGAGCATATGCATCAATCAATGTACTAAATTTGTACCAAATTATATTAAAATTTTGAATAAATTTCCTCCATCCTTGCTCGAAAAATTTCTCTCTTCATACGAATCAGGCGATTAATCTTCATTTATCAAATGTGCAAACTTCTTGTACTTGTAGAATAAACTTTTGTATGTATACATATGTATGCACCTTACAGCTGTTGGTACGAAAAACATATGTACATATAAGAAGTCTCAATATGTAAGCAAGGAAGCAAGCAAGCAAGCACCCGAATAAGATAAGGAACAATTTCAGAACTTATGTCATTTCCACTTTGACATCTCTATATTGGTTTAACAGCCTCTGGCTGTAGTCCAGCGAAGTTCTTTACAACAAGGACGTTAAACTCGGTCCTTGATATTCTTCCGAAAAATACCTATACCGCACAGGGGGATATAAATGACACGAAGAACAAAAACTTGAACTGTACTGGCGCCGCGGCGGAACATCAATGGAAAGTTCTCGCAAGTATCATCGTAAAATTTTTGGTGGAAAGAAGTAGGCGAAAAGACAAAGTTTTGTGACTTCGGTTTTAGGGTATTCCATTCGAGCACACCAAAGTCCAACAATATCACCGTCGTTGTTTTCTCATCAGTCGTTGGAACCACCCAACCCAGTAGAATTGGATGGAATAGCGTAAGTATGTATATAAGGAATCAGGCAGAGAGAGGCTTTCGACTAGATAAGCCGATACAAAAATCCATGAAGTGAACATTATTTATTTTCCCGGGGAAAATCATTTCAAAGTTTTAGTATCAAGAAGTTTTCCTTTAAGAAAATCCTTTACGGATAAGTTCCTGTTCCCAGTTCTGGCAGCAATCTTGTCCTTATCTTGTTCTTATTCTCTAATCCTTAACATGGTTGGTCGAAGGCTTGTTCTCGCTCAGTTCGACGACTGTTTTTTCTTTATAATTTTAGCTTGACAGACAGAAGCCATCCGGTAGTATCAGGAAAAATAGCTAGCCGAATCTAAGTTAACGGGATTTTGGTATGAGATTCGGAACCAATTGAAATTCTACCAGTGAAATGTTTCAAGTGTCAGTAATTTGTGGAAAGTTCCTTAAGCTTCTTTGTAGATTTTTTGTATTTGTGAGAAAGTCATAAGCAAGGACAGGGATACGATGTAATCTTTATAAAACCACTTATTCTCAAGGCAAAGAATATTTCGGTGTAGATAAAGTTTTTCTTTTTGATTTTGTGATGAGTTGACAGTTCAACGTGACTTTGATGGAAAGTTTATGGTATTGAATAAAAGGATGATAAATTTTTGGTTATACATTTTTGCAGGAGATGATATCCGTGACGAATTTCAAAGGCATTTTCCGTTTATAATATTCAAAGCTTTTCAAATTAATTATCATTTTTATTTTTTGCATGTTCTTTATACTTATATGTACCTACATCTTGATTTTTGATATATGTGAAATTCATAGATAAAAGTATATAGTGGTAGGAAAGGATGTTTAAGACTGTTTCCGTCTTTCATAGTAGTAGATTCCGCAATTGGTAAAATTGTGTAGTTTACTAATTTGTTTTAAATGCTGATGTGTTCAGGTTCACTTAAGTTAGTTTTAAAGGGGAATGACTATTTTAGGCCCCGACACTTCCAGACATGAGAGATGTCTTAAGTGATGCATTATGATACTCTGAACATATCTGATTAACAATATTTATTTCTATCTAGCGAAAGAAAGCTGCGGGAGGGACTTAAAGTTGGATGCAGTACATTTCGAAAAATCTAGTACAGAAGTGAATTCCTTAGGTCTGAGTTTGAGTACTCACACTCGGAGGTTTAAATAGCTATTTATAGCCATATCTATACTCACTTTTTTAGTATTTCCCTCTTTTTTAATCGAAATGAGGTCCTAAATTTTTCGCACCTTAGATCGGTTCTAACTCGTTATGGTTAAGTCCGATCGGAAAACAAGTTTCACTGTCCACCTCAGCTTATTACAAGCTACAAGTCGTAGAAGAAACTTTTTCTCTGCATACTTTTAGGGTGGGTGGTAGGAACTCGGGGGGGGGGGGGGGGTGATACGGCATGTTACATGTCTAATTAAAAGGTCGTACCGAATACTATCGGGTGGTGTACTATTTTTTTTTCCCGATTCAGAGAACTTTCTCGGGACGATTTTGCCGCCGGAAAACTCCACTTGGGTCACATACACCCCAACTACTACATTTCGGATATATTTTTCGGCAGTTATTTTTTCCATGCCATTAGTGCTCTGTTGTGAACATTTTTCTCATAAGAAGTCAGTTTCCACTACGCATCAATTCCGCACTATCACGAGACAGAGAAAAGCCCACTTTTTCGGCCAAGAAAGTCGCTTAAGCTACAGCACCAAAGCTTTCCCACCCTTAATTGAAATAAATATTGTTAATAAGATATCCTCATATCCTCTTAATGCATCGTTTAAGACATCTCTCATGTCTGGAGATGTCGAGCCGAAAGTTGGATGAAAAGTGGGCATTCCCTTTGTTAGCCTTATGTTCCTACGTACAATTAGTTTTTAAATGCAAACCTTTAAGGAAAATGAGAAATATTGTGAAATTTTACACATGACATATATAAGTACTTCTATACACAAGGCCTACACGTTCATTCGTACATAGGAAAATATACCAAAACCACATCAAAGTGACTGCATTAATATTACAAGCAAATTCCAGCAATTTCAATTATAAATACATATATACACTATACGCATATTGAATGCTGTCATATGACCCAAAATAAGGCAAAAATTCCAGATGTGGAATTCTTTCACAGAATTCCAGGATAAAAAATTGACGGCATTCTCAGATCCACAGCTGTTTTTGCACGCTTACAGGATGCCACTTTCAGTATACAGACAAACGTTCACAAACAAAATAACAAGGTTATTTTCTGGAGTAGGTCGTATGTACATTTTATTCAAGGTTTTACGCTATTATTATCAGCATATAAGCTCTTTTTGAAGTTTTTCCTATACTCTGGTATCACTTTTTCAATAATTTAATAATTTGTACGAGCGACTCAGTAGAAACTCGTTCCTAAATATTATCTCTGCACCATAATTCAGTTTTAGCATTTTCATTGCAGAAAAAACATTAAAATCCTTAGGAATTCCATATAGAAATACCATGGAAAAGTCTTACAATTCTTTGCACAAATAATAAGGATAAATCATGGAAATCTGTTAGATTTTTCACGTTCATTTTCAACTACCAATGCAATCTAGACGCTGTTCGCTATGGCTAAAGAAGCGGAAATCCGTGCGCAAATAATACGGATTTCCAGGTAAAGTCGTCAAAAATGATAGGTAAAACGGCCGAAATTCCATTCGAATTGACAATTATTTTGATACTTGCCATATAAACGGACTTGCCAGCTAGAACATTGTTATATAAACGTTATATGTATGTTAAAACTACCCCGTGTTAGAACTACCCCCGGTCTCCCCTATGCAAGGTGGCGGAAAAAATTTAATAATTTTATGTTACAGAACTTTTTAATTTAATTAGTTTGTGTTCCAGACAGTAGTGTAGTACATACAGCTTTTGCTGTCTGGGGCGGTCCCCAATTTGCCGCCCTTTTCTAAGTCAATCAAAATCAAGACAATTACGGAACATAAAATAAATAAAAAATAATATTTCTTTTGTTTAAAAACAGAATATAATGGACATTTATTTTTCTTGCTTTTTTATTGGAAAAGCCTTGAATGACATTGTCAAAATTTATATCATCTGTTAGTTGTTTTTTTATGGAGAGTATCGCTAGATTTCGTAATCTTAAGTCACTCAACGAAGATAATTTTTAATTCATTTTAATTTGGAAAAGCTCTGTTCACTACCATCTAGCCTGACGGATATTGTGAACAAAATTCTTAAGAATATTACTATACTGGGAAGAGAGTCTTTCAAACAATATTTTTATACCCTAAATGAAATCATAGAATATACTTAGATTGTCACTCGTTTGTAACACCTAGAAATAATGATGGTGAAAGCAAAATGGATTGGACACCCACGCATAATATTAAAAGTTTATTTTGATTTTTGCATGTTCGTCTTTCCATCTGTCTGTCTGTATAACTCAAGAACGCATGTACTTAGAGAGCTGAAGTTTTGCAGATGGGCTTTTAAAAAAAAGTAAAATTAAGTTCCATACAAAAATTTCGTTTTACACTACATTTGCGGTCGTGTATATGCAAAAATCATATAGGGGAAACCGTACGGTTTTCTAAACGGCATATACAGAGGTTAAGCTTGGCATGTGTCGTTGCCCATCCACATACGGGTTTTCCCTTATAGTCTAGGAGCGTACGCGATTACGCTAGAGTAGTCACTACGTGTATGACATATATATAGTCTGTGCCCGGATCAAATTGTATAATTATTTTATATTTCACAAACTTGTACATTATTTATGTAATATATATGTATTATATACATATTTACTTACTTTACAGCATTTTAATCCAAAATTTCTGTACTAGAAACAAAACAATTTCTGCGCATCTCATGAAGAGCTCTTGTGTTAAGAAATATTTATTTGTTTTCCTAGAATACCAAATTTCTTAAAAAAAAAAATCTCCACAACAGTTAAGAGATCAGTTGACGTCTGACATCTTTTAACTCTTTACGTCGAATACCAATGTCCGCTAATGAGCTTTGACAGCCCAGTTATGAATGTAAGAGCTCTTATCTCTAACGTAGAATCCGGAGGTAAGTTCACTAAAAAAATCACGTTAACGGTTACTACCGACGATAATAGTAACTCAGTCAATTTCTGAACTATCCCATATACCCAACATTCCTATTCGAACTTCACGTTCCCTCCCCAACTAACTCACCTAACTGAGTAAGGTCAAAAGCTAAGGCTGACGTAGTGTAACAGCCAAGAAATAGAAGCCAACGAAACGAAAAGTTGCCAAATAAACTAAATCAAGAGGAGGAAACTATGACAACATCGAGCTGAGCCCAAACAAAATCCGTAAAGATGCAGATGACACGTATATAAAGACGTATTCATCGAGGGAGAAATGACATACGGATCCAAAGGACACAAATCCACTAGCGGAACTTCGACTTCGACATCGACACAACCCGCTTACGCAAAACTTCTTGTTTAGACGTCATTTTAAAAAGATCTAAATAATTCAGGTAGAATTTTTTTTTTTTACTTGCTATCTGCATATACTACTAATGATGTTACCTGTGCAATTTATTTTGTATTCCAAATCAAAATCAGTGCACATTTTTAGTTATCACCCGTTATTTGAAAGCTTTTGGTGTACTTTCTTTTTATCTTTCAAAATAAATAAATAAACTCAACATTTTTCTCAAAAGTCTTGTCTTCATTTTAAGCTGAAGAGTTTTTAATATTTTCCTGGCGATTTCAAATACATAAAAATTGTCGAAAATACAAGGGCAGAACAATTTGCGTATTTAACCTTAAGGCTTCCAATTTTTTTTTTACATTCCATGTTTCCAGTTCAATTCCAGTTTTATTTGCGCTAATAAAAGTACTTGAGTAAGTATAAAACTTATAATTGCTAAAAATGTTGATTTCCCAATTGAAACATATTCATGATATCAACGCTGATTGGATTCA
The DNA here is from genome assembly GCA_963930735.1 of Dioctria linearis. Lineage (NCBI taxonomy): Eukaryota > Metazoa > Arthropoda > Insecta > Diptera > Asilidae > Dioctria > Dioctria linearis. The sequence continues at coordinate 23,004,773 of OZ005743.1, read as the reverse complement.
AAACAAGTTCCAAGTTAAACAATTCATCTAAAAATAAAATGTAAAAAAGAACAAATTATTGATAAAAAAATTTTTTTTTTTACAAAAAATCAATTTCCTTACACTTTGTTCGAGACGCGTATCGCATTTAATATTTATAGCAGCTAGAAACTTGTTCCACATTTGCATTTTATGTGTAATAAAATAAGGAATCATCATGAAAATGAGTAATTCGAATAGATTTGTTGCAGATGAGATCTTGAAGGTATATATTCCTTCATCAAGAAAAATATGACTTAACATATAAAAAATCTGTGCTGAAAACCAACAAAGCATTGGTAACTGATATATTTGTGTAAATTTTTGCAGTGTTTCGCAAATATTTGAATAAATTTTAGCGATTTCATCAATTCTATCGCTTTAGTTGCAGTGTATTTGCATAAGAATATGTCTACGTTCGTAATGTATACTTGTTGCATAAATCTCGTGCGAAATTTCATTCATTGTACGTTACAAGTTGATCGAACTCCACCGCCAATATGACCAAACCAATAAACAAAATGTCGAAAATTAAAATATCAGGAATTTTCAAATGATAGAATAACAAATTCATTCGAAGAAATTCACCATGTTGATTCTCTATTCTCGAAAGTTCGAATTTTATCAGGAATAATACTCTAAACAGTTGCGAGAATGTTCGGCATAATATCAAAGCAAAATATTTGTTGTTTATGAAATTCGGGGTTTCTGTGAGCTTTAAAACATCTCTCCAGTTTTGTACTATGCGATTTAGAGCAGTTATAAATGTATTTCGTTTTACTGAAAGTACCATTAAACAAATCACAAAAGTGATATTATAAATATATACACAAAAACTACGAAGAAATTTTGCAAGTGAATTATCACTATAAGTCGTGTACGCTCCTGTTACAATAATTATTAAAGGAATCGATATTATAGCATAGTAGATGCGTAATAATGTAGAATAAATAAATAAAATCTTGGATTTCCGGAAAAATTTAGAATTTATATCGAATTGGAATTGTATAATTCCAAGAAATTGACACAAAAGTATTTCAAACCGGATAATCCAGAGAAAACCGCGATTAACTTTATTCAGCATTTTAATTGAAATGAAATTTTTAAGTTTTCCTTTTAACTTATGTCGAATTTCCCTTTTAATATGAGACTCTTTAGGTAGCGAATCCCTCCTCGTGTACTATAAAATAGTAATTCAGTGCAAACCTGCATATGCTTTTTTCATTAATGAAAGTACCTAGCATTTTTTTAACCTTTGATTTTCATCTTTTTTATCCTACCTTTAATAGATTTTAACAGTGTCGTAGCGTGGACTTGCGGCGAGGGGAAGCAATCAGATTATAATTTTACAAAAAGTTTAAATAGAGATGGCAATGATAAATGGATTTCAGAATGTGGGGAGATACTCAAGCCTGTTCTAACGTACGGGTAAGTTGTCCTGTAATAACGGCATTCGAGCTCTGTAAATGAAATTTCAGAGAATTTGCAAAATGAACAAAGTGAATTATGGAACTAAGAAATTATTCTTTTGTGATGTAGCAATGTTAGGAGTAAACGTTTTTCCAGTATTTGAGATAATTCTTGAAACGAAAACCGAGAATATCTTATACATTGGTAAAGTAATATAGATAAGAATTTCACAGACTAATAGATAAAAATAGCCAAACAAGCAGATTCGTGATTATGGCATGACGGAAATAAATTCTAAATAAGCTAAATTAAAATATCAACAGGTGAAAAAGCTAGAGCTGGTCTAAGACCAATTCCTTTGATACCCTAGATCAGGGCTTCTTAAACTATGGGTCGCGACCCAAAATGGGGTCGCTTAGGGAAATCTTAAATAATTAATAAATTCAACTTTATAACTTTTTGTGCAATTTTAAATTTTATATTTGTGTATGTTTTTAAACAAATTCGAAAACAATTTTTTTGCATATGCATATATATTGTTACATAATCAATAAATCATAAAAAAATATTTATAGGTATATCTTTATTTTATGTTTTTTGGGTCGTGAAGGAAAATCACAATCATAAATGGGGTCGTGAATGAAAAAAGTTTAAGAAGCCCTGCCCTAGATGAATGCCCGTATGAAATTTCGTATGGTCACCCATTTGAGCAATTTTGATTTTTTTGCATTGGTTTCTCGCATATATTTCTAGAACGGCTCGTCGGACAGAAAAAATGATTATAGCCAATATTATAGGATTTCTTATTCTGAAGAAGTTTTTTGTACAATAAAAATGTCTAGGACTGATCGTTTTCAAAGTATATGTAAAAAACCAAAATTATTATATGGCAACACCAAAAAGGGGTTGCCCGATTTAGCCCATTTTGAAATTTTATTTGCTATTAGTATGAAAATACAGTGTACCAAATGTCAGCTTTCTATGTCGACGTGTTCTCAGGTAGTGTCCAAATATATCGTGGAAAACGAAATTTTTGCATGGCAACCCCACGAAGGAGTTGCCCGATTTGTCTCATTTTCGAACTTAATTTTACTTCTTTTTTTAATGTCCGTGTACAAAATTGCAGCTTTCTAAGTGAACGCGTTCTCGAGTTATCGTGCGCACAGACAGACGGAGTGACGGACATGCAAAAATCAAAATTACTTTTAATATTATGCGTGGGTGTCCAATTCATTTTTCTCTACCATCATTATTTGGAGGTGTTTCAAACGGAATGACAAACTTAGTATACCCCTATAGATTTTATCTAGGGTACAATAATGGCTCATTTGCTTATTTGCATCCGACTGTAATGTTTTGTCATCAATTGTATCATATTACAAGCCATCTCTGTTCTAAAGTAATATTCCCCTATCCCACTTGAATTTCCAGCAAGAATTTATAATTTTCTCTTGCCCGCGCGGCTTGAACATATTTGCCTGCATACAACCAAACCTAACCGACCTACCAACATGAAATTGAGGGAAGCACAAATAAATCTACCTCCAATTGAAACAAATCTATACAGCGTTGATCTACATAAGAAAACCACGATTCATATGAACGAAATTAACTCTAATACATGCTACCTGCATAGCAGTATTTGTAGGTTCCATAGAGAAAAATCCTCGAGCCATTTCCAAGCCATAGATATGTGTCCGTGGCAGTCCGTTCTCTAAAATGTTCTATATTAATACTTATGGAAAAGTGCCAAACATTGACTTTATATATGCTATAGAGCCTAAACTACTATCCATACAGGAAAATAGTCTTCTAATAATTTAAAGTTTGGTTCCTTACCTTCCCAAAGGCTACACTTCCTATATAGCTTACTTAACAAAATAATAAAATAGTTTTGATTACAAACTAACCTTACCATTTTACGCTCAATAACTCTCAGCTGAGTAATAGTTGCATGTGTGTATGTGCAGCCGGAGTCCGGATCTGTAGAAAGCTACATTCGATATCATCAGGATCAGCCCACGGCATCCCATGACGGCACAGCGACATTACAACGATTACTCAGCTGAGAATTTTTGTTTGAAGAGTCATAGTCATTAGGTTCAGATAAAATTCTTAAAATAATTTCGTTAAGAAAGATATAAAAATTTTAATTCAATTCGGAGATACGAAAGTAAGCCTAAGATTATCAGAACACCATTTTCCATAGTAGTGGAAAAATTTTTTTTTTAAAAAATCCAGCAGCAGTAGGTACAAGCTCCCAAATGTGTGGCAAAATTCATCACGTTTGCGATGAAAAGCAGAAATTCGCCTAATTTTTGTTTCGCGCATGTCGCAAGCGGTTGTAATCTAACATCCCTATACATTCGATATTAAATGTCAACGCGCGTTACGCGAGTTACGCATTTGAAATTTTTATTCTGATTCCCATTTTCTAATTTCTACCACCAAGGGACGTATCTATCTTTATGTAGTTATCGCCACTTGCAAATTTACGGCGCAGTTATCATAATTATTTATTTTTGTTTTTATAAATATAATGAAACTAGTTAAAGCGTTAATTTATATCGTAAATTGGATAGCAGCTGTGTTCGAAGAGTCGAAGTTACATTTAATGATTGCATCCGTTTTATTTTTGGTCTGAGAAGGTATGATCAGATCTCAGCCTATAAAAATCTGCTCCTTGGGTGCTCCCAATCCGCATATATAAAGCATAGAGCTCTGTTTTTCTTATACAACTTACTTCACAATGGCAAACCAGAATACCTTTGAGAGCTTTTCCGAATGTCGATATCTCCACGCAATCTAAATATTACAATTCCAAGGTTTAGGAGACGTATAATGGAAGATTCTTTTCCGGTCCAGGTCGCGCGATTGTGAAATTCGCTTCCATCTAGTACTCAGTGTGTTGGCGCCATCAATGCTTTTAAAAACTCATTAGGGCTCAAATATTATGACTATAAACTTTATAATTCATTACATTTTCTCTACACAGCGGAAATAAGAATGTTCTTTTTTTTCTTTTCTTTTACTTTTACCTAACTAATCAGACATTAATTATTGTATAGACACTTACTTCAAACACTCTATACATTTTCTTTTTAATTTGAATTTTCTCAGTTTTAGTTGTTATGTTGATGTAGATATGCTAAGAAATATTGGCTGAATTGGTTTAATATAGTTTTCTTATTACTTCTTTTTTATAGTATGTTTGCTTTTTATAGTTTACTTTCTATTTTTACAGTTTAATTCGTTTTTATATATATTTTTTTTTCTTTCTCTTTCTATAATAATTTATATAATACACTAGCACCTTTCTAGTTAAGTACAGCCAAAAGATTTGTAATCTTGTGTACATTTTTTCCAAAATAAAATTATTATTATTATTATTCTTATGTGCCGCCCCCACCGCCCCACCCAAGATACGCTACTGGTTCCAGAATATGTGTTTGAGAATCTTAAAATACAGGATTTAATACAAAAAAAAAAAAAAATACAAAATGAAAATGTCCTAATTGAAAAGCATTTTGTATTTTGATTTTATATTTTGAGATTTTACATTCTAGATTTAGAGTTCCTTATCCAACCTAAGGCAAAGTTTCTTATTTATATTAAGTAGATTTGATTGAAATATAGATTATCAGAAGTGGAATTAAAAGTGCTTGAAAATAATTAAGAAAAGCCTTCCATCGATTTTTTTTTAAAATCTCCACGATATCTATGGATATTTGTCAACAATTCTTGGGGACTGTTGTACATAATATGTTCTTGTTTAATCATATTGATGCTGTTTTGTGTGGGTACTTGGTGAAACATATTGTAAATTGATGTAAATTTTAAGCAAAATTTAAATAATTTAAAAAACACTTGGCAATTTATGTTCCACTTAAAATATATTTGTCATTTTATTAAAAAAAAAAAAATAGACCTGTGCATTGACAAAAATTATTTCCAATTTAACGGGAAATTTTACATTCAGAGTGATGGTTTGCCTATGGGTTCCGCTCTGTCACCTTTTCTTTCTGAATTCTTTATGTGTGATCTAGAAAATGAGCTTTTTAATTCTGGTCTTCCTATTATAAAAAATATTTTATTTTGGACAAGATATGTAGACGATATGCTATGCATCTGGACGGGAACAGAACGACAACTTGAAAATTTTGTGAGTAAAACTCTAAATAAATTAGACAAAAATATTTTATTTACTGTAGAAGTAGGCAATAATAAAATCAATTTCTTAGATCTGACGCTTAAGATAGAAAATAATAAATTATGTTACAATATTTTTAGAAAACCAACATTTTCTGACACTGTAATTCCAAGTAAATCTTGTCATCCTTGGAATACAAAAATGGCATCTTTTCACTGTATGATTGACAGACTATTAAAAGTTCCTCTTATTGTAGCTGATTTTAATAAAGAATTGTCCACCATCTTGACTATAGCAATAAATAACGGATATAAAGAGAGTACAATTATCTGTATTCTAAAGAAAATATTTCAATCAAGTTGTCGATTCCGTTTACCCTTCAGTGCGGGGTAATAGTCTAGACGCCATATACAAGAAAATTCCATATATAGAAGGTTTATCTAATAAATTCAAAACTACTTTAAAAAACCCTAATATAATACCAGTCTTTTCCAATAGATATACTCTAAAAAATTTGCTATCTAACAAGATAAAACCTAAAATTGATACAGTGGAAAAAAGTGGAGTCTATAAGCTTAACTGCAACGATTGCAAAGCTGTTTATATAGGGAAGACAAGAAGATCTCTTAAGACAAGATTTTCTGAACACATAAAGTGTAGTAAATCCAACAACCCGAACTCTGGCTTTGCAAAACATCTACGCGATAATAAACATTCAGCTAATTTAAACGACATGGAACTGGTGCATTGCTTAAAAGGTGGAGAAATATTAGACAAGTACGAAATCTATGAAATCAGAAAGCAACAGAAGAATGGTACTTTTCTAGTTAACGACCAAATTGATTTCAGTAACAGAAGCCCTCTGTTAGACCCTGTTATAGTTAAAATTAGCTCTCAGAGAATCTAGCATGCTCAACCACAATTGTTAATTAGTAGTCGTTTAGCCTTGATAATGTTCTGACCGAACAAAACGCGTCGGCCTTAATTTTTAGTTTTTTGTTTTTTTAATAAAATGACAAACATATTTTAAGTGGAACATAAATTGCCAAGCGTTTTTTAAATTATTTAAATTTTGCTTAAAATTTACATATGTTCTTCATCGGATCATGTCTACTATAAAACTATAAGTGATGTAGGATTTATATAGGTTAGTAATTTCGTAAAACAAGAATAATTTGGAAAAGTCAAATAACAGTTAAACATTTTAAATTTACATAGATCAACTTTTTCATAACTATGTATACATTGTGTGCATCATCGCGTTGCCTTAGGCAATAAAAACAGAAGTTTTACGTTTTTTTTAATGCTACAAATCTATACATATATCATGCAAAACCAGCGTAATTGCTTGTTGTATCTTGTATGAAATCACACCTTTTTCGCTTTATATCTTCTCATTCCTTTATGCGTTTTCCAAACGTTTCAACATTGAACCAAAATTACTTCATGTTCGGATATTGTTGTTGTTGTTTCAGGTAAGAAAATTTTCATGGCAATTGAAATGCGAAAAGCCTCCTTCCGGCCTATATGCCAGCAGCCATGATGTAGATTTACACATAAAAGTCTTCAAGCAATAACACCATTTTAACATTCGTAAACGTTCAAGATGTGTTCGAGATTTAATACGCCCGTTAGAAAGAACACTTGTACGCAATATATTCGGTGGAATCTAGCAAAAACCATTTTTCGTTGGCATTAAATCAGTACACAAATAGCTACTGTATACATATGCGCGATTTTCGGAAGCCTAAGATTTGCATAAATTACTTAAGTTATTGGTTGAGTTCTGCATACAAACAAAAGTTTCCTATCTTTAGGCGCAGATTTTACGAGAATACATGAAATTAAAATTCAAGCATGAATTTTTTTGATCATTTTATTTTACTTATATCGAAATTTTCATTCAAAATGTAATTGCATTTTTCATAACCGTATACTTATATATTATTTACGAAAATAACAAACAAGAATTCCACAGTTCATTGAAAAACATTATGTTTGAGGAAAAATAACAATTATATCACAATATGGTGCTACTTTTATGACAATAAATTCTCACTTCACAAATTACGTACTCACAAATTAGGAATTATCATGAAAATCCTATTACTACATATGATACTAAGTTTATATATTACCAAGCTATGTACATGTATGTATTATGTCTGTTATGGTAGCTAATAATAATTTATAATTACATTTTCCATCTATTTCCAAGCTATGTATTATATAGCTAATGTTTTTTCTCTGCAGAGAGCGTTTAAATTTTATAATAATTTCGATATCACACAGACGCTTTATCCAATTTATCACCAGAAAATTGTGAATGTGAAAGCAATTGTTTGCGGGGGTGTGGCACAAATTATGTCTCTGACTTCCCATAATAATGCTCCAAATGAAACCGAATAAATCGCTTTTAATCGTTATTGATTTTTTGATTATTTGGAATGCCAGGGCTTACAACAATTGTCACGTATAATTGTCATTGCGATTCTTTTCATTACTGTTTTACAATACACAAGAATTGTGGGTAATTCGAGTAAATCATCCATTTAATTCCGTCATTTTCATGATCTTTTTTATTTTTTTTTTGAAAATTATTGAAAGCTAGATAGGATAGATAAAAGTGCACTCACATTAATAAGTATCTTACTTACATCAATAATATGCTCACATAACAGGGAACTAGTTCTTTGGGTATCAGGTCACAGAAAGCTGTCATGGTTTAACGTGAGCACCTGCCAGTATAGCTTAATCTCACGGCACTCCTAATGCACGGATTAGTAGACAAGCGACAATCAGCGCCCTCAAGAAACAGAATATATTATATTCTGTTTCAAGAGTACCAGTTTATGTCAGTGCATGCTTGACATTGGACTTACTGGTCGAAGCGAGACCTACCTAAAATCTCTACCGGTCTGTGGGTCACGGCACCCGGTTGATTTAGCGCAACTCCACGCCGAGAGCCAATCCTCTAAGCATACAATAATAAGCGACCACTCCACAAATTCACGGACGCAGTATGCAATTATACAAAAGAACAAACTACTCTGTTTAGAGAAGAATGTTCGCCTAAGTCATGCAGACTCAGAAAATCTCACTCTGCCCGCATATGGGCTACCACAACCACTACGATGCTCCCACAAGGGGGCCTTCCCAATGATGAGGCAAATATTGCTACTAAATGCAGCACTATTTGGGGCTCCTCATTCCCGTAGTACCAAGTTAGCAATGTCGGCTACCCAATTGGTATGGCTTCGTATCTCATGATCATATGATCATGGTACTCCCAGTGAATCTTCATGCAGACTCTTAAACGTTACTGGTACCTCCGTTCGGGCTTAATCATATTTGCACTTAAAAAGTGACAGTAGTGGACCACGAGAAGGTTATGATCCGCCCTTTAGGCTAGGAGAGGCTTGAGACTACAGCCCGTAGTCTTATAGCATACCAAGGTACTAATATCAATCTGCATACTAGGTCATATACGCGCTAGGCCACACTAGGTCCACGCACTATCATCATTAAATCAGTGGCACGGTAACCTCAGCACAAAGTAGCTCGGTGCACATATATGGCTTTTCGCATCTTGTGTATCCTCTCCTGGCAGCATTGCGCTTCACTATCCCTTTGCACCACCGGTATCAGGTCACAGTAATATTGGCAGGAATGAAAAGGCGGACGAACTTGCTTGTCTCGGTTCAGCTTCGGAGGCATCGTCCTCCATGATCGGGTTCGCGCCAAAACACCTTGCCGCTAATATCTCGGTTTGGGCCAACCGGCAGTTCAAGCATTTTTGGTTCGATGACCCTTCGGTTCGAACTATAAAGGAACTGTCAGGCAGACGTAGCCCAAACCTAACGACCAAGTCGACATTGGCACTAAACAAGCCAACCCTGAGAACTCTGGTATCAATTCTCATTGGGCACTCTTTTCTTAGTGACCACCTACACTGGATGGGGTTTGTCGATGACCCTGCATGCAGAGAATTTGGAGAGGAGCATCCGGCTCGGACCTATGAGCATTTGCTCATAAGTCTGGAGGTGGAGGGTAAACAATTGGATGTCGCCCGGGGTCTGAACCACTATTAATCCATTCATCCATGCTCACAATACCAGAAGAGTGGGTGCATTATTCTTCGGGTATTATTATTTATAAATTTTCTATACTGTTATTGTTTTTGAAAGTAAAAAATTTTTCTTCGGAAGTAGTCCAGTTAAATGAGACAAAAAAGTACGATGATTTAGCAAAGTATCATTCAACCATTCTTCAGAGTGTCTAGAAATATAATCCGGTAAAGAAGGTGTACAGTCAGTGAGGCAATACCTTTAAAAATAGAAAAAATTATCACTGTTAGTGCTCCTTAGGCGATTTCTTAAAAGTTGTATTATAAACGTAAATAAAAAATGCCAGAAGTTCTCTAGGACCAATAATGTCTACCTAATGTAGTGTTCAGAAGTTATATTCGTAAAAACATACTTATACAGCATGGAAGAAATTATGCTGATATTTATTCTGCTCATATTGCTATTTGTGATTGAGACTCTTCAACAATTGTTTAAATCTATTGGTATATGTTTTCCAACAGCAGGAAAATCCGTTAAGGTAATTCCTATTTCCAAAGCAGCTCGATCTTTCTGGGTTAATGACAACACAGAAATACATATGAGCGGTATAGTATCAAAACCCGACAACTCCACGTTAAACGATAACGCGCAAATCTTAAGAAACCGATTGTAGCTATTCTAACCCAAAGTTGTCAAGTAGCTATTTCATTACCGGTAAATTATAATAAAATTTGATTGTCCAAGAAGTCTGAAAAATCTACTATTAATGACAACAAAGTAAATCTAACTTTAAAAATGGAGAAGGTGGATTTTGAAACTCACCTGCGAAAATGTCGGTTTTTGAAAATGAGTCATTTGGATTTGGAGGAATTTGAAAGCCAAGTTTAACAACACGGAAACATAAAAATTGTTTATTCAAGTAAATTAATAATGCAAAATATATTCCAAATTTATATCATCATTATAGTGCTATCTGCAGCAGATTGCATTGGATCACAAAGTAAGTAATCTTCTTGCTCAGGTTGATGATCCTGCTGATTATGTTCACTATCCATTACGCATTTATAAAACCCAAGGAAATCCTGTTCTTTCCAGTTAGCTCCATAATGCTTTCTTAACAGATTGTCCACGTCAGTAAGTTTAAGGTCACTTACGGAAATTCCAATAACCTTAGGCTCTGGGTTAATATTACTGATTTTCATGCCCCTTTTACAGATATATTTTGGTTCACCTGTGTCAGATCGGTATGCATTCTCTCCTTGTATTTTTACAGATGACAGTCCACGATGCAAAATAAATCGCTTAGCCGTTATGAACTTAAAATGCCACTGTCCGGGTAATTTCAATACTTTTAGTATAGCAGATTTCCAGTCTGAAACTTGAACGTCTATGCCAAGCTGCTTAAATACAGTGGCGTGTTCTTTGAAAATATCAATGTAGGTTCCTGGATCGACAATCACCTCCTTCTTTTTAATTTTTTTTTCTATATTGGCAAAAACCCGATCAGGTGGTATAAAGGAATGCCCTGTCACAGGGAATATTATTTCGATTCTATTTATTGCCTGCGGAGCATGATCAAGCAACCATTTACAGCACATTCCAATAATGATGGAGTTTTTGTTTTGGCCACCACAGCCATCAGCCATGAGTCTAACGACTTCTATTCCTTCAAAGTTTGTGTTGTTCAGTCGATGGAATAGCGCTGAAGCTATTTCGTTAGAACCTTTACAAAACTGATCTTCTGTCCATGCATAAGAATGGACATTGGCCGGAGTTAGTGTCGAATGTGAAGTTCCTGTCACAATGGTAAAATTGAATATATACAGTTGTCGAGAATAATAAGCTGCTTGATCAGGTAGTTTTGGCAGAGGTTGATTCTTTTGACAGTCAAATGAGAGAGTTAACAAGCCCTGTCGACTTTCCTTCAAAAATGAGTAAAACGCCTTTGCCTTCAACTTATGTACACACTTTTCGATAAGAAGCTTAGACTTTTCGGCGACGACTTTTTCAGTTTTCAACTTTTCATCAAGTGAGAGGCATGTGGAACACACATCTGTACGAGGGTTTCCAAATCCGATGTTGAAATTAGTGTTGAAAATTCTGCGAAAGTAGCTTTCCTTGACTGCTCCATCAGGTGACGCTTCTCTCATATACATTTTGTGCATCTTTCTTATGTTAAGATCTGATGCAAGATACAAACGTGAACTGGAGGCTCGACAATAGTGCGACTCTAAAGGTTGAAATTTTCTTACAAATTCTATCACGGCAATTTTCTTGCTGGAGAACTTCGTCTTATAACGATCTCCACCACGAGTTTCACTTGCTGATAATCCACATTCCATATTCCTTTTTATAACTCCCACAACTCTATCTTTCTTAATTTGTAGAATATTTAAGAAAGCCTGTCTGCAAACAGGTACACAGGAACTATTAATCTTTCGTCGCACATGGTAGGTTGTGGAAAACTTTCTCTTCACGATACTGGTTATTGTTGTTGGACGCCTTATACGAATACTTTGTGCTGAACAATATTTTAGAACAAAATTATCTTGGTCAACTTTTTGTTTGTTGTTGTAAAATAGCTTATGGAAATTTAAAACATCAACCATGGATAGTTTACTGCATTGATAGGCTTTGCTGTTGTGATTGCAGGTAGGATATATGGGCAAAGAAGACGTTGAGTATCTAACAGAAAAAAAGATCACGAAAGAAGAAAACACTTACTTAATAGCTAATAAAATGTAAATAATTGTAATTCCTACTTTGTTAATTTTTCTTGAGATCTTTTCCATGTTTCAGGTCTGAACACGCGCTTCCTTGATTTTCTACGATTAATGTTTTCCATAATATCTCGCTACTACTTATAATAAGAAAAACTGACTGCACTTAGAAATCCTAAAAGCACCGAATACGTCTTTATTCCTGAATGCTAAACCACTTACTGATAATATTACATTTTCATAGAAAACGAAACCTAAAAAAACCGTTAAAAAAAACAATTTCAAAGAGAGAAGAGCTGTTACGTGGAAATGTCGGCTTTTGAAACTAAGCAAATTAAAACATGCGAACTGCACTGGAGTTGTCGCTTTTTGACTGCAACTTTAATAGCAGGGAGATGTCGTTTTGTGAGAGTCACTGCGTGTGGGAGATGGCGGATTTTGAAACGAAGCTTTGTTTTGACAATCAAATATATACTATTTTTAGTGGACTTAAAGGCGTGTGATTTGAAAAATATGATTCCTGGGTCATTTTACTTTGAATTAGTATTACCAGCTTGAAAATTTAAAAAAATGGAGTTGTCGGGTTTTGTCACTATACCACTCATATATTCTCTCCATTATTGAAAAGTCTGGAACGTATAATATTTTTGCAAATTATGAATTATCTTACTTCCAAAAACGAAATTTAAATCTGGTTTCAGGGCTATAGACATAGCTGCATCACGGCACTTGTTAATATTGTGGTCGATTTTAGTAAGACAAGAAAATTACAGATATTGACGGTAGTGCTAAGAAAGTGATGTATGGAAGAGCTCACAGCAAACCTGAATAACTCATAATAATTTCAGTTAAATATATCATGCGTACGAACCAAAATTTTTTTTCAATATAGGCGAAAATTTCTTTCTTTCTTAGAATTAAATCGACCATATTTCTTGAGAATTCGTGTGCATTGTTGGTGGCTGTAGACGGTAAACAAATTCTGTCTGCCGTCTTGTGGGATTGTTTGGAAGTGTGAGGGGGCGGGGGGGGGGGTTAAATTCATTATTGTTTTCAATATCTTACACTATATACAATACAACAAACTTTTTGCTCTTAGTTTGAATACCGATATATATTTTCATATTTTATGACTATTCAGTCAGGGAAGCCGAAATCGCTAAGGGTTTTGCATTTTTATTCGTTCCTTGGCTGTACTTAAGCAGATAGGCACTGTCGTTCTTTGCATTCCACGAACTGAATATATTCATGGTAAAAAATTTCAGACTATTTTTTAATATTTCTTACGGATTAACTTCTCTTTTAATATACAAAAGTTCACATTTTGTCTTCTTTGATATAATTAAATTTTAAAGCAAATAAGTTTTCTCCAGAAATTGTGATTGAAGGTTATTGAGATTCAATATTGTTGTATTAAAATTCAGTTCCGTTAATTGTATTAAAAAGTAATCTCCTAAGGTATTAAATCTTTTCAATAGGCTAAATTCACACACTAACGTATTTAAAAGCAATTTAAAAACATGCGACGCCTGCATCAGTGATATTACACTTTATTGTTGTTCTCGTATTAAATCTATCACATTGACAGAAAAACATTCATGTATATTGCTGTATAATATTGTTACGAGCGTGGCCTTAGTTCGTTATTTAAAACACAATATTTCAGATATAATTCAAAAGTTCTTTCTTTATTTAACTTTACTGTTTACTCTCACAAATTCACAAATAATTATCAAATCAACTCTTTATTTATCGCTAGTACTGTACTTCTAATTATCGCAATCCAAATAATTTACTTCGTTCACTTCGCTTTCTGAAATAATACTCGCCTCCTGGATGTGAGCAGCGCCGTATTTATACTCTACGAATTATCCTAGAACCTTCCTGAATATTCCATTCTCCAAACCCAGTTTACTAGGATGTCACTAACCTAAAGTTGTTTCCATTTCCAATAGATGTCGCTTGTATCACTTTGTGGCGCGTAACACTGCCCCCTTCTTAAAATTGTTCGTCCCGAACAACAGGTGATCCATGGTCTTGATGCTCGCAGTATTGACATAAACGATCTAGATGAACGATTTTCCGTTTGCCTCTTGTACCCCGCTGAATCCTATATCCTACGTCATTTATTCTAGTCACTACTGAATACGGTCCTTCCCAGTGTTGTTGTAATTTGGGAGAACGTCCCTTACGTCGTTTCGGGTTGTACAGCCAAACAAGGTCACCTTCATTAATCCCGCTGAGTTAGCACGTAAGTCATAGCGGGTCTTCATCCGATCGGTATTTATTGTACATCAGCTAATCGTTGTCTAAGTTCCGATACATAATCGTCTGGTAACTTTTGTTCACCTCTGGGTGTACCAAACTTGAGATCGCTAGGTAAACGCACCTCCTTTCCGAATATCACTTTTGCTGGAGTTTGTCCGGTCGTGTTGTGTACAGCTGATCGATAGGCCATTAAGAACATGGGAATATGTCGATCCCAATCGCGTTGGTGATAGTCGATACTTTCTTTAGATGCTCGACCAATGTTCTGTTGAAGCGCTCTACCATGCCATCAGATTGTGGATGCAGAGGAGTTGTTCTGGTTTTTCTTATTCCCAGAATTTTACACATCTCTTGGAAAGTCCGTGATTCGAAGTTCCGTCCTTGGTCCGAATGAAGTTCATGAGGAACACCAAATCTACTGACCCAATTCATTACTACTTGATCCGCTACTGTGGTAGACTCTTGATTAGGGATTGCATAAGCTTCAGGCCATTTACTGAAATAGTCAATAGCAACTAATATATAACGGTTACCGTTATCTGTTTCTGGAAAAGGTCCAGCGATGTCTACGGCTATCCTTTCAAATGGGGCTCCTACATTATACTTATGCATTTCTCCTCTACTTCTGTGTGGTGGTCCTTTGCAAGAAGCACAGATAGTGCATCTGCGGCACCATTCCTCAACATCCTCTCGCATATGTAACCAATAAAACCTTTTACGTATTTTGGAAATTGTTTTATTCACCCCCAAATGTCCTCCAGATGATCCACTGTGCATTTCTTCTAGAACATCTTTGACCTGGGATGCTGGCACGACTATTTGCATTCGGAATGACTCGCCGTTAGTTGATTCCCACTTGCGCTTTAATATACCACATTCAACGTGAAGAGAGTTCCATTGAGCCCAGTAGCTCTTCAGTTTCTCACTCCTCTCTGAGATATCTTGCCATTGTGGTCTTTCCATGTCTTCTTTCCAAGCAGGAGTAGGTGCTATGTCTGGGTCTTCCCGTTGAGCTGTTCGCAAGCTCTCGTTGTTCCAACCTGTCGATGGTTCCACCGTCATCAGCTGTATAGTTGCCTCCGTTTCTTTTTCTTCCAGCCGAACGCAATGTTTGCATTCAACTGTGCATGGACGTCGTGAAAGGGCGTCTGCATTTCCATGGATACGTCCTCTTCGGTGTTGGATTTCAAAGTCAAAAGCTTGGAGTCGCTCTATCCATCTCGCCACTTGCCCCTCAGGGTTCTTAAACTGCAAAAGCCATTTAAGCGCTGCATGGCCAGTGCGGAGGATAAATTTCTGCCCGTAGAGATATTTATGGAAATGCTTGGTTGAGTTTACAATGGTAAGTAGCTCTTTCCTGGTAGCACAATAATTTCTCTCTGATTTTGAGAGTGCTTTGCTAAAATAAGCTACTGGCACCTCTTGACCATCCTCTTCCTGTGAAAGCACTGCACCAATACCTACATTGCTGGCATCCGTGTCCAATATAAAAGTTTTTCCCAGCTTTGGATAGTGAAGCACTGGAGTTCCACAGAGCTGTTGCTTCAAATTTGCAAAACTCTCGTTACATTTATCTGACCATATGAACGGCTTTCCTTTTTCTGTAAGTTGATGTAGGCTCCTTGCTATATCTGCAAAACCTTTTACGAATCGCCTGTAGTAGGTAGCTAATCCAAGAAAACACCTTAATTGATGTTTGTCCTTTGGAACAGGCCAATTTTTCACAGCTCTTATCTTCTCTGGATCAGTTTTTACTCCTTGTGATGAAACTATATGCCTCAAATATTTTACTTCATTCTTGAAAAGAGCACATTTATTCGTACTGAGCTTCAGTTTCGCATCTCTCAGTCTTTGAAGTACGTCCCGTAAGTTGTTTTTATGTTCCTCGAATCTCCTTCCGATCACAATTATGTCATCTAAGTAGACAAGACATGTTTTCCAGGTTAATTCTCGTAAAACACATTCCATGAGTCGTTCGAATGTGGCTGGAGCATTACCTAATCCAAATGGCATAACTTTGAATTGCCATAAGCCACTTCCAACTGAGAAAGCAGTTTTGTCTCGGTCCTCGGGATGTATTTCCACTTGCCAGTAGCCGCTTTTCATATCCAATGTGGAAAACCATTGCACTCCAGAAAGGGTTTCCAATGTGTCATCAATCTTTGGTAACGGATAGCTATCCTTTCTTGTTACATTATTTAGTTGGCGGTAGTCCACACAGAATCGGGTGCTGCCATCCTTTTTCCTGACCAAAACAACTGGCGATGTCCAAGGGCTGTTAGATTCCTCAATTATGCCTTGTTCTTTCATGGAATTTATCATATCTGCAACTTCTGGTTGTTTGGCTAATGGTAGTCTTCGTGGTGGTTGCCGAATGGGCCTAGAATCTCCTGTATTGATCCGATGCTGGACAAGATTTGTTTTGCCGAAATCATCATCATTCATTGCAAATAATTCCGAAAATTCATCGATCATATCTTTGGCATCGTTGTATTGCTGTTCACTTAAGGCACTAGATGAAAGAAGTTTCTGAACCTGTTGAGTAGTAGCTGGTATACGTATTGCCTCCTTAATATTACTATCATTTTCCAAATTAACAATCTGATAAACAGGCTCACAATTTCCAATTATAGCACCTTCTTTTAGTTGTACCTCATTTTCGGATGTGTTGAGCACTCTGACTGGAATTAATGTTGCACCTTCTGCCTTCACTAAAGTCTTACCAACGATGATGTTCGATGTTACTTTTGTAGGGTTAGGCTCCACCAGATAGAATCGGTAGGTCCCGATGTTATCAGCAAGCTTTGTCCATACTAGCGTCTCGGAGAATGCAGAGAGAGTCATATTCTCACAAACCATCGTCCTTAATTTTGCAGGATAATCTGTTCCTCCTCCTAGTCTCATAGAAATTTCTATGTTGCCATATTTGAGTATTCGTTCTCCGACATCTAAATTTATTTTATATGTTGTCATAAAGTCTACTCCAAGGATGCATTCATCCCTTATGTCTGAAACTAGGAAATTGTGAGGAAATAGTAGTTCACCTAGTTGAATATCCAAAGTTATTTCTCCAAAAACTTGTGCTGCGGCTCCAGTTGCTGTTCTTAGTAAATATTTGGTGGTATTGTTAAGCCATTTGTTCTTGACAAGTTCCGCTCTAATAATTGATCTCGAAGCTCCAGTGTCGATAGTGACAACGCAGTCATTTTCCCCTACACTTCCATATATAACAAGACTGCTATTATTTCTCTGCAACTGGGCTATCTGAATGATGACTTCGGGGCTGTCAACTCTACCAACCAATTTCTGCCCCACGAAGTGGGTTTTTACATGTTTTCCGACTGCTGAACAGGGGAGCTGATGCGACTAGTCGCTGTTTGATTTCTAGGCTCTCCCCGAATAGCTTGCTCCCTGGCTCGACATCTTTGGCATTTTGTTCTGTCCTCCTCTTCTGGTGATTCTGTTCGACGGCGTTTTCTGCAGTCCCTTTGGAGGTGTCCTGGTCTATTACAATTCCAGCATCGCAGAATACCACGTGAAAAATTGCTCTGTGATGGCTGCATTCTATTACAAGTACATTCCTCCACCGAAATTTCTCTCACTCGTACTGCACTTCGAGAAGCTTGCCTGGCAGATTCATACGCTAGTGCATAGGCTAGTGCTTCTGCTGTTGATTTCTTTCCTGCTAGCCTCAACGCTTGTTGTCAATTTTGATCTGCAATAGCGTTCACAAATGCTTCTGCTGCCACTTCATTAAGGAAATCTGCATTTACGCTAGAGTATGAGAGATAAGCTAATCTTTCCACATCAGCCTGCAGTTGTTGTGGTGATTCGCCATGCTTTTGAATCCTGTTGCGTAGCTGTAGGTGATATACTTGCTGCATGTGTTCATCTCCATAATGTAACTCTATCGCCTGTACTAATGAAGTATAATCACGTTGCCTTTCTATCGGTATAGTTTGTAAAAGCTCTGATGCAGAACCTCGAAGTGCTAATACCAGAGCTGTAGCTTTGTCTGCATCATTCCATCCGTTTACTTCGGAAGCAGCCTCGAATTGTCTCTTGAAAATATGCCACGAATTTTGTCCATCAAATATTGGAGGTTTCATTCTGCCTGCATTGGATATTTCAATTCCTTCGTGCCGTGGTTGTCGATGCTTCATCTTCTCCAAATCTGATTTAAAGTTGTCAAGCTGTTCGGTGACTTTTTGTTGAACTTCCGCCACTTCTTGCTCGATTCCTTCAATTTTTAAATTTTGTTCGTCTAACGAGTTTTTCAGGAAATTCTTTTGTTCCTCTAAGCGAATTTCTAGACAATTCTCCAGAGAACTCTTTTGTTCATCCAAACGCGTTTCCAGTGATTTCTTCTGTTCATCTAAACGGGACTCCATGGAATTCTTTTGTTCATCCAAAGCATTCTTCTGCTCATCTAAACGGGATTCCATAGAATTCTTTTGTTCCTGGAGAGAATTCTTTTGTTCGTCCAAACGGGTTTTCATAGATTTCTTGTGGTCCTCGAGAGAATTCTCTTGTTCCTGGAGAGAATTCTTTTGTTCATCAAAACGGGCTTCCATTTTGCTCATTAAAGTTTTTAAAAGCTGTTCTATGTTCATTGCAGGCTCTTCCTCAATTTCTGGTTCTTCTTCGAAAACGAATGACTCAGGATTCTTTTCTTCCTCTATCAAAGCTTGTCTAAGTCGCTCGACTAGAACATTCTTTAGGCCAGTCGTTTGTAATGACCGCTTCCCCAACTCCACTTTCAATTCCTGTATGCGAAGCTCCTCTAGCTTGCGTCCCATTCTTGCGTCTTTTGTAATTCACTCGCAGTTTAATATAAAATTATCTTTCGGAATTTTTACACACGATTTCACAAAATTAATCACTCTTTGAATTTCAAAGTCAAATGCCACCACTTTATTTCGCGATTTTATTTTACTTCTGACAACAGTTGTTACGAGCGTGGCCTTAGTTCGTTATTTAAAACACAATATTTCAGATATAATTCAAAAGTTCTTTCTTTATTTAACTTTACTGTTTACTCTCACAAATAATTATCAAATCAACTTTTTATTTATCGCTAGTACTGTACTTCTAATTATCGCAATCCCAATAGTTTACTTCGTTCACTTCACTGTCTGAAATAATACTCGCCTCTTGGATGTGAGCAGCGCCGTATTTATACTCTACGAATTATCCTAGAACCTTCCTGAATATTCCATTCTCCAAACCCAGTTTACTAGGATGTCACTAACCTAAAGTTGTTTCCATTTCCAATAGATGTCGCTTGTATCACTTTGTGGCGCGTAACAATATAAAAATATTAAAACATAATCCGACAAATATTCGAATGGAATATCCGTACGCAACTGTTGTGTAGGTATTAGAAGCAACACGATCGAATTATAATACATTTGTTCACATTTGTACCGTTAGAACGCGTTCATTCAAGTTATGTTCTTATAGTGCTGAAAAATGGCTTTAAGTTTTGTTAAAGTTTTTTATAAGGACCAGAATGTTAGAAAATTTATTATTTATTATGAATTAGAAATTGTTCTGTGGAGCAACAAAAAAATATAATCAAACCAAAGTTGAAGGAAACTTTGACCGTTCGGGAAAAGGTTTTCCAGAAACCTATTGACATATTTGCAAATTTTCCATTTTTCTTTTTTAAACCTGAATTGGTAAGATCTTTTCAATCAAGCCGACATTTTAAATTATTTGTTTTTTAATATAGATTTTGTATGAGTATGAGCTCCGATATTCAAAAACTGCGGACGGTCTGCTTCACAATTGGGTAAAATATAGCAAAGTCGTAGACCAAATATTAAAGGAAACAATTGGTGAACCACGACTGTGCCTTGATGGTAGCGTTTGTTTTAACTTTCTTTACTCGGTGTAAATATCAGATGCTTTCTTTACAGGGTGGGCCATTCAGACTAAATCTTTTTTGACAGTGCTTAAGCTTTTACCATCAACTGCAAGTGGCTCCAAAAGCAAAGACACAGCTTCGAAGAGGCAATAAACAAACTAGTTCAATTCAAAGGAAAGAAGGCAAAGACACATTGTAATACCTCATATAATAGTTTAAGAAAGTATGGGTTGCATTGGAGTATGTATGTAATTGGATTTTGTACGGATAACAAAAATTTCAAAGTAAAGAAGGTTCTTTATTTCTTCAATTTAATCTACATTTCATGGAATCTAATATATTTAGGATTAAAAATCGGTACTTTACTTAATACATATTTATTACCTTTTTAATATGAATAAACTTACATTTTAGTATACTTTGTATTATTTTTGATACTTTCGAGGCTTGACTTTTAATTCAAAAATATAACATTGTTTCAATAATCAAAGGCTTTTATTTAATAATTTAGTTTTAAAGAAGCGTCTAATTTAATAAGTACATCCCTACAGGAGAAATTTTAATACTTTCGAAAACTTAGAATTTAATACAACTTTGTGACGGACTTATATGTAATCTAAAAATTATTGAAATTTAGTATAAAATCTTTTACCGTGAGGAGTAAATTGAAATTGCACTGTGCACTCGCATTTTATCGTCGATCTGCATTAATTTTCTACTAATCTTCCTGCTGGTATGCCGTACATTTTCCCTACTTGCAATTTTAATGCAATTTAAATTTAATTTTTGCCTCAATAAATAATTTATTACATTAAAAAATTTTCTGATATGCGAATCAATATCTTTCGAGTCCATTTTTTGTTAAAATTTGCAATTTTCTTAAATACGGAACCAAAAAAAATTCAAAATCTAAGTTGGTTGTGGCGATTAGTGGTAGTCGGTTAGGCGTTATTTTCTTAAATGTGCGATTTGTACCCATGCCAATAAATTTAGCTAAAGGTTGTAATTTTGTAAGCTTAAGATGTAAATCTTGCAGTTTAGCGTCAACCACCCGCCCACCGCCTCTGATAACCAACTCATCCCGCCAGACGACAGACAGAATTTGTTCGGACCGTCTACACTTCTACAGCCACCAAGGATGCACAAAAATTCTGAAGAAATATGGTCCATTTAAATTCTAAGAATGAAGTGAATTTTTGCCTATATTGAAAAAATTTTTTGGTTCGTACCCATGATATAGGTACACTGCTCAAAAGTGTATAAGCAAAATGTGGTTTTTCGGTTGCCAATTCCTGGAATTTGGTTTGATTTTGGTTCGTTTTTTGTTTTTAGTAGATACATCTATTGCGCATACAACAATAAAAAAATTCTGGAATAACGGTAAAAACAGGTATTATATAATTATAATGGGACAAAAACCAATTTTTACAATTCAAACCACAAACCACATTTTGCTTATACACTTTTGAGCAGTGTATTTAACCGAGATCAGAGAGTTATTGAGGTTTGCTATGAGCTCTTCCATTCATCACTTTCTTAGTACTACTGTCGATATTTGTATATTTCATGTGTGTGATAATAGTCTGGTTAATTTTCTGACCTCAATTGACTTCTAGAAACTTTTGACTCAGTTCACTTTGGTATCAGAAAAACGAAACTTATTTGTAGGTTTGATTTTTCATACTCTGCGGCTAAACTCATATAATAGGGGCTTTCGGCAAGCTCTGTCTCAGTGAGACAACTGAGACAAAACTTTGAGCAACAGTCTCAGTTGTCTCAGTTCAAACCAATCAGCTGATTTGCCAATTTTGACATTTAAATAATTTTGATCACAGAAAATGGATAGTAATAAATTGAGAAAAGTGTTGTTAGTTTATTCAATTAGCTCACTAAACTTTAATTAGCAATTAAAATCACAAAATAACGAAACTGAGTCAACTGAGACAAGAAAATTCAGTTTCACTTGTCTCAGTTGCTCAGTGGTTGCGTTCGAATTTTGTAGCTCAATATGGAACTAAGACAGTTCACCGAAAGTGCAGTCTCAGTGAGCCAACTGAGAATATCTCACTTGTATCACTGAGAATGTGCTTGCCGAAAGCGCCTAAAGTTATCTATATAGACGAATGAAAAGAGTGTTTTGTCTTATTAGACTATATCTTGATATTATTGGGGTTCCTCAGGGCTCTGTCTTAGGTCAACGTTTATTCTGTTGTTTCATAAACGATCTGTCTTCTGTTGTAATGTACCTACATGCATTAGCGCAATATGTGATGGAATACTAAAGCATTTGCAACAATATCTAGGTTTTGTAACTAACAAACGCAAATCTGATCTGTGCGGCTCGCGTAATTCATACTCTGTTATAATACAACCACACAACCCACTAACTGATTCAAATTGTTATGACGCATGATCCACTAAGCGCTACGCTAAAATATCAGTCAATTCGTAAGTAATATAACAATTAGTTGACTAAGGGGTTCTACGTGCTGAAATATATTAATCAACAATTTTGATCATTTAAGGCAATTATAAGTAACTTGAGAATTATATAAATAAATAAAGTGATCCAGACCTAGCAGTCATTATTTTGTGGAGTTGAGCTTATACAAGCGCATCCCAACTTAACCCATACTAGCTACTTCAGTCATCTAACCTTAGGAGTTGAGATTATATTATCTATATTGCGACACGGCATTCCTACCTACAGCAATTGCCGCTGTGGTAACGCTAACAACGTTTACTACTATACATGGCTTTCGTTATGTAGGTATCAGCTTTTCATTACATGTTGACCGTAACAATTACTATACTGTAGTTAATTAAACTTAGGTACACTGCTACACCAACGATATCAATATCTATCTTGGATCACTCCTTGTGTTAATTGAAGATACTGCAAACAAAATTACCGAGGATTAATTTGATTCCCTGAAGCCACCGGAAGTCAAACTGTATTATAATATACAGACCATGAACTTGATATATTATTATTGACTCGCATTCTGATTTATACTGTAACAATGTTAGAAACTCGGCTTATGCTCATCAAAACACTTGTATTATCTTTATTTGTTGCTGATATTATATTCTGTTATTCTGTAATTCATACTTTAAGCGCAAGCTTAATGTGGCATTTAATTCATGCGTAGATTTCGTCTATATATATTACAAACTTAGAGCACTTATCTTTATGTTTCAAATCGTTCATTATAAGATGTCCGAGTACCTATATATGACTCTAGAATTCAGTTCATCACCTCATTACAATAACTCCTAAATAGCAGCTCATTTTATATCCCAAAGGAAAACGTCACAGCTAGTTCACGGAGCTCAAGCTTGGAATTCTCTGGCCAATCATGTCAAAATCTTCACATCAATCCTGTAATTTAATTGTTCAGCATTTTACTTTTCTTTACTTTTTTTTGCATTTTCTTTAATCCATTTTAGTTGTTTAGTTCATTTATTTTCGTATGTTAATTCTGGGTACCTTAAGTGCATTCCTTAATTAAGCTTAACTAAGTTCTTTACTTTGCTTCCACTCTTCTAATTCTGTATATTGTTACAATTTATTTAACTTTATGACTTTTTAACTTTCATTAGCCCCCACCGTATAGGGGCCTCAGTAATTCCATTGCTCAAAAACGCAAATTCTGTAATTCTGTTTCAATTTAGCAACGCAACTTCTATTATCCTTACACAGGAATCACAGTTGTGAAATATCGGGATGCCATTTGATTGAAGTTTAAACATATAATGGGATGGATCGTAGATCTGTATTCTATCCCCACTTCTTTTGTTTTATATACCAATGATCTCAATTATGTTATTGCCAATTGATAGTTTCATAATAATGCTGATGATTTTCAATTGTGTGCCGGTCAGGGTGTAATGAGAATCGGGGTTTGCTTGAGCCTAGGACCTGGAGTCAGAATAAAATTTTAGATAAAATCTCTCGAGGCATACTCATATAAAAAAATAATATAAAATTATTGAAATACGAACAACAATTTGAAAATGTCTCATGACTAACATAATTTGTTCTATGTTGCGGAATATATACATATATATCAACAATCTAAAGAGAATACACATTTCAGGAGCATTTATATTAATAAACGAACGTGATCTTATTCTAAATAAGCAAGAATATTTTTACAGGTAAGTCTAGACTTTTACAAGCTTTGCAAACTATGAACTCAATGTCGGACTGTGGAGTAGAGCTTAGCTTAGTATCAAAAATAAAACCCAAAATTCATAAACATGGAACACCTAGGAAGTATCATATGTTATGAATTCAGCGGTAGTAGTTTTTTACCCGGTGTGCAATATTCATGAGATAATTCAGAAGTACTTGTTTTTAGGATTCTTCAGTAAGAAAAAGCTTTTTATTTTACTTTTAGTGCAACTTTATCACCAAATTATCTTTACGGCCTGACGATGAATCAAAACCTGACTCGAATCATTGCTGCCCTAATAAAGTTTCACTAAAAATAAAATAAAATTTTTTTTCATACCGGAGAATCCCAAAAACAACTATATCTTGTTACCTCATATTATTAATTCAAATAAACAAAATATATTTAAATAAATAAATAAAATTTATTTTGGAAATCTTAATAGTGTACAATAAAACATAGGAAAAATTTACCTTTACTTACATATTACCAATATGTGTGTAAATTATAAATGCGGAATGAGTCAAAACAATGATAAACGTATACAAATACTTAGAAAAATTGTTAAAAATATAAAATAAAAAATATGAAGGTTTCATATAATGTTACAGTAGAAGAACAAAATCTAAAATAGATTTAAGGGTAAAAATGAAAAAGAAAATAATAAATGTATACAAAAATATAGTCGAGAAATCGAGCACTTTAAGGTAAGGGGGTCGAAGACAGAAGCCTGCTGAATGTCCCAATGGAGCTAGCCCACTGAAGGCTAATAAGTAAGCAATTCCATTTACGAATGACCTGTACACAGTAAGATCGCTCACCAATTTGAGTAAGGAAGCTAGGCAGTAGAAGTGGTACTCAGAAATTGAACACGGTCCCGGAGATAAGCTGGCTCTTTCGCATAGATCAGGTTGTACAAGAATCTCAGCCTTCTGTTCATGACAAATGTTCCAAGAGAGTATCCAAGGAAGGAGCTGACATAAGTCGAAATATGAGAAAATTTTGGCAAGCCGCATATAAATCGAATTGTGTCATTGAAAGCTACCGTTAATTTCCGCTGACAGCAAGACTCCAGTTTAGGGAATATTAGACTCCCAAAGATAAAGTGGGGTAGCACGAGAGCTTTAGCAAGCTTCATACGCATGCATTGTGACAATATATTTGCCGATATTCTTAACATTCGCAGGGAAGAATACACCTTTCCAATTGAATTAGATATATAATCATAACAGCTAAACTTGGTATTTAGAACAACGCCCAGATTTTTAACCGACCTAGCATATGGTATGACGATGCCGGTGATCATTTAGGTCATAATCCCTCCTATTCACAAATAGACAGAAAGTCCTTGGGGGGTTTAACGTGAGCACCTGCCATTTTGGCTTAATCCCACGGTGCTCTTCACACTCGGATTGATTTTGTGACGTCATTCATAGCCCTCCAGTTGCATTTCTGCTTCTGAAGTATCAGTCGACGCCAAGTGCATACTTGGCACCCTCACTCATGGGAGCGAGACCTATCTAACATCTCTGCCGATCTGTGGATCATGGCACCCGGTTGATTAAGCGCAACTGCACGCCAATCTCATACCTTAGTTCGACAAGAAGATGTCAGGAATCATTCACTTACATGAATGATCACTGAATCCTTCCACACTCACCAGACAGCACCACAAATAGACAGAAAGCTGTCAGGGTTTTACGTGAGCACCTTGCATTATTGCTTAATCTCACGAAAGCTTAATGCACGGATTTGAAGATAAGCGACAATCAACGCCCTCGAGAGGCAGAATATAAATATTCTGTTTCGGGAGTACCAGTTTATGTCAGTGCATACTTGGCATTGGACTTACTGGTCGAAGCGAGACCTTCCTAAAATCTCTTCCGATGTTTGGGTCATGGCACCCGGTTGATTTAGCGCAACTCCACGTTGAGAGCCAATCCTCTAAGCACACATTAATAAGCGACCATCCTTCAAATTCACGGACGCAGTATGCAATTATGACAAAAGAACAAACTACTCTGTTTAGAGAAGAATGTTCGCCTAAGTCATGCAGACTCAGCCAATCTCAATCTTTCCGCATATGGCCTACCATAACCACTACGATGATCCCACAAGGCGGCCTTCCCATGTCGAGGCGTATATTGCTCTAAGAGCTCTATTCGGGGCTCCTCAACCTTGGTATGGCTTCGCATAACATGATCATACGATCATGAGTACTCCCAGTGAGTCTTACATGCAGATGCACTTATAAAGTGACAGCACTGGACCACGAGAAGGTTATGGTCCGCCCTTTAGGCTAGGAGAGCCTTGAATCTAACGCCAGTAGTCTTATAGCATACTAAGATACAAATACCAAGCTGCATACTAGGTCATATACGCGCTAGGCTTCACTAGGTAGACGCACTAACATCAGTAATCAGATGTGTCAATGTCCTCAGCACAGCGATACAGTGCCCATATATGGCTTTTCACATCCAGTTATTCTCCGCTGGCAGCTCTGTGCTTCACTAACCTTTTGCACCGCCACCACAAATAGACAATTCAATTTACTTGGATTCAGAATTACGTAATTGCGGTTAGCCCAGCTATAGATCCTATCAAGGTCATCGTTAAGCCGAATGACGAAGCCAATTGACCTATCTAAATAAATTTGTACGTCATCAGCGTAAAGGTGGATCGAAGTATCTTTCAAAATCGTGGGTAGATCATTTATGTATATTGAAAAGAGTAGGGGATCGAGAATAGAGCCATGATGTATTTCGCGGTGAAGAGTTAAGGGAGATGAAACTGATTGGGTCTTAACCGATGGGCTATGGCAGAGTAGAAAATTTTTATTAGAGTCATGGCTGTAGACGGGAAACTGAAATTTTGTCGCAATTTAAGAACTAGAATATCATGATTAATAAAATCGAACGCCTTACTGAAATCCAGAAGGACTAGTATAGCTATCCGATCATTGTCAACAGCGCAATAATGTCCGAAGCCATCTTGAGTAATGCCGACTCACAGTTATGCCGTGGTCTGAAACCCGATTGCCAGTGCGATAGTAAAGATTCCTGATTCAGAAAGGAAATCATTTGGCAGTGCATTAATTTTTCAAGAATCTTGCTGAGGAAGCAGAGTATGCTAATTGGTCGAAAATCGCCTGGTGAAGAACATTTGTGAGACTTAGGTTGTAACGTCGGGCGGGTGAATGCATCAGGTAGTCAGGAGAAGCCCAGGACAATAGATCCACGATGTTGGGGAAAATATTTAGAGCACTATCAATATCACTTCAACAATAATTTATTCACTTATTCTTCAGTGGTACAAAGTTTCACATGTATCTCTATCCTAGTTCAACTCTTGAATTTCTTTATTCTTTGTTTAGTTATTACTATTATCACTATTACACTGGTATTCTTAACTCTGCAAGTAGATATCTTGAATTTTATCAGGTCACTGATATTATTAATGTTATTATACTAGTATATTCAACTATTGAAATGTCTTACTTATTCACAACTACTGCCGCACTACTACTACCTCACCTACGACCAATACGAATAACGTACGAATGCTGCAGTTATAACCAATACGGAAAGAAGCGGTTTGAGTGATGCGTGCGAATGCTATCACTACGGCCAATACGATTAATGTACGGAAAGAAGCAGATTGGGTAATGCGTGCGAATATTGTCACTACGGCCAATAGGAATAAAATATAGATGCTGTAGTTATAACCACCACGGAAAGACTAGGGAACGATGTGTTCAGTCGAGATGCTGGGAGGATCTGGTACGACTCTTATTTTATTATTTTTTCTCTGATGGACCGGGCTTGTCGGCGAATTACTGAATTTGGGTCAGCTTGTTATAAGGTTGGTGGCTTTGATTGGTCTACTGGTCTCCGCTCACTGGCGGAAAATAAACTGGTCTCTGATGATCTTCACTGAATGGCTCCAGATCGATAACTAACTTTTCTGCTCTGGCGGCTCGCTTTGTATAAGCGCAGATCACTATGGTGTCGGGTGTTGTGCCAACCGAGAAGCACAATCATCTACTGGTATTCTGTGGAGAAGCGCTTATCAGTAGATGTTCACGCGAGTTAGATCGTGGTGAGCTAAACTGGAGGAGAAAACTTTTATTCAAAAAAAAAAAAGACCGTCACTCAGAAGCGATGGATTACGAGTTATAATAACGAAAAAAAAACAACACTTTTTACTGATTGTAGTTTTATTTTCTTTTATCACTTCATTCACAAAAGCCGTCGTACTATCAGAACAAAATAGCTTTTATATATAAAAAAAAAAACTCAACAGTTAAATCTACTCTACATTATTCGTTTGAACATTTTAGTTTCGCGACTCGATAATTACTAACTACTCTCGAGCTTTTACAATTTGTCTTTTTGGTCTGTTTTTACTTGTCAGGTAAGCACTTTTTATGTGTCTCTTGATAACATTTGGATTTATAAATTAATATGACACCTTTACGGTTCATGAAAATGCTGACATCGCGACGTGAAAATGGGAAGTTATATTTAATGAAAGATTGTTGCGATTGCAACATGAAAATGTGAGAAAGTTGAATTTTAGACTTTCTCATTACCAAGCCATGGGTTTTGTTATTGAAGTTTGGTATGAGTCCGGATCTGATAGATCCGGTGTCGTGTGTACGTCACGTTTTAGGTCATAGTAAAATTAAGTTCGAAAATGAGACAAATCGGGCAACTCCTTCGTGGGCTTGCCATACAAAAATTTCGTTTTCCACGATATATTTGGACACTACGTGAGAACACGTCGGCATAGAAAACTGAAATTTAATACATTGTGTTTTCATAGTAATAGCAACGAAAATTTCAAAAATGGACTAAATCGGGCAACCCCTTCTTGGTGTTGCCATATAAAATTTTTGATTTTTTACATATACTGTGAAAACGATCAGTCCTACACATTTTTATTGTACTAAAGACTTCTTCAGAATAAGAAATCCTATAAAATTGGTTATAATCATTTTTTCTGTCCGACGAGCCGTTCTAGAAACCAATGCAAAAAATTTCAAGTGGGTGACCACACGAAATTTCATACGGGCATTCATCTAGGGTATCATAAGAATTGGTCTTAGACCAATTATAGCTTTTTCTCTTGTTTCACTATTTTTTAATGTAATTACCTGATTCTCTATATCTACTAGTTTAACATTATTTTCTATCAAGTCCATCCCTAATAGAAAGTCATAATCTTTATCTAAATTTATTTTTACCCATCTTACTCTGGAATTTGGAGGTTGTCTAAATTCTTCAGGACATTTTGTCTTAACATATTCCGTATCTCTTCGTACCTGCCCTTCTATGGTATGGATCTGAATGTTTTCCCTTCCTAGTTTTTCGTAAATTTGATTATGAAGATTTTCTTTTTTTCCGAGGCTAGTTTATAAAAAAATCTTTTTCTCCTAACTGATTGACTTCATTTACTGTGCTTAGGGTATCAATCTCCATTGGTTGCTCTTGATTATTGTTATTAAATCTATTACCTGATCGGCTACCAAACTGTCTACTTCCATGGTTTGCGAAAGGATTACCACGAGATTGCTCACAATTATTATTAGAATAATTATTGTTGTTTCGCCACTACAGAGAATTATTAAAGTTATCTTGTCTTTTTTTTTTATATTATTAAGCCAAGCTCAGGGGATACCCTATGATGCAAAGCACAGCATGGCAGGAAGGAGATAGGGAAAGGATTAGGGGATATGAGGAAAGTGGCGGAGGTGCCGAAGTATGACTCCCTTAAACTTCCGCAGATTGTATGCCGGAGGAAAAACAGAAGATGGTAAGCTGTTCCACATTCGCACTGTTCGGGATAAAAAAGCATCTCGGAATTTTACTGTACGGCCGAAAGTAATTTGAAGGGTTAAAGGATGTGCGCGGTTTGCAGCGCGAGTATTGCGTGCAGGAATCATTCTACAAGGAATTAGACTAGATATTTCATCAGAACATTGACCATGCATATAGCGATAAAGGAGCGAAAGGCATCCAACATTGCGGCGGTGCTCGAGTGAGTCGATATGACAAGTTATTGCCAAATCGCCAATGAGCTTGAAGGCTCTCTTTTGGACAATATCCAATGAAGCTAAGGCTGTGCGACCAGCCCCGGCCCATATATGGGAGTTGTATTCCATTCTAGGTCTAATGTAGGACTTGTAGAGGAGCGCTAGATTTGACGGGCTGAAATATTTCTTACACCTTTTCACAAATCCAAGACATTTCGATGCTTCTTTGGCAACAGAGAAGATGTGGTCTGTCCAGTTTAACTTACTGGAAATATTAATGCCAAGAATGCTTAGTGACGGTGAATCAGAAATTAATGCTCCATCAAAAGAAACGGGTCTGGTTAAGTTATGATCTTGTTTTAATGAGATAAGACAGCTTTGGAACTTTGATGCATTGAATTCGACGCGATTCGCTTTGCCCCAAACGAGGATATTGGCAAGATCGTTATTCAATGATCTAGTCATGCAATATCGTTTAACGCATGCAGCATTCCCCCTGGATTCCGCAAGAGTGTCAAAGGAGTAAGCGAAATCAAGAGTACTGTCATCTGCGAAACTATGGATGGGATTGAAAGTAAGGGAAAGCAGATCATTAATGAAAACTAAAAAGAGAGCTGGAGAGATACCAGAGCCTTGAGGCACACCGGCATTTATGGGATGCGGTTCAGATGTAACGCCATCTAATACAACACGTATTTGGCGACTAGATAGGAAACTTTCAATCCATAATAGCAGAGGAGGGGAGAGACCAAGTGCTTTAAGTTTGGCTAAAAGGGCTGGATGCCAGACTCTATCAAAGGCTTTTGAAATATCTAGGGCAACGATTTTAGACTCACCAAAATTGTGAAGACTACGGTTCCAACGTTCCGTAAGAAAGGTCAGCAAGTCTCCAGATGAGCGTCCAGCTCGGAAGCCATATTGGCGATCGTTGATGAGATGATTAGTTTCTAGATACTTCATTAATTTTGAGTTAATGATAGATTCAAAAACCTTTGAAAGAATCGAAGTGATGGCAATTGGTCGATAATTTGAGGGATCGCTACCCTGTAATGGTTATATCAAGGCGCCACGTAGTGGATATACTTAAGCTTCCGGATGGCTGCCTTGACCTAACCGTCGCCCAATGTATACTTGTAGATAGCTGCTGCCTATAGCTTCAGGTGAGAAAGCTCAGCCGATATTATCATCTGAAGGCGTCAGAGACTGCCTTATCTTCAGGCGAGATTGCTCAGCCGAATATCTTGGTATAGTGCAGGCGAGAATGCTCAGCCGATATTAGTATCTGAAGGCGTCAGAGACTGCCCAATCTTCTGCCGAGATTGTTCAGCCGAATATCTTGGTGTAGTGCAGGCGAGAATGCTCAGCCGATATCCGCACACTGTATGGCGTCAAAGACTGCCGAATTTAATAGAGATAGGAATTAACAGTTAAACACTTTTCTTCTCTAAAACGTACTGTCCCCTCTTTATTCAGAATCAACTTATTTATATTTTTATTCGCTACCCCTACCTAACGTATAAATCTATCAAATAATCAATTGATTGCAATACATTGCAAAATAGATTATTGACCTGGAGTAGCGCAATCAACAATTCGCAAATTCATACAAGAAATTGCCAAGCTTTTCAAGCATTCGGGTTCTTTGAGGTTGAATGGTGTGAAATGTCGTGTCAGCAAACTGACGTGTGCTGCACCGAAGTGCATAGCCTTTGCAAGTTCACGAAATTCACATTGTTCAATTTATGAACGAAAATATGTGTAAATGAAATTATTGAACTTGAATGCTTGCTTATGCTTGTTCTTTTTTTTTTTTTTTGTATGTGCATCTATGAAATGTTTGATGCGCTACATCCCTCCTCTTATGGAAAAAAAATTTTGCTTGATTAGAGGAAATTTTTTTGTTTTATTCTTATGATATAGTTTTCTATCTTACATTACTAATAAAATAATTTGTATGCTTTCTTTAATTCTTATCCATATAGCTATTTTAATTGTTACATGATACTTATGGTGAACTTTAAAATTTTTTCAACCTATTGTTGTGTACTTCTTTTATTATTTTATCTATCTTTATCTTAGTATTAACGTTATTTGTATCAATTACAATATATGGACCTTTATATGGAGGTTCATTCTTTCTCTTATTTCCTACTTTTAATAATACTTTATCTCCTATCTTAATTTTTAGTGGGTTAGTTTTTTCATCAGATTTCCTGCTTCTTTTCGTTTTAGAATTCTCCAATAGTGCTTTAGCTATTTTTTGACTTTCTTGCAGGCGAAACTTCAATTCTTTTGAGTAATCTTCTAGATTATAAATCGGATCTGTTCTATTTTGATCCATGGTGTCTGGAAGCGAGGCTAATTTTCCGAATATCAGTTCGTATGGTGATATTTTGGTTTCGGAATGAGGTGTGATATTGTAGCAGAATGTGTAATATGGTAACCATTCATCCCATTCAGCATTCTGGACTATTGATAATAGGTACTCGTTTAGTACTCGATGATTCCTTTCGATGGCTCCTAGAGTTTCGTGGTGAAACGGAGTTGAGGTTACTTGGGTTATTTTGAAAATTTTGCATACTTCTGAGATTAATTGGTTGACAAATTCGGTGCCTAGATCCGTTTTTAAGATTTTGAATGTTCCATATTTTAAGATTATTTTTTCGACTAATATTTTTGCGACTGTTTTGGCCTCTTTATTCTCCATGGGGAATGCTTCTACATATTTGGTTAGTTGACATTGACATGTCAGAATGTATCTGTAGAATTTACTT
This sequence comes from Dioctria linearis, assembly GCA_963930735.1. Taxonomy (NCBI): domain Eukaryota; kingdom Metazoa; phylum Arthropoda; class Insecta; order Diptera; family Asilidae; genus Dioctria; species Dioctria linearis. The sequence continues at coordinate 22,971,285 of OZ005743.1, read as the reverse complement.
TGGTTCATGGGTCCTACCGTGTCAACTTCTAATATTTCGAAACTTTGACTTGGTGTGTTTGTTTCTACCATTCTTTCTTTGGTGTTCCTTATTATTTTATTGCACTTGCATTTCTCACAGTCGTTTACGTAAGTTTTGACCATTCTGCTGAGATTTTTCCAACAGTATCTTTGTTTAATCTTGTTAATTGTGCGTTTGACTCCTGAATGTCCTCCTGTGTGTGGGGTGTCATGAAATTGTTTGATTATGCTCAGTTGTTCTTCCTTGTTCACTATCCTTTTTGGGGGTTTAAATATTATTATGTGCAAACTTTTCTTTTCTTTTATTTTAATTCGCTTCTGCAGATCATTAAATTTCTTCTTAAATCCTTCTATGTCGACTTTTTTAAATATTTCTTCTTCTTTTGAGATTGCTAGCATTTGAATTTGGTTGTCAATCATCGCGTGAGTCAGCTTCTCCAATATCGATCCTAAGTTCAGATTCGGATTATCGCAGTACTCGATTGCAACTTCCTTTTTTGATATGAGTATACTCTTCTTTTCATTATAGTTTCTTTTTTGGACGTCCTTATTTATCTTTATGAATTTTAATTGTCTTACATTTCTTATTTCGGTATTTCGGAGATTGAGGTGCATTCATAGATGAAAAGTTGGCCTGACGATTCATCGACACTTTCAATATCTTCAGTTTTTTCGCATGCTGCTGATTCTTTTGCTTCTTTTGATCTATTCCTCGTTGTAATCTTAATCTGAGCTGTTGGTATCATTTCTTTAAGCATATCCGAGTTGAGCTTTATTCTGGATAGTGCGTCTGCATTTGTATTCAGTGAACCCTTTTTATATATTATGTCGAAGTCATATTCAGATAGTTCTAAACGGATTCTTGTCATCTTTGATGATGGATCCTTGTGTGTAAACAAACTTACTAGAGGTCTGTGATCAGTCACGACTGTGAATTTTTTTCCATACAAGTATGGTCTGAAGTGCTTTATTGCCCAGTGAATTCCTAGAAGTTCCTTTTCTATAATTGGTTTCTTCAATTCATGTTTATCTAGAGTTCTGCTCGCGTAGGAAATAGGTAGGTCTTTGCCTATCTCTCCTTGAGACAAAATTGCGCCTAATGCAAAATTTGATGCGTCTGTCGTTAAGACAAATTGTTTTGAAAAGTCTGGATATTGTAATATCGGTGGGTTGGTTAGTTTCTGTTTCAAGGTGTCAAAAGCTTTTTGACATTCCTCTGTCCAGATGAAGGGCGTGTCCTTGCGGGCTAAAAGATTTAAGGGTTTGGCTATGGATGCAAAATTGGGTACGAATCTTCTGTAGTAGTTACAGAAGGCCGTAAATCTTTTTGCTTCATCTGCATTTGTGGGTTTTGGATAATTGGTCACCTTATCGAATTTTGTGGGGTCTGTTTTCACTCCCATGTTGGTGATCAGGTGGCCTAAGTAAACCACTTCTGTTTGCAAGAAGTTGCATTTTTGTGGATTTAATTTGAGGTTATATTGACGCAATCGGTCGAAAGTCTTGCATAGGTTTCTGTTGTGGTGCTGCAAGCTGCATCCAAAAATTATTATGTCGTCGACATACAAAAATGTCTCGGCATCTAAACCTGCTAAAGCTACTGTAAGCATCCTTTGAAAGCTGTTAGTGGAGATTTTTAATCCAAAAGGTAGTCTTTTGAATTGGTAGTGACCTTTGTTGGTCGAAAAGGCAGTTACAGGTCGTGATTGTGGGTGCAATCCGATCTGGTGAAAAGAGCTTGTGAGGTCTAGGGTTGAGAAGTATTTTGCTCTCCCCAGATTGTCTAGGATGTCTTCGAGTCTGGTTAATGGAAATTTGTCATCCATTATCTTTTTGTTTCATTGTCGAAAATCGACTACCATTCTCCATTTATTTTCATCTTTAGTTCCTTTTTTTGGAACTACTAGTAAAGGGGCGTTGTATGGGCTTGTTGAGGGTTCTATTATATCTTCTTCTAGTAACTGATCTACCTGTTTATTTATTTCATCGCCTTGCACTTGTGGCAAGCGGTACTTTTTTATGTAGATTGGAGTATGATCTGTCATACTTATCTTTTGTGTGTAGAAGTTATTCATTGTTAGTGTGTCACCCGTTAGATGGAATATATCTGAATAGTTTCTGCATATTTCGAATAGCGAGTCTTTTGCTTTTTTGTCTAGGTTATTTATGTTTAATTCCTTTTTTAGTTTTTCGAAACGTTTATCGTTATCGTTATCTATTGATTTCACCTTCCTTATGAAGTGGTATTCTGTGAGAGGCACAATTCTTAGTTGCGGTAGTTTGATACTGATGTCCTGCTCTAGTGTATTGAGCAGCTTGACGTGAACGATTCCTTTTGCTGGTATTAAGGCATTTGCAACAAAAATTCCATCCTGGAGTTCTTGGCTCAAAACTATGCTATCTTCTTTTACTTTAATGTCCATCGCTTGATACATTTGCGATCTTGCTGGAATTGTTATGGTTTTTACTTCTGGGATCTTAGTCATGATCGGTATCTCAATGTTATTAATTTCTGTGCAAATTGTCAAAATGTATTGTTCGTAGTCCAATTTGCATCCGAATTTGGTCAAGAAGTCTAGTCCAATTAATCCATCAGTTGATATTGGAAAGTTGTCTTCTACTACATGCAGTTTGTGCTCTATTAGGTCTCCTTCGATCTTAAATTTTATGTTTATTGTTCCTACTGTTTTGATTTCACCATCAGTTACTCCTGTTATTCTGCAGGATTCTTTTCTTATTTCTAAGTAGTTTATTAAGCTAGTTTTCTTAATTATCGATATATCTGCTCCCGTGTCTATAAACCATGATGCATTCCTTGATGTTGCATCGCCTTTTATATTTACATAGTTGGTCAGATTCTTGACCGTGAATTTATGTATCTTCATACATTGTGGGTTTAATATTCGTTGTCCCCTGAAAATTGTGTTTCGGGGACTCCTTGTCCGTTTCCCGAATTCAATACATTTATCCGTCTAAATGGACGATTCTGATTCCGTGTTTCTGGAATTCTATTTGTTCTATTCTGTGTGCGTGCATTGTTAAATTGTATTGTGTTTTCATTGTGACTTTGTCTTGATGGGTTGTAGATGTTCTTTCTTGATTGATTTTGGCAATTCGTGTTGTATTGGTTCCCTCGTGAGTTTCTGTTAACTTGAAAGCTATGTCCTCTTCTATTGATGTTTGAGTGAAAGCTTTGGTTGCGATTGTAATTTGTGAATCGCGTTGGGTGTGAGGAGAATCTCAAAATGTTTCCTGATTGTCTGTTATCACCATCAATCTCTGTCGCAAGCTGTACAGCGGCTGATAAGGTTTTGGGTTGTGCTGCAAATACTGTGGATCTAAATGGTTCTCTTAAGCCTGACTTAAAAGCATTTAGTGCTAACTGATCATTCAGTTTAGCAATTATTTTCCGGTTCTCCTCTCTTTGTTCAATTATCTGAATGTTGTTTAGTTCTGCTGCCAGTGATTCGATCTTGTTTGCGAAGTCTTGTACTGGTCTTTCACCTTGGTAGCTTTTAGCTAACTCACTTTGAATCTTAAGAGGATTTTTATTAGATTTGAATATCCTCTGGAATAGTGTCCGAAGTTCCAACAGTGTTATCGGTGTTGGTTCGTTGCAGATTTTGTTGCGTACTTTTTGTGAAATTCTTGTCTTAATCACAAAGTTAATTAACTTTTTCTTTTCCTCTGGGCTCTCTATAGAATCGTGAAGGAATTCTATTAAGTTTATGAAGTTTGTGAGATTTTTGGGATCTCCATCAAACTCAGTTACGATTTTTATCGTTGTTGCCATGTCAAACAAAGCCATGTTGCTGAATTTAGCACTTTCAGAGTTCCTGGGAGTTTTACTCCTTGAATCACTATTCGTGTCTGTCTCGTCGTTGTCTTCTTCTTCTGTTACCATTTCTTTTGTTTTGTTCTTGATGAGTGCTGTTACTTGTTCGTATGCTACCTGAAATTTATCTATTATTGGCTGACTGATCTGTTTGTCTTCTTTTGACAGTTCACTGTATCTCTCTCTGAATTCAGCTTTTAATTCATCTGTTTTATCTCTTTTCGTTAACAGATTTTTTGCACTATATTCTCTGTATGGAGTCTTCTTAAAATTTTCTAATATTCTTTCTAGTTCTTTTAGTATAGTTGTTAGTTTTTTCATTATAAAACTACGTCATATCGTGGATTATATTTATTTATTTTATGCAATTATATATATACATATCATTTCATACTTGTATAGTTTTGCTGACCTTCTTATTAATTATCGAGTTTATTTATTTTTTTTAAGTAATTATAAATTATGGTTACAACAATAATTAAGATCATGGTAATCAGTAGGTACTTGATGTCTAGGATGTGGTCCTCAAAGGTGCTGACGAATAGGTTTGTGGTCGTTGCTGCTGCTGCGTTGTTTGCCACGATATTCGTTGGTTTTGACTCCTTGGATCCCATTACTTCTTCGGAATTCCTGTTTTTTCTTGTTGACCGTCTCGAGGAAAGAGTGCTTCTCCTTCTTAGTTATAGACAAATTCGCCAACCGGTATAAATTTGCTATTTCCTTCCTGTGTTTCACAGCTTTTCCTGCCCTTGTCCTTTTTGGTCGTTGTTGGAGTTGTCGGATTATTTCTGGCTGTGGTCTCTGTGTTTGCCTGGCTCTATACTCTTCTAATGTTATTGGTTTTGGTCCCGCGTCTGGAGTTCTAGTTATTTGTTGATGTAATTCTTCTTGGATTCTGCTTTTTCCTGGTCCGTGGTGCAGGGTCGCCATGTAATGGTTATATCAAGGCGCCACGTAGTGGATATACTTAAGCTTCCGGATGGCTGCCTTGACCTAACCGTCGCCCAATGTATACTTGTAGATAGCTGCTGCATATAGCTTCAGGCGAGAAAGCTCAGCCGATATTATCATCTGAAGGCGTCAGAGACTGCCTTATCTTCAGGCGAGATTGCTCAGCCGAATATCTTGGTACAGTGCAGGCGAGAATGCTCAGCCGATATTAGTATCTGAAGGCGTCAGAGACTGCCCTATCTTCTGGCGAGATTGTTCAGCCGAATATCTTAGTGTAGTGCAGGCGAGAATGCTCAGCCGATATCCGCACACTGTATGGCGTCAAAGACTGCCGAATTTAATAGAGATAGGAATTAACAGTTAAACACTTTTCTTCTCTAAAACGTACTGTCCCCTCTTTATTCAGAATCAACTTATTTATATTTTTATTCGCTACCCCTACCTAACGTATAAATCTATCAAATAATCAATTGATTGCAATACATTGCAAAATAGATTATTGACCTGGAGTAGCGCAATCAACAATTCGCAAATTCATACAAGAAATTGCCAAGCTTTTCAAGCATTCGGGTTCTTTGAGGTTGAATGGTGTGAAATGTCGTGTCAGCAAACTGACGTGTGCTGCACCGAAGTGCATAGCCTTTGCAAGTTCACGAAATTCACATTGTTCAATTTATGAACGAAAATATGTGTAAATGAAATTATTGAACTTGAATGCTTGCTTATGCTTGTTCTTTTTTTTTTTTTTTTGTATGTGCATCTATGAAATGTTTGATGCGCTACAACCCTCTCCTTTCTTAGGAGTAGGCTGAACGTGAGCTAGCTTCCAAGCAGTTGGAAATTTTCCTGTCGAATAAGACAAGTAGAAGAGTTTGCGCAGAGGTTTAGCCAAGGATGAGGCGCAGCTTTTAATTAACAGGGGTGAAAAACCATCAGGACCTGCGGCTTTGGAGACGTTGATCCCCTTAAGGACCCTGAACACATCCCTCGTACGAACGTGTATTGGCTCTTGTACACATTCATACGGGCGATGCAAAACAGGTGTTTGTGAAGTTGGCGGAAGACGAGAATTAGAAGCGAATCTAGCAGCTAAAATATTAGCTTTATCCAGGGAGTCAACAATCACTTCACCATTATTAAGTAGTGAAGGTATAGAGGAACTGGTGAAATTGTTCCTGATGGTTTTGACCAGGGACCAGAAACCTTTGCTACTTTTGCGGCTTGTCAAGATTCTTTGGTCAAAAAGAAATTTTTCTCTCTGGATAATGGACTTGCAGGTGTTCCGTGCAGTCTTGTAGACTTGTTTAATTTCCGGACATGGATGCAATTGATAGGCGCGAAAAGCAGACTCTTTCGCTTTTATAGTTGGTTGCACTTATCGTTAAACCAGGAGCGATCATGCTGTTGTGGAGACCTGCTGTAAGAATAAGGATTGTATTCACGCATGCCAAGATTTAGTATGTTACTAAATTGTAATGTGCATTCATTAACATCCCTCGAAGCAAAACAGACCGACCAATCAATTTCTTTAAGATACTTATTGAGAATTTCCCAATCAGCATTCATATAGTGCCAAAGAAGCCTACTTGTAGGTGGAGCAGTTGGGCGGCACAGGTTAGAGGTGGTAAATTGAGCCGTGATTAAACAATGGTCTGAATTTCCAAGAGGGGAACCGACTGAAATGGAATATTTGTCAGGATGAGATGTTAGAAACAAGTCGAGTAAATTAGCTTTATCTCCAGCTGCATCAGGAATTCGCATTGGTGCATCCACTAGCTGTTGCAAATTAAATGATTCACAGAAGAGTTCAACGAAACGGCCCGCAGGACTTGTGGTAGAAGAATGTCTGAGCCACGGTATATTATGAACATTAAAATCGCCTGCCAGGACGATTTCGGAAGAGGGGGAAACAGAAAGCAAATGATCAATATTGTTGGAGATATTGTCAAATACGGGTACCGTGTCGTCATCAGACATATTTGGGCTGCGATAAAGGAAACAGAAGTATATGATGTGCTTGTGAAGTTTGAACCTAATCCAGATATAATTAAACTCTGGATTAGCAGAAGGAAAATCTTGAAGAATAGTAAAGGCCACATCATTCCGAATATATACTGCGATCCCTCTATGCTGAGAAAAAAGAGGCACGAAGCTGTAACCAGGGACGTGATACTGATTAATATCAGCATCAGAAACGACCTTGGTCTCACTTAGCGCAAGAATTGCCGGATTTTTTAATCCGCGAATGTTGCAGAAATCTAAAACGAAATTCTGCATACTGAAGGCAAAAACAAAAAAGCAAAAAAAAAAAGCGACACACAACAACACAAATATTTGGGCGCCACCAGCAGCAGTCAACGACACAGCGAGGTAAAAAAAACAACAATAGTGCTATGCCTATTGCTGCTTTCAATACCTCAGACCGTGCAGTTCAATGACCACAGCTGGGTGGACCCAGATTGCTGATCAGTGACAAGTGCTAATGCATTTGCACTGATCACAGATGAAGAGAAGGAAAGGAAACGTTAGCGTGCTGCTGGCTTATATAATGTTGATAGGACATAGAAGAGCCCTTCACTTGGCGGATAAAATTTATTTTGATTATTTATTATTTAACGGTCGCGTCGGATTTTAAATAATTATAATTATCGCTTTAGATGCAAACTGTTTAGCACATCTTTATCACTTGTTTTAAGTTTATTGATTAGATATGATTAGATTTGATTAAATGTACAACACTAGGCAACGTCCGATCGGATTGACTCCACGCACTCCAAAATTGGGGTTAAAATTATTGTTTCGCCATTGGCTAGAATGATTAAAGTTATACTGTCGTGTTTGTACGCAATTATTGGTAAAATTATTTTGTCTCGAGTTACTACAATTATTTTGTCGTATTTGCCCGGTATTGTTAACATTATACCTGAAATTACTATGGTTTTGTCTTGAGGAATTTGATCCATGATGTCTGTCTGTTATTGATTGGTTTTGTTTGCACCACTTTAAATTAAATTCATCTTGACCAATGTATTTATTTAAAACAACTCTAATTTCTTCTAAACTGAACTTGTTACTTAATTCCGCCGCTAAAGCTCCAGCAGTTATTTCTTTAATTTTTAACACTAGTACACTACTTAAATTATTAACTATTTCATTTTGAAATACACTATAAATTGCGCATTCTGAGATATCATTCATAATAAATCTTATTTTATCTAATAATTCAAAAATTGAACATACTTTTAATATATTAATATCCTGCATAATTTTTCCTTGATCTTTTGATGACCTATAATGCAATTTTAGTATATTTTTACAGTTTTCCCAAGTAGTTGGTGGTGAAGTCTCCAGATAATTTTTTGCTGGTCCCAAAATCTTCTCATTATAGATTATTATGTAAGCCTAAGGTGCCTGATTCCCATATTCTGCTAATGCTCTGTCAACTGATCTTATAAATGAGGGTAAAGTTCCAGATTTTGCTTCAAATGTTGGTAGGTACTGAAGGTCCTTCTCTATCCTTCGTCTTAAGGGCTGTGGTTGATTCTGCCGATTTAGTATCTCTGTTAAAGTCATTAAGCATTGCTCAACGATATTTGCTGGCTGTGGTAGTGCCATCCTTCTGTTGTGGTCGATAATTCGATTTCTTCGATTTCTTCCTTCCAGTATGCTTGTGTAGTTTACTGAGTGGTCGTTTCTGCGTCGCTTAGTAAATTGCTCTTTCAGCCACTGTGTTTCACACTTTGTTATGTTAACTGCTCACAAACACTTTTAATTTGCTTGTATCGTAAATTCTTCCGAACAGGATTACCGACTGCGCCAGTTAGATCGTGGTGAGCTAAACTGGAGGAGAAACCTTTTATTCAAAAAAAAAAGACCGTCACTCAGAAGCGATGGATTACGAGTTATAATAACGAAAAAAAACAACACTTTTTACTGATTGTAGTTTTATTTTCTTTTATCACTTCATTCACAAAAGCCGTCGTACTATCAGAACAAAATATCTTTTATATATAAAAAAAAACTCAACAGTTAAATCTACTCTACATTATTCGTTTGAACATTTTAGTTTCGCGACTCGATAACTACTAACTACTCTCGAGCTTTTACAATTTGTCTATTTGGTCTGTCTTTACTTGTCAGGTAAGCACTTTTTATGTGTCTCTTGATAACATTTGGATTTATAAATTAATATGACACCTTTACGGTTCATGAAAATGCTGACGTCGCGACGTGAAAATGGGAAGTTATATTTAATGAAAGATTGTTGCGATTGCAACATGAAAATGTGAGAAAGTTGAATTTTCAACTTTCTCATTACCAAGCCATGGGTTTTGTTATTGAAGTTTGGTATGAGTCCGGATCTGATAGATCCGGTGTCGGATGTACGTCACGTTTTAGGTCATTGTATGTAACTCGCGAACATTTTATAAGGTAGGGACTGAATGTGTTTGGATTAGTGGGCGGTCATGTGACTTCGTTACAAGGTATTGGCAACAAAACAGCTTTATTCCAAAGTGATGGAAACAGCGAGATAGTTAGAAACATGTTGAACACTAAGCTATGAGTGAGAAATGCTTGGAATAATTATTTCTATAAATCTTGGCGTGGTATCATCTGGGCTTAATTCTATTAATCGCATTTAATATTTCATGTAAATCTACACAACGAGAAACCACTATTATGATTATTCTGAACTTCTACATTAGAGTCCGATTATTAGGATCAGGTTTCCAAGAAGGTACACACCAAGCCTGCGGAGGTTACTCCGCAAGTTTCTACAGGACAAGCATCGAATTGAGTACCTACGCTTGGCCGAGCGAATGACTGTCGACACTCCAATCGATTAGATATCTGTCATAGTCTTTGATTTGAAAATGTTTAAATTGAAATTGTTCCCATCTGCACCAATCAAAAAGCCTATTAAGACGTACAGAAGTAACGTGCAGTATTCCCCGATTGACAATTTACACATAATTTCAAATAATCAGCAAATATCACATTACAGTTACCAGAATTAATATTACCAGCAATATCGGTAATAATGGAGGAAACGCAAAGGTCCTAAGGGACTGCCCTGCAGAGCGCACGAATTGAAAATAATCACTCTATTACCGACTGCTTGTATTTGTACAAGTAGAGTGAAATCAATTCAAGAAAGGAAGAATGAATGTCAAGAGCTTCTAGTGTGTGGTACTAAGGTAGAACCCAATATGTCAAACAAAGCTGATTTATAATAATTCAATTCAATTCATTTACATCCTGGGAACGTATATTACATTTACTACAAAATTTATAATCTTTTTTCAAACATCGAACAAGAGCTAAATTAAACTAATCTAGTTATTAAAGTATAATATTTTGTTAAACATAAATATTAAAAAGATTTAAAAAGGATATTTGTGTGACTAATAAAATGATTGATTAAAAGAAGAAAAGGGCTGCGCGTATTATCAGCTATGGCAAGATAGGACTTTAGGAGTCGTTTAAAGTTGCCGATCGAGTTAGCTGTCTGGATATGATAAGGCAGCCAGTTCCAGATTGTAGTCAGGAGAACTATGCAAGATCTGTCGAATATGGAAGTTTAGAACCATGGAAGTAGCAGTTTGTGCCCCGTAGTGTAGTTTAAGGGTTGAAAAGAGGTACTCAAATAGACCGATTGAGAAGAATACAATACAATACAATACTTTATTATGGCAGAGTACAACTAGACCTCGAAAACGGATCTTTTCAGTTTGTACAATAATAACAAATTACAAAATTTGGCAAATAAATACAACTAAATATTAATTAATAAACTTAAAATTGAAATAAAAAATAATAACTGTAAAATGAAATAGAATAAAAAAGAAAACATAGCTACCAGTAAATAAAAAAAAAACAATAATAATGATAAGAAACAAAATTCTGCAAGTCAAGTGAGCGCACACATACCTACGAAGAGTCATTACAGGTTAAATATTGAAATAAACGCCTCCTGAACACGCCAACCGAGCTCACACGCTGTAAATCAGGGGGCAATGAATTCCATAGATGAAAGGCTTGAACAAAGAAGGAACGTTCGCCAATTAGACTAGTGAATCATGGAATTAGTAAGTCAAGACGTCTTGTTGAGTGCAAGGAACAAGTGAAGTGTGTTAAGTAGGTAGGCTCCTTAATTCGAATTAATTTATGAAGGAAGCATATTGATCTATAGCTAAGATAAAGCTCTAGGGGACAACCTAGTAATAAACAGCGATACGGAGTGATATGATCATACCGTCTCAAGCCGTAAACAAAACTTGTACAGTCATTGAACGCCACATTAATTTTGTTGGAACAATAGGAATCCATGGAAGGATATATAAGGTTATCGAACATGAAAAATGATAGGATGAGGGCTTTTATTAGTCTAAGCCTAGTCGAGATCGGGAAGAGTGCAGCAAATAGCCAAAGCCTTCTAAGCGTACCATAATCTTTTTGTAAGACAGCGTTCGTGTGATCGCAACAAGACATGCCACTGTTAAGCATAATTTCCAAATTTTTAATTTTATATACTCGAACCAGAGGGTTATTGTTGATAGCGATAGTGGGAAGGTCAGATATATCGACTCCAGTTCATGCAACAACAATCATGTAATTTGATTTGGTCGCATTTAAGTCAAGATGGTTACTTATAGCCCAATGATAAACGCGGTATAAGTCGTCATTTAGTCTAGAAGCGCAGTCCTCAACGAGACCGACAGGCCTAGATATATACAATTGTACGTCGTCTGCATACATCTGAATGCTCGAGCTTTGGATAACTTCCGGCAAGTCATTGACAAATGCACAAAATAAGAGTGGTCCCAATATAGAGCCCTGAGGAACACCAGAATTTACAGTCGTAGTTGTGGATAAAGAGCTCAGCACTTTAACCTGTTGCGTGCGTTCCGATAGGAAACTGTAGATGAATTTAATGGCAACCCTACTGAGTTTGAATCTGTCAGAGAGTTTATCCAAAAGTGGTTTATGCTTAAGGCTATCGAAAGCCTTCGAAAAATCAAACAGAGACAAGTACAAATTTCGTGTCTATCAAGTGCCAGCCGGAGGTCCGTTATAATCCTTAAGAGAGCGGTCTCACAACTGTGGTTTTTCCGATATCCGGATTGCCATTGCGTGAGAAGCGAATGGCTTATGAAGTAGTGTTCTAATTGATCACACATTAGCCTTTCTAGTGCCTTAGAGAGATAGCACAGTATACTAATGGGCCGGAAATCTGAAGGAGTGCATGGAGAGGTGGATCTTGCAACAGGTAATACTACAGCATGTTTCCAGGCACGTGGAAATACGGACGTCGTCAGGCAGGTGTGAAAGATGTGTGTTATGATATTCAAAATTGATGGTAAAAGAATCTTTATAAATTTTGGATGTATAGCTTATGAGCTTGAGAAATACCAGAGAGGTGTGAATGAAATGTTACAGAATAAGAGACCTAACAAAGGAGCTTAGGCGATAGTAAACGAGCACACATTTAGAGATGGCGGAGAGTGCCATATATTTATGTTGTGTTTAAGTTGATGAGGTCACGCCAAGACTACGAGTTCAATACTCTCATAAGGCAACGGAGAAGAAGAATATTACAAGTTAAATTAAATACTAATTACAATATATTTATGTAAATCCGGAATCCACGCGCTGTTCTAGGCATTGTTCGCTATAATTGGTGAAATAAACGCTCCCTAAATTCTTCAGCAGATCCCGTAAGCTGAATCCCTACTGGAAGAGTATTCCAGACTCGAGGAATATGAACAAAGTAGGAACATAGCTTTGCGTAGCGAGGAGTACGATGTTAACATGATTTTCTGAACCCTTAAAACTGATGTAGGTGGAGAGATATTCAGTATAATAAAATAAATTAGCTTATGTAGAAAAATAAGCGTTGTGAATAATAAATAAATATTGTTGCGAACCACAAAGTGACACAAGCGTCATCTGTTGGAAATGGAAACAACTTTAGGTTAGTGACATCTTAGTAAATTTTGGGTTCGGAGAACGGAATATTCAAGAAGGTTCTAGGATAATTTGCATAGTATAAATACGGCGGAGTCTTATTTCAGACAGTGAAGTGAACGAAGTAAACTATTTGTATTGCGATAATTAGACGTATAGTACTAGCGATAACTAAAGAACTGATTTCATAATTGTTTGTAAATGTTATAAAAGTGAACAATGAAATTAAATAAAAGTACTATTGAATTACATCTGAAATATTGTGTTTTAAAGAACGAACTAAAGCCACGCTTGTTACAACTGGTATCAGAAGTAAAATAAAATCGCGAAATAAAGTGGTGGCATTTGACTTTGAAATTCAAAGAGTGATGAATTTGGTGAAATCGTGTGAAACTTTCCTTCTTTAAGTGAAAATTCCGAAAGATAATTTTATATTAAACTGTGAGTGAATTATCATCAAAGTAATGGGACGCAAACAAGTCTAAAGAATGTTCTAGTCGAGCGACATAGACAAGCTTTGATAGAAGGAGAAAAGAATCCTGAGACATTCGTTTTCGAGGAAGAACCAGAAGCTGAAGAGAGCCTGCGATGAAAATAGAACAGCTTTTGGGTACTTTAATGACCAAAATGGAGCTTTCAACACTGCAGGTGAAGAATGCTCTTGAGGAACAAAATAATGCTTTTGAGTAACAAAAGAATTCTCTAGAAGCACGTTTGGACAAACAAAAGAAATCTCTAGAAGCACGTTTGGACAAACAAAAGAATTCTCTGCAAGTATGTTTAGAAGAACAAAAGAATTCTCTGGAAGCCCGTTGAGATGGACAAAAGAGTTCTTTGCAGAACTGTCAAGAACCCTGTTTGGAGGAACAGAAGAATTATCTTAAAAATTCATTAGACGAAAAATTGTGAAAATTGAAGGAATCCAGCAGGAAGTGTTTGAAGTTCATCAATAAGTGTCGGAAGTGCAACAAAATATTACGGAGAAGCTTGACAACTTTAAAGCAGATTTGGAGAGGATGAAGCATCGACAACCTCGGCACGAAGGAACTGAAATATTTATTTATTTATTTATTTACCTAAAGTCTACAGAGTTCGTCTCCTACAGACTATTAAAACTTAAAAATTAATTGATTAGTTTAATACTAAGTCTACTGAGAAGCAGAATTTCATACAAAAATAATAAGTAATTTAATTTGAAATTACATTGCATTTCTAAAATTAAAAACAAATTTTTTTGTAATTACTACTTAATTAAGTTTTCAAGCATTAATAAAGATTGCTTAAATTTATCTCTTGGAGCAGAGAAATCTAAATATTTATCAAAATAGTTGAATTTATTAATACAATTATTCACACATTCGTGATAACCATAGTTGGTTCTGTGAGAAGAAGCATAAAGTAAGTTTCTTGCTCTTAAAGTTCTTTCTGGAGCATATAATTTCAACATATTAAGAAGCTCTGGGCATAAAATATTGGAACACAGAATATCCTTTATAAACAAAGCACATTGCATGTCACGTCTGAAACTTAGACTTGATAAACCTATTAGTAAACGTCTTGACTCGTACGAGGGTAAGTTGTCCCCCCATATACTAAGCCTGTAACATATAAAACGTGTAAATGTTCTTTGAATAGATTCCAATCTGTTGATATGCACTTGGTAATGGGGAGACCAAATGATTGCAGCGTATTCTAATATGGGACGAACAATAGTGGTAAACAAAGTCCTAAAAGTACCAACGTCTTTGAATTCCTTGGAGTTCCTTTTTATAAAGCCAACAAGCTTATAGCATTTTAAACATATATAGTCTATGTGTCTTGCAAATGATAGTTTATTATCAAAAACTACGCCCAAATCGGTTATTTCACGAACACGATTTAAAGAAACATTATTAATAACATAATTAAAACATATCGGGCTTATAGAACGATTATAAGTTAAAACATGACATTTTGAAGTATTTAAATTAAGACTATTTCGACGACACCAGTCAGATAAACTATCAAGATCATTTTGTAACTGAAGGCATGAATTTGAGGAGGTAATTTTTAGAAACAACTTTAAATCATCAGCATAAATTAAACAGCGTGAGTACTTAAATATTGAGCAAATATCATTAATGAAAATATTGAATAAGATTGGACCGCAGTGACTACCCTGAGGAACTCCAGAATTTGCTTTGAAGATGCGTGAATAGTTTGTATAAATTTTGACAATTTGTCTACGGTTTGTAAGATAAGACGTGATCCAATCTAAGAAAGTTGAATGAAAGCCAAGAGTGCTAAGCTTATTTATTAAAATATGGATGCATACTTTATCAAAAGCTTTAGAGAAATCTGTGTATACACAGTCAACTTGAGCTCCTTCCTCAATGGAATTGATGCAATAATTCGTGAATAAGGCTAGATTTGTGACTGTTGATCTTCCCTTTTGAAAACCATGCTGCTCAGAGCAGATAATTTCTTTGCATAAAAATGATATTTTAGTAGCTACAATGCTATCAAGCAACTTTGGTAAAATATTCATAAGAGCAACAGCTCTATAGTTGTTAATACAATGACGTGCACCACTTTTGAAAATTGGTTTAATAATTGTAGTTTTCCACGCATCTAGAAATATTCCTGTTTTGAGTGATAAATTAAAAATATATATTAAAGCTGGAATAAAGGAATATTTGCAGGATTTAACCATGGCAGGTGAAACAAGGTCCTTGTCATATTTATAATTTAATTCCAAATTATTGATGGCATGTTCAACATCTGAATCAACAAGAATCATACCTCCTATGTTAAGCTGTGAGGAGTATTCATTGGAATAATCGCTACCATTCTGTACATCATAATCGCAGTATACCGATTCAAAGAAGTCAGCAAACAGTTCACAAGCATCTTGCGCACTTTGGGCTTTCTTTCCATTTAATTCCATAACATTTGGGAAGTTTGAGGTCTTTTTCATATTATTAATAAATGACCAAAAAGCACGGCTATCGTTTTTTATTTTGACTTCGGTTGACCAAAGGAATTGTTTATATAAGAATCTATTCAAAAACGAATACTCTTTGCTCAGTCTACGGAATTTCTCCAAAAATTCAATTTTACCACTACATTTATATTGCTTATGTGCCTTATTTTTAGCATTTTTTAAACGTAAAATGGACTTGCTTACCCACGCAGGATGAGAATTATTACGTTTAGTTCTTGACGGTACATGCAGTGAGATACCTATATGTATAACGTTAATGAGGTTACTGTATGCTTCTTCCAAAGAAAATTCAGCAAGAATTTCCATCCAATCTACATTAGAAAAAAATTCATTTAAATTACAGAAATTTGCATTCTTATAGTCTAATTCTAAATCCAAGTAATAGCTACCTACAGTCTCAAAATTATACAAATTCATGTGCATTATTAAAGCTTTATGATGAATATCACATTTCACTAATGGGAAAAGCCACTCGTTAATTTCCGCAAAACAGTTATCACTAAGAAAAATTAAATCTAAAAATCTACCAAAGAAATTTCCAATACTATTGATTTGAGAAAGATTTAAACTACTTAAGCTATCTATCACAAGCAATTCAATATTTGATGTAACATTCGATGGAATTAATACTAGTTCCTCATCGGTAGGTGCCCAAGTGACTTCTCCCAAATTAAAATCTCCAAGTACACAAAGGTTGTCATCCTCAGAAAGTTTATAAATATCCGGTGCAGGCAGAATGAAACCTCCAATACTTGATGGACACAGTTCGTCGCATATTATCAAGAGACAATTTGAATCAGCTTCCGAAGTAAATGGATGAAATGATGCAGATAAAGCTACAGCTCTGCTTTTAGCACTTCGAGGTCCCACATCAGAGCTATTATAAACTATATCAATTGAAAGGCAACGCGATTACACTTCATTAGTTCAGGCGATAGAATTACGTTCTGGAGTTGAACACATGCAGCAAGTATTCGCTTGTAGCTACGCAACAGGATTCAAAAGCATGGCGAATCACTACAACAACTGCAGGCTGATTTGAAAAGATTAGCCTATCTTTCCTACTCTAGCGTTAATGCAGAATTCCTTAATGAAGTAGCAACAGAAGCATTTGTGAACGCTATTGCAGATCAAAGTTTACAACAAGCACTAAGGCTAGCAGGAAAGGAGTCAACAGCAGAAGCGCTAGCCTATGCATTAGCATATGAATCTGCTAGACAAGCTTCTCAGAGTGCAGTACGACTAAGAGCAATTTCGGTGGATGAACGTACTTGCAACAAAACGCAGTCGTCACAGGGCACTCCTTCACGCGGTATTCTTTGATGCTGGAATTGTAATAGACCGGGACACCTACAAGAGGACTGTAGAAAACGCCGACGAATGGAAGCGCCAAAGCGCCAGACGAAGGGCAAAGATATCGAGCTGGGCAGCAGACTCGCAGCAGAATGCCGTCATCAGAGAGCACTCCTTCGCGTGGTCTCCTTTGATGCTGAAAATGTAGTAGACAGGGATACCTTCAAAACGACTGCAGAAAACGCGGACGAATGTATTTAACGGAAGAAGAAGAAGGCAGAATCCACGGAAATGCAGAAACCTTTTCACAATGTCCATGCAATCGTGAATGGAAACATTGTGGACGGATGGAAGAAAAAGATGACGATGACGATGACAATGGTCGAAAGAAGAAAGGAAAGAAATCCAAAGACAATTATGACTACGTTGATAACAGTAAAAAGGTGAAAGGAAAGACAGCCAAAGACGAGGACAATGTAAGAAAGAAAAAGACGAAAAGTGAAGGGTCTAAGAATGCTGATAATGACGATGGTAAGGGTATAATGAAAATCGGAAACGATAAAGACAAAGGTTGTGAGGATGATGATGATAAGAAACGCAAAGGCGGCAATGACAAGGAAACTACGGCGGTAAAAAGGGCAAGAAACTTGGGCACAAAGGAACCAAAGACAATGTTGATGAAGATGATAAGAGACGAAAGAAAAATTAAAGCATGGAAGAGTGTTTCAACAGAACATTAATCGAACATCTCAGGAAGGTAGTCAACTATAATCAGCGCTATTAGGATCAACATATTCCTATATTTCTAATGGCTTATATATCAGCTGATTACAATGCGAGCGGACAAAGCACAGCTAAGATCATATTCGGAAAGGAGATGCGCTTAGCTCGTGACCTCAGGTTTGGTATACCCAGAGGCGAACAAAGGTTGCCAAAAGACTACGTAATGGAGTTCAGACAACGATTAACTGATATTTACGAAGCCACGGCAAGGACCGTATGCAGTTGAAACCAGACTTAATGAGGTAGTATACAGGATTCAGCGTGGTACAAGAGGTAAACGGAAAATCGTTCACTTGGATCGTTTATGTAAATACTGCCAGCATCAAGACAGTGGACAGCTTGTTGTTCGAGACGAACAATTTTAAGAAAGGGGCAGTGTTACGCGCTACAAAGTGACACAAGCGACATCTGTTGGAAGTGGAAACAGTTTTAGGTTAGTGACATCTTAGTAATCTTTGGGTTCGGGGAATGGAATATTCAGGAAGGTTTTGGGATAATTCGTAGAGTATAAACACGGCGCTTCTCACATCCAGGAGGAGAATCTTATTTCAGAAAGTGAAGTGAGCGAAGTAAACTATTTGGATTACGAGCTAAGCCCACGCTCGTAACAATATGTAATCCTCACATACTTCTAAAAGCTGCTAATAAATACTTGGACGTTATCGGCATATATTTAGATGAACACTATCATCACTAAATTACTCTCGGAAGATTGTTAATAAAATTACTAAATAACAGCGGCCCAAAATAGAGCCCTGGAGGACACCATAAGTTATGTGTATTGAGTCAAAGAGAATACTATTTACTTTTACTTGCTGTGTCCATGTCCTACCTAATAGGTTCAGAAGGGAGGGGCTTTATCATCTTATTTATTTTGCATAAATTTAGATTACGTTCTAATACTTTTATTTTGATATTTCCTTTTTACATTTTTATCTTACTCTTGAACTCTTGAATTTATCTATTTATCGGGTTTTTTTCTTGACATGCACACACTTAACATAATTATTTGTGTGTTTTCATCGTTACTGGTTAATGTCAGCTGAAAACAAAACGTGGCTTCGTAGGCTATAATTACAAATTGATAAATGCAAAAGGAAAAATCATTTGTCTCGTTAGGCAAGCGGAAGGTCCCTGTTTCAAACCACGGAAGGGCGATTGTTTTTTCTTGGTATTTATGATTAATTTAGAATCGTTAAAAATAAAAGTTCTTAAAAACTCTTCTATTCTCCATAATTAAATTCTTTAAATAAACATTGCCACGTAATTCTTTTGAGTATCTACAGTCGAAATAAAGTAATATTGTTATTATTCACCTATTGATTCTGAAAATATTTCCTCAAAACTACTACAAACCCGCTTCTACTTAGTTAGCTGTAAACATCCACTTCTATATATATAAGACGTTGTCAAGCAACAAGCATTAACTTCATGAACGTACATACATTGGATTTGTAATTAAAATTTGTTCAGCATCTCATCCTTATCGTTTACCAAGATACATGACTATACTATTAAAACCCTGAAATAAATACCATGTTATTTATTCGATGATTAAAACCATGTAGGTACATAATATCTAAAATTAGTGTCAAAATGACTGTTCTCAACATGTTTAAGCCTAACATTAAATATATGTAGCTTGTCTCTTACCGTACTTCAGGAAGGCTTGTGATATTCCTCCTTCTTCTCCCTTAATTGGAAAATAGGTGCTTCTTAGTTGTCTGAAAACGACAACATAAAATTTTTGAAAATTACAGTTTCATTTAATTATGTTCGAAGACGAACGAAGTCAACATAATTCTTACTCATTGCTTTTATATATATACCAACTCAGTTCCACCTCATCTTGTTACATGATAAAATAAATTTTAAAATCATGAAATAGAGTTAGCCTAAGTAATTAATAATCAACAGGAGACTCTGGGTAAAGCCAAAATCATTAAAGCGGACGGCATACAAACGAACCAATTTTATGCGAATCGTTAAAGTTTGTTTCTATTGATAAACGAAAAGTTGGAATAAAAAGTTTTTCATGATTGATGCTGAATTGGATCAAAAGGAGGACTGAAGAGTGGCATATTCTAGAGGCAATTTAATTTCTATTAAAGTGAGCATAATAACTGTGCGAAAGAAAGGACGAGAGTAGCAGAATATATTTATAAATACAGACAGTGTTCAAAAACTGGCTAATGTGATTCATAATTCAATTTATACAGCCAATATGCTGTGAAACTTTTCATATTGTTTGGGAAAATTTTCCACCAGGCCGGACGTATTCTTTCACAAAATTTCGATATTAAAGCGCATTATGTCCGATGTATGTATGTAGTGTATAAAGCAGCATATATTAGGGAGAGAATAACTATTTACATATAAATAACTATACCAAAATGGAAAATCTATAGAACAAATCGAAATTGTAGTAACTCATGGAATAATTATCAGAATTTTACATAAATTGATTTGTTTGGAAGTACTTAACTAGATATCAAATTTCTACATTCCCTTGAGGTCTGGTATGATGCTAGAGTAAACAGAGATTAACGTGAAATTTAATTTCGGTAGTTGTTGGTATACGGATAGAATTTTAAGCTTAGTTAGATGGTAAAATGCTTAAGGGTAAAAAGTCGGTTAAGTGTATGAATTTATTTCGGTTTCACTTTCATGTACCTTAGAGATTATGCATGAAGGTCGGTTCATATTATGTGAAATGCATAAACAATGAAATTAACAGGTTTTAGTTTTTATTTAGTACGCTATTTGTATGTATGTGTTTGTATTCCTGCAGATGTTCAATCAACTTGCAGTATATGAAAATACAATAAGTTGACTCCCTGTTCCCTAATTCTCCATACCGAAACTGGATTTTCAAATTGTCTGTAAATTTCGATTTGATATTGCCATCAAACCCGAGGAAGTAGTACAATGGGTCGACTTGACCTCCGCACCTTAGATCTTTAGTCTCCTGAAAAACAAACCCTGGACTAGTATGCGTAGTACCAATATATGGAAATGCCTCAGTAAGAAATTTAAGTAAAGAAATTTTTGTTGATTTTGATTTTGACGTATTTTCATAAAGGTCCAGCAATATTGGTTAAGTTAATAACGGTTTCAATCTCACCTGAGCTATACGAGTATATCTGTTTTTTTTTTGAAAATTTAACTAATTTAATAGGCTTTCGTTAAATGTCTCGTAGATCAAAATTTGCGGTTATGACAGAGTGGATAGTGTATTGAACAATTTCCTCTCCGAGTCAATTTATAGTTGACCAGATTTAGGGAGTATTTATAAATTTTATTTTTTTCGCAAAATTTTTCTTATTTTCCAAACAGCAGCTTCGGCATCTTTCTACTCCCGACACGCAAACTAATTGGCCTTAGCAGATAATCGCTCCAGCTGTTTATTAATGCTGCCACTTCCATTGTTATCTGAAAAAATGTAAGCAAAGCCCAGAGCGAACTGTGTCAAGCATAAGTAATTAGGCGAGCACCTCACACTTTCAGCTTTATGGTTGCAAATAATTGGAAAAGCAGTTGTCAAACCAAACAATATTTTCAAGCTAATCCTCAAGGCAATAATCGAGCTCGTAAAATGGATAGACTTAAGCTAACCCCTCTAGGGAAGGACACATTAGATCAACTCTGGTCGCACGGTGTCTGCAGGGTCCTAGTGGCTTAGTCGTCATAAAAAAATAAACAAAAATTATGTTTAGTTGTGTAAACTGCCGAGTATTGTTTCGCCGTGACCGCCATCGTCTGTCTCTGGATACTCCTGTAGGAGGTGGAGTGCTTTGCGCCGTTGGTTGCGACCTTCCATTCATGTTAATCGACTTTGTTGAGTCCGGCGATCTGGAGTTTATATGTGTGGCTCTCAGGCTTTTACACAAAAACGTATATATTGCTACAGTTTGTATCCCTCCATACCCATCAGCTGAGATATTTGACTTGCTGGCTTCTTGTATCGATAGGCTTACGGAAAATTTGCTACCTGCAGATGAATTCCTGCTTTTTGGTGATTTTAATTTGCCTACTGTTGACTGGCTACACTCTCCGGATGATGAGCGCTTGCTGCCTTCTTTTTCGGCAACTAATCAACATGCCATTTCTTTTATTGACAGCATTACAGCACTACATATAGTTTTGTTTTTTGATCCTGTTACTTCATCATCTAATGCTTCTAGTCAGTGCCGGATCTAGGAACGTTTTGAAGGGGGGGGGGGCAAAGACGTTATTTACCGCCCCCTCTAAAAATGATCTTTATTTGGGGCAAATTTTATTACAGTTCCAGGGTATACTAGGCATCATATGTATATGATTTATTTATACTGCATACCTTGGAACTAGAATCAGAATTGTTAAAAACAATTCGTATTTGAAACAAATGATTGTTATATAAAAAGAATTTGAAATTCAAACAAAAATTAAGATCGATCGTTTGAATCTCAAACTGTTTTAAAATAAAAGGAAAGTAAAAAATCGTATCATTACAAATACAGTTTATTTTATACCAGAGACAGACTTGCAATTTTAGTATTGATAATGCAATTATGGTAATTGCAATATAAAATTTCAGAGACACACTTGCTGTTTACGATACTAAAAATTTAATTAGAGAATTTACATTTGATTTATCACTTGATTTGTTATTTGACTTAAGAAAGTTCCGCGCACGTACAAAGCGCGAGCAGATACTGTGAAATTACTATATGAAAAATAAAAACGAAATAGACACTTCAATTTGACAAGGGTCAAATATTAAATGTCAGAAAAAGTTGTAGCCAACATTACAGTATTAAATTCGGTTCTAAAAGGTTCGTGTATTATATGGTTTATAACTATGATCATATTGCAATAAGCTCGTATACCGCGTACGTTTCGCGATTTCATTATTGACCTCCAATGTACTACATACTGAGTGTACACCGACCGTATACCGAGCTCTTTTTCAGTATATAGAGACAGACTTTCTGTTG
The DNA here is from genome assembly GCA_963930735.1 of Dioctria linearis. Lineage (NCBI taxonomy): Eukaryota > Metazoa > Arthropoda > Insecta > Diptera > Asilidae > Dioctria > Dioctria linearis. The sequence continues at coordinate 22,948,476 of OZ005743.1, read as the reverse complement.
AGCGCAAAATGCAATCTTGAAATTGCTAGCCTGTCTCCGGTATTATTAACGCAAGGATAACAAATTAAAAACTTAAATTATGTTAGAGCTCAGTTTTTATTTTTGCCGCTTTTCAATATGTAGCTTCTCGTCTTAAACTACTAAAATTTGAGACGGTTTCAAAAAAATTCTGGGTACGAAATCTGGCTAAGTGCCGTTCACGTTGAAGGGATTTATCCGATTTTTTACTCAGCTTCAAGGGGCTTTAACTCCGGCTAAAATGCCTAAATTTAGCTGGCATAAAAAATATTTTCTGGAAACTCTGTGCTTGTGCCCACTGTCTTATATGATGATGATGTGGAACATAGGGTTGCAGCCACTTTTGTAAAAATTTTGAATTCGTTTCATATGATACAAAGGTAAAATTTGAGAATTTATCGGAATTTTTAGTTTAATTAGCTTACAGAGGCTTACACACTTATATTTAATAGACAGTAAACTGCTTGACTGTATAAGTATAAGCACAATTAAAAGTATGATATCAGCAAGGGAGCTTTTAGATTCCGGAAAGAAGACTGAAGTGTTAAGTATGGTCTGAAAAAATTTTCCATTCTTGTAATTCGTTTAGTTATGAGTTCAGAAGTCTGTCGTAATACCGCCTCCTTAAAACTAGCGCCCGGGGCAAGTGCCCCCGAGTGCCCCCCATAGATCCAGGCCTGCTTCTAGTAACTACGAGTATTGTTATAACTTTAAAAACGCTGATTTTAATAAAATGAATGAATGGCTATCCAGTTGCAACTGGATCTGTGTTCTTCGGGAACGTGACATTGATAAAGCTGTGAGCTCATTTTACGACATTCTATTTCTTTGTTTTACTCACTGTGTGCCACTTGTTAGTTCGAATAGTACTTCGAATTGTCAACCGTGGTTCAATGGCTCTTTGAAGAATCTTAAAAATTTGAAATATAAGGCTTGGAGACGGTTCTGTTCCTTAAGGAGTGATGCCGATTACGTAACTTATTCTAATTTGCGTACTCAGTACACTTCGTGTTTAACTGAATCACACAACGAATATATATATAGAATGAGGTCGTCCTTGCGTACTGAACCTAAACAGTTTTGGAAGTTTGTGAATTCTAAGCGCAACTGTGATGGATACCCTTCATCGTTGCGACTCGGAAACATAGACACTGTTGATTCCTTAGCAACTGCCAATCTCTTTGCTGACTTTTTTAAAACTGCCTTCTGTGACCACTGTGATATTAGATATTTGACGAAGCTTCCGCTCACTTCTCTTCAACCTAAAGAGCTGTTGCTCGACGAAGCGTCTATCTCCAAGCATATTTCAAGCATAGCTGATAGTTTTTCTAGTAGTCCGGATGGTGTTTCTTCCACGCTCATAAAACATGGTGCTACGTCCATCGTTTCTGTTTTGTGTTATTTATTTAATTTGTCTTCAACTTGTGGTATTTTTCCAAAACATTGGAAGCTTTCTTTGATTATTCCTTTGCACAAGAAGGGCAACAAGTGCGACATTTCTAACTACAGACCTGTCGCTAATTTAAGTTGTATTGCTAAGATATTTGAAGCTCTGGTTTGTGATGATATGTATTTCCACAGCAAGTCTTTCTTGCGCTTCTTTCAGCATGGCTTTATGAAAGGTAAATCTACTTCGACTAATTTATTAGAGTTTACTAATTTCTGCATTTCTGCTATTGACAGCGGAAAGCAAGTCGATTGTATTTTCACGGATTTTAGTAAACCTTTCGACCGAATCAATCACAAAATCTTAATTCACAAGTTGACTGTTCTTGGTTTCTTACTGTCTTTGTCAATTGGCTTCGTTCTTATTTATCTGATCGCACGCAGCGAGTGATATTTCGCGCAGCTCTTTCTGATGAAATAGATAATACTTCTGGCGTTCCTCAAGGTAGCCATCTTGGACCACTTCTTTTTATAATTTACATTAATGATGTTTCTCTGATTTTGGCCAATTCAAGTATACTTTACTATGCTGACGATGCTAAAATCTTCCGCATTGTTCCTAATGAAAACGAGTGTGGAATTTTAAACTTGGACTTGACACCTTTCATAAATGGTATGCTATTAACTGTCTTCCTCTCAATAGCAGCAAATGCACCTCTATGTCCTTTTCTCGTAAAAGGAGGCCTCTCGACTTTAGTTATACTTTAGATGGATGTTTATTAACTAGACTTGATAAAACCAAAGATTTGGGTGTCTTCCTTAATACTAGTCTTTCTTTCGAGGATCATATTGACACAATCGTTGCCAGGGCTAATGCTACTCTGGGGTTTGTAAAGAGAGGGTCAAAGGGGTTTAATGATCCATTCATAACGAAGGTCCTTTACTGCACATTCGTTAGACCTATTTTGGAGTATACCAGTCCGATCTGGTCTCCCTTCTATGCTGAATACATAAATCGCATCGAGGCTGTGCAGCGGAGATTCGTTCGTTTTGCCCTGTGTGGACTTCACTGGGATAACCCAATATTCTACCTCCATATGTCGACAGGCTTAAACTCTTTCCTATGGATTCCCCCGAGAATAGACGAAAAACTTCCAGACTTGTTTTTGCGTTTTAGTGTATACAGGGAGCGATAAATTCCCCTGAGCTCTTAAATACTCTTAATATATTTATTCCCGTGCACTCCTTGAGGAACTATGACTTCTTCGATGTTCCCCAGCATAATAATAATAATAGTATATAATAATATTGTTACGAAGTCGCTAAAAAATGTAAAAGATGTTATCAGTTTAGAAGAAATTATGGAAGTACAGCACCACACTATTACTGCAGAAAACTTACCTTTGGGGCCGTTTCCAACTCATGGGATGTATCCACCATCCGTATAGAAGCAGAAAGTGTATGGAAGCTGTCCAGCTATCATTAGCGTGACACTTCTGTGTCTTTATGTACCCTAAAATGGTTAAGAGCTCCTTAGTAGACGAAACAGAAATTTGCTAACAAGACAGACTACACAAAATCCCAAAGAAACCTCCACCCATTTAAACTCACCTACATATAATATTCCAGATGTACAAGGCTGATCCGCAACAGACGAATGGCGATTAGGGCTTCCTTGTCCTCGCAATTAGCAACACTCCTGAAATTTAAAGATAAAGCCCAGATAAATTAACAATGAATTTTAACTTAAAAATTGAATTGCTAATTATTGTAAAATTTTCTAACGATCTAATTATTCTTGAATTTGTTATTTATTTATTATAAGACAAAAAAAAATTGTAAAAAATAAATTGTAAAATTAGAAACGCAAGCCTTGTAGAATAGCTCAAATTCGGAGTAAGTCAAATTGAGCCATATTAGAACAATAACGACCGAACCCACTGGATAACCGATTTCCGGCATCTACGAAAGAACGGTGATATAAAACGTCCTGTCATGATCTGCAGATCACTTACAAAGTGACTGGCGAATAAGATAGAAGTGTTAAACCAAAGAATCAATTAAAGTGAATGCACAGTTTTTATTTTGTTTTATTGAAGAATCCGAAGAAGTCATTAGTGCCTTTATTCTTCGTTTTTTTTCGTGAGAAAATAGCACGGTTTTGGCGTTCAAACTACCCAAGGTTGCGGTGAGTGGCTTACGTATCCATTTTCATCGAAGTGCCGTAAGATAGTACCAAGTACAGGGATTTGTATGCCGAGATCTCAGTGGGAGTAAAAACAACAAGCCATCCCGGACGCAAGCTTGGAAAAACAAAGGGAAATAAAATTGCAAGTTCCTGTAAATACAGGAGTATTCTCGGCGAAACAAGATCCTTTTCCTCCACACCCATTGGGCTGGCTACACTTCCATTTATACACATATAAAATATAGCACAGCAGCACAAAAAGCAAGAAACAATAGTAGGACATCTGACAAATAAATACAAAATTTTACAAATATAAAATTCTTTTTCTATTTATTATTTGGTTTAGCAAAATAAAAATAAATAAATAAATAAAAGCGCAACAAAGTGGATGTCCCAAAGCTTTCGCGCACTCAAGCTTGGCCCCCCTCCGAAGCTCGCACTAATATCTACATAGACAATAAACAATTGTTCTACTTACCACAAGCGGCCGCCATTCAGTACCAATAAAAGAGAACTACGATCAACACCTCCGTGTGGGGAAAGCTCCAGAACATTTGCAGTTCCCCCACTATAACCAGATTCAAGTGGAACCCAGCTTTGGCCCACTGAATTGCCAGCTGATCACCTTGAACTCAAGTCAAGACCAGGTTCCACTTTGTTGTTGCTGACCTACTTTCTGCTATATAGCCGACCAACATTTCTGTCCCTATATTGCTAGGTTAAAGCTTTGCTACATTATTGCCTACCAAGTCTCCCTCTCGATATTAAGCAGAGCAAGCAAATATTGTAACAATATAAATAGCATAGTACAAACTATGGCATGCACGAGCCGATTTCATCAATGTCTCGTCTCTTTAACCGTCAGTTTGATTGCATTGACTTTCATCTTTCAAAACGTCAAATAAAAGATCAGCTTAGTTAGAGTTACTTTTATTTTTATTATTTTGTTATTTATACCTTCGTATACTTTTATACTTTCGTAAACTCAGTAATCAGATCTTTGATGAAGTTCTTAATAAATAAATACTGACACCATGTATAATGACTCTTTTTAAACTCTAGATGAAATCATAGGGTATACTTAGTGTAACGCACACAAATAACGCTAGTAAAGAACAAGTAAAAAAGCTAGAATTAGTCTAAGACCAATTCTGATGATACCCTAGCTAGATGAATGAATTTCGTATGGTCACCCATTTTTGAAGATTTTTGAAGTGGCTTTCCGCATATATTTCTAGAATGGTTCGTCCGACAGAAAAATAAAATGTCTAGGACTGATAGTTTTCACAGTATATGTAAAAAACTTAAATTTTTATATAGAAACACCAAGAAGGGGTTGGTCGATTTAGTCCATTTTGGAAATTTCATCTGCTATTACTGTTACGCTAGGAGAGAAGAAAGTTTTGCTCTACTTTGTCCTTATTTTTGACATTTTGACGATTACGTTGAATTCATCCAATTTTTGGGAAGGCAAATGCATTTTATTAGATATTTCCACTTCGTCTTGGGAGGAATTTACTACGGATATGTAAACGAGTATGTATCCTTCCTCAGGTCTTGCTATGCACCCTGAAGTGGTGCTATCTCCGATGGAAAACATATGACTTCCTCGTTTTCTAGGACCGGACCGAATTTGAAAAATCTCTCCGTTCTAGGAGGGATATTTTTTTTTCGGGAGTACTTAAAAAGAAACTCAATTTCTCCATCTTGGATTTGAAATGATCTGTGACTTATAATTGATCACAGAACTAGTTCTGGAAAAGAAATCTTCACCAATAATTCCTTCGCAATTAATAGGGAAATCGGAGGGAACTACATGAAATGGATGATTAATCATAGCAGTTTCGGACAGCCGAATGCAACTGAATAGAATGTAGCAAGAAATAGGATAAGAATTAAGGGCTAAACACAGTTGCGATGGCAGATGGCAGATTTTTGCAGCAATAGGAACAATTTTTTCCAGGAACGTTGTATGGAGCGTGTATTAGTGTATTAAATAGGGATGGTTTGGGATTGGATTGAAACAAGATTGGAATCCAAAAAGGATCCCTGCAACGTAGGCTACAACATGGGCGATTGTTCAGACTTCAGACTTATGAGCAATTGCTCGGACGCTCTAATAAAATTCAAAATTGGCCCCCAATCCTTCCTTCGGTGTTCATGCAGTCCTTTCAGGAGGTGTGAGCGCCAATGGATTTGTAACGTTTTCCTGAGGGGACCGAATAGTGACGAAGAATATGTCACCGTTTCAGTTTCCTCTCCGCATCCTCCGCATACCAGATCTTCAACAAGCCCCATCCTATGCTGGTGACCCCTGAGAAGAGAATTTCCAGTGAGAATTGATGCTACAGTTCTCAGGATTGGCCTGCTTAGTTTTAGTAACTCTTTCATTTCATTTGGGTTGGGTAGGCTCCACAGCTCCTTTGTGGTTCTACTTGCGGGTGTTACAAATAAAAGCTCATCCAGAATTAAGGGGATGTGGTGACCTGCTATAAAAGCGAACGTACCAAGGAAAACATCTTCAGCACCTATATTTATACCTTTGTTTTGTTATGTGGATGTCCTCATACCTCATTAATAGAAATAATTCTGCAAAGTAATTTATTTGTTTCAGATGATCAGGCATAAATGACACAATTAACGAATACTCACGGATCATATAAAGCGGGCTATTTTTCCAAACCGAGATTAGTTCCTTGGGCATCAGTTGTGGTACAGAACATATATGTATAGTTACAACTCCGATTTGTTCTTGAGGGCATCATCCTATTTGGCCTATATTAGGATACCATAAATCTGTTCTCACGGTCTTTATTCCCAATACCTTTCACTAAATTATCTACGATTAAAATGCAGTACTTATTAAAATTTAGTTAATTAAAAATATATTTACTTGGTCCAGCTTTCTCCTCGATTCACCTGAGAAAAAACACAACCTAACTGTTTAGAATTTTAAAAGGATATAAGGATTTGTTCAATTTAAGCGCTTTAAGAAAAACTAGATGTTCGAACCACGTTATAAAAACTTTTATTAGAAGACAGATAAAAAGATACCGAACAACTCAAAGCTAAAGAATACAGTACAAAAAATGACATTAAACAAAAACAATGGATAGACAAAACTATTTCAGCCTACTTAAATAAACTTATACACAGTGATTATCTGAATAGTAATTTTGTAATTGTACCTCAGGTACGTAGGTATGTAATATTATATCATCAGCTGGAGGAGATGTTTGTTGTTGGTAGTTATGCACTCATCATGATAATTTGAACATTTGCACTCATCATGATAATAGTGGCCTGGAGTTAAGGCACGCTTCCACTTGCGAGAGAAGGGTAAGCATTTCTTCAATGGATAAGATTGTAGATCCGATAATTCGACGAAGATGGTGTTTCATCGACTTAACTCCAGCCTCCCAAAGTCCTCCAACATGTGGGGAAGAAGGAGGTATGAAATGCCATTCTATGTTATCTTTGACTAGAGCTTGACGAAGCGGTTCTTCACACTGATTCAGAGCTTCCTGAAATTGCTTCCGAAGTATTGCATCAGCCCCAACAAAGTTCGTTGCATTGTCGCTGTATATGTGTGCATAGCGACCCCTTCGTGAAATAAAACGTCGGAAGGCAGCAATAAAGGCTTCAGAAGTTAGCTGAGATACAAGCTCGATGTGAATAGCGCGAGTAGAAAAGCAAATAAATAGAGCAATATACGCTTTAAAGGACTTTGCACCTCTATATCTGATAGCTGTGATACTAAAGGGGCCAGCATAATCAACGCCAGTGTGCTCGAATGGTTTACTCGGATTAACTCGTGGATGCGGAAGACTACCCATCATTTGGTTCTTGTTATTACGTTGAAATCTAATGCATTTCATACAGCGATGAATGTATGATCGAACTTGATTTCTATCATTTATAATCCAAAATCGCGTTCTTATATGCTGCAGTGTAAGCTGCGCTCCTCCATGCAAAGTTTTATTATGAGCCTCCTGAATAATAAGGGTAGACAAATAGCAATCTGGAGGAAGAATGGTTGGATGAGCTTCAGAATACGATATGAATGCATTTTTCAGACGTCCAACAACAGGTAACACCTGGGATTCATCCACGATGGGATTAAGCGATTGAAGCTTACTTTTGCGAGGTAATGATTGTCTTTTTGATAGTGCGCGAATTTCATCATGATATGTCATGTTTTGAACGTATATTATCCAGAATATGAGAGCATGTTCAATGTCAGAAGGAGCTAGATGTACCACCTCTATTCGACGTTTATTCCTGCATTTTTGAATAAATAGAAGCATCCAGGCAGTAACTCTTAATAATTTTTGCAACGAGGAATATCTTACGAGAAGATTCCATGGTTTTGATGTATGGGTGGTATGGCATGTTATAGTCTTTTCTTCTAGATTAAGAATGTCAGGTTTATCTGGTGTTTTAGTAGGCCAAGCAGAAGAGTGATTCTTGAGCCAGCTAGGTCCATTCCACCATAATGGATGATGTAGTAGTTCAGTTGGTGTTATTCCCCGTGATGCGCAGTCCGCAGGGTTATCATGAGTACAAACATAGTAGAAACGAGAATCTGGAAGTGTTGTTTGTATTTCAGATACGCGATTAGAGATGAATGTTTTCCATTTTGATGGATGTCCTTTAACCCAAGTAAGCACGACTGTAGAGTCCATAAGTAAATTGGAACGGACTTTAAATTCATTGCATCTCTTATTGATCGCATCAGCTTTGTGAGCAATACAGCACCACAAAGTTCTAGGCGAGGTACCGAAACGACTTTTAATGGGGCTACTTTTGTTTTGCTTGCTACTAACCTTACATGAGCAGAACCAGGATCGTACAATATTCGTAAATATACAACTGCTGAGTACACTACTGTTGACGCATCGGAGAACCCATGAAGCTCAAGAGCAGAATTTATTGGAGATGTTCCGAACCAGCGATGAATAGAAATATTTTCGAGATCCTGAAGATGTTTCCGGTAGTTTTGCCATTCAGCCAACATGTCTGGAGGCAAGGTATCGTCCCAGTCGAGTCCTGTCAACCATAGCTTTTGTATGAAGACTTTTCCGACGATGATAACTGGCGCAAGCTAGCCTAATGGATCAAAAAGCTTACTTATATCGGAAAGCACTGTACGCTTGGTGTACTTATAAGAATTTATATTTAAGTGCATTACGAAGCGGAAAGAGTCAGTTAAGGGTTGCCAATGAATTCCTAAGGTTTTTATCTCAGTATCAGAGAACACACGAAGCGATGTTGAAATATCTCGATCCGCCTCAGAGATATTGCGTAAAAGATCTTCTTTATTTGCTGACCACTTTCGAAGAGTAAACCCAGCTGATTGTAACAGATGATTAAGTTTAACTCTTGCTTCATTTGCAGATGCAACATCATATGCTCCAAATAAGACATCATCTACGTAACATTGAGTCGTTAATATATGAGATGCAACTAGATTATCCAATCGATGATCATCAGCTAATTGCTTTAATGTCCTGCAAGCAAGAAATCGAGCTGACGATATTCCGAAAGTAACTGTTAGGAGCTTGTAATCTTTAATGGGCGCAGATTTATCGAACCGCCAAAGAATGCGTTGCAACTCAGTATTCTTGTCATCCACAAGTATCTGACGATACATCTTCTCTATATCAGCTGCGTAAACAACTGGATACATACGCCAGCGTAGAATTAATGAGGAAATATCTTGCTGTAATTTTGGACCAATGTGAAGACAATCATTCAAAGATATTCCTGTGGTTGATCTATAAGAGCTGTTAAACACGACTCGTAATTTAGTAGTAGTGCTGCTTGGCTTAATTACTGCATGATGTGGCAGATAATAGTGTTTATGACTCTTCAGGGTAACTTTGTCTTCAGTGATTAATTGCATGTGACCTAGATTTAAGTATTCTTCTAAAAACTGGTTGTATTGAGCCCGTTGGTATGTGTTTGTAGCAAATCGTTTCTCCATTCGTAATAAGGATGAAACTGCGCATGCTCGTGTAGCTCCGAGGAGGGGAGCGTCAGATTTCATTGGCAGGCGTACAATGTATCTACCAGTTGAGTTTCGTTTGACTGTTTGTTGAAAAAAGTCTTCACACTCAGCTTCTTCTGGATTTAAGAAAAACTGAGTGGGAACTTCCTCAATCTCCCAAAATCGGCATAGAGTTGTATTTATATCATCACCCACTTGAAGATGAAATATATTGGCACATTGTTGTAAATTATGTGATTTATAGGTAAAGAAAAGATCTATCTTCATATATCCAGGATTCCACTTTATTACAATTATACTATTAATAGACAGCTATTATGGTACGTCCGTACGCCACGACAACTAGGAGGAGGAGAGCGTTCTTACAGAATATATTGTGATCTAATCTGTCATTTACTTAAAGGTATTACCATACTTAATATACATTATGAGTACTAAAGTATTCTTAAAATAAGTATTGCCAAACCTAACAGCACATGTAGAAGGCTTATTGGCTTTATTCGTCACAGGTCCTGAAAGTATCCAACCTAAGTGTGTACGTTGTGCTACTGGCGTACCTGGAGGTCCATGACGTATTCCATCTAAGATTATCTGTGCATAAAGGTCAGCGCCAATTATGACATCAATAGGTGAGGGAATAGCAAATTGAGGATGTGTGGCCATTTTCCAGCTGTTAATGAAGTAGTCGGGAAAAGTGTACTTAAATTAGGAAGCACAAGTGCAGTAGCACCAAATGAACGATATTGACCATTGGTAGGCAAGATGTTAATAAATACTTTAAAATTTGCTAGTCCAGCTCTACAACCTCCAATGCCCAAGATGGGTACATTGACGCGTTGACGTGGAAGATTTAAAGACTGCGCTAATGTTTTAGAAATAAATGTGGATTCTGACCCTTGGTCCAAGAGTGCTTTAATAGTTTTAAACGATCCAGATTTGGTTTGAATTCGTATCTTAGCTGTCGCTAATAATACTGATACATTCGTTATAGAAGAATTAACCGAAGTATGAGCAGTAGTGGAACAATTTTGTGAACTATTAGGATGTGGTGAGATACCCGCGTGCGAATTTCCATTTTCAAGTGACATGCGTCTTGATGAATCAGTACGAGGTTGATGTAACATACAATGATGTGTCTGACCACAATGTTTACAACGAGCAGAGATGTGACAATTGTAAATAGAACGCCCGAGACGTAGGCAGTTGAAACAGAGCTTCTTTTCTTTTACGAAGACTTGGCGTTGTTCAACAGACTTGAACGAAATGAATGGCAAAACATCAGCACATGTTTTCCACTACATGCAATACATCCTTTTCCATCCACTGCAACATGAGCACGAAATCCATCTATCTAATTTTTCCGCGATGATATATGTCAACTAATCATCCCAATGCTCAGTAGGACGCCTTAGATTGGACAGAGCACCGATAGACTGAGTTGTAGTGTCCAGCAAATGTTTGAGCTCCTTAGCCGATTCACAACTTACACATTGTAGATTGACAATTGAAGATATGTATGTGTACTGAAACTTCTCCACGTCTGATATATATAGAGATGAGTGAATTAATGATTCGTATAGATCACGAAATGATGGCCATTCAATATAATTTCCATTAAATGTAGGTATGGATAATTTTGGAAGATTTGATATTATCTCTTGCTTTGAACTTATTGTCTTATTGTGCATGGTAGAATTAACAATATGCGAAGCTGGATGCATTTGACGAATACGTACAAGGAGATTTGCCAATGCTTCGATATATGACTGTTCTACGTCAGAATATGTGTCGTTCACGAAATAGACGTCAGCAAGGAAAGCGTCATCAGCTTCATCATGCAATGTGTCGTTAGTATTTGTAAACTGATCCCAATATGACTGTAATAGCTGAATGCGAGCTTCAATATACTCTTCATTTCGATTTTAAATCCCAGTCTTATCTGTGTTTGTAATAAATCGGTCTATTAAGCCTAGGAGGCGCTTTTGTTGTCTTAATATTTTATCCATATTGAATTAAGGATATATTGCATAAAATGACTAGAGAGACTCACCGAATTTATAATCGTACTATTATTTATGTACGCTGGATGAAGAACAACTTCAGTTGTATTATTCAATGATCACCCAGTTTTTTGTGGTATGACTGCTGAATGAATATTGTATGACCTCGATGCCTTAGCCGATCATAGGATAATCTGATGAGGATGTTGATGCATATACGTATGTTGACTTATGATACCTCGTGACGATTCTAGCCTTCTGAGGCATTAAGTAATATAGGCACTACACCACTACTCTCACCAGCACACACCAAGTAAGTTCACAGTTATTGTTTTTTAACACTTTAACAAAGAACAAAAAATCTTTTATGAATCTTGTCACAAGAAAGATTTTTGTACAAGCACAGCACTTAATTGTTATTTTAAATCATTTATCCTGCTTCGAAGGACCATGTTTAGAATTTAAAAGGATATAAGGATTTGTTCAATTTAAGCGCTTTAAGAAAAACTAGATGTTCGAACCACGTTATAAAAACTTTTATTAGAAGACAGATAAAAAGATACCGAACAACTCAAAGCTAAAGAATACAATACAAAAAATGACATTAAACAAAAACAATGGATAGACAAAACTATTTCAGCCTACTTAAATAAACTTATACACAGTGATTATCTGAATAGTAATTTTGTAGTTGTACCTCAGGTACGTAGGTATGTAATATTATATCATCAGCTGGAGGAGATGTTTGTTGTTGGTAGTTATGCACTCATCATGATAATTTGAACATTTGCACTCATCATGATAATTTGAACACTAACCTCAACACCGACAAGAAAACCACCGATTTTCCTACTGGTTTTCATTTTCCAGAGAACAGAAGGAGACGAATTGGGCTGTCTGCAACCGAAAGCTTAAAAAGAGAAAACATTTAACCCCACGTAAAAGGCCAAAAAGAAAACCTAAATGATTTGAGACTCCTGTCAAAAGGGAAAATTAGATAAAAATGTTTCCACGTTAGAGTCGAAATTCAAATTTTCAGATAGTTATCAAAGAAAATATAAATCATAAAGAATATTTTGGAAAAAAAAGAAATTATTATTAAAAATTTTCAACCGACTGGAAACGGTTGTCCCAATTGGGAAATCTATTGGAATATGGGCCGGAAATTCCAAATAGGGGTCATTTCCTAAAAAAAAAAAAAAGCTCTTTGGTAGGCGAGACAGACAGTTCCCGACTTTTTTTTCAAGTGAGGTGATCGAGTGATCAGTTCGCGTACCGAGCAAGGAGCAAGTTTTTTTTTTGGAGTAAAAATAAAAGGTGAAACGAGGAAAAGTGGACTAAGGAGACTGGAAGAAAAAACAAAAGCGGATTGTAAAGAAAATTTAAAAGGGGCCAAAAGGAAATTGTAACACCCAAGAAAAGCTAAGTACTACAATTTTCTTATAATTAAAGATTGGATATTTCATATATTTGTATATATATATATATAAGTGACCTTTTGACCTTGGGTACTATTCGTGTGTGACCTTGCTACGCCAAGTGTATGACCTTTTCGTGTGAAAGTTCAGATTTAAATTGAATTCATTAATTGATCGCAGTTATTGCCTTTGCTTTAATTTTAATTTTTATTAAAGTTATAACGTCTTTAATCGTCTTGTTTTCTTCGAGTTTGTGGACTCGAAAACCACGTGGCGCCCAACAGGTGTTTTGGTCATATTTAGTGAAATTTAAAAGAATTGTGCAAATCCCCCCCGTTTCTCCATTGCTAGCTGGGGAATTAGAAAGCACCACAGGGTCGCGTAACAAGGGGTCATCCAAGGAAAGGCGACTGTTTTGGCAGTCGGCCCAAGTCGAGATAGTAGAGGCAAAGGTGTTTTGATGAGATCCCAATTGTGCAGGAGGTTTCCTTCGAGGACGAACAAGTTCGTCCGCCTTTTATTCCCGCTAATGCCGCTGTGACCCGGCACCCAAAGCACCAATACCCCATTGTTCCGAGAAAGGGAATTCAGGGTAGTTTTACATTAAAATACAAGTTTGGCGATTGCAAAAGGTTTTGGCAAGGCCTTAGCAGCTGCCTGGCTGTTCGAGCAGATTGTAATCTCCTTGTTCTTAGTACCGGAGTTGAGAAGATACCTTCCCGTTTCAAGGATGGCCTTGACTTCCGCCGGGAAAACAGTTACATGGCTTTCAAGGTGAATGGAAATTTCCATGTGAGTCTCCTCGCAGAAAAAACCTACTCCGGTGTTCTCTTCCAGTTTGAAGCTGTCTGTATATATGATAGGGTTTGTCAATGATTGAAGCACAGAATGTGATTCCCATCCTGCCCTATCTGGAATTTTCGATTTAAGTTGCTCCTCAGCATTGTCTCGAAGAAGTACGATGGACTACACCAATTCAAAGATGGATTCATGTGGAATTCTTGTACCAGTGTGAATCCAGCTCCGATTGAGATGCAGCCTCAGTGCAGCGATTGACGCTCCCTTCTTGATCTGGTTGACTTGAGAGTGCCACTTACACTAAGGAGACACAATCTTGAATCTTCTCCAATATCTTGCGATGATTAACGAGTTCCATTGCATTCCACCACACCACAGAACGAAAGGTTAGCATGGGTCGGATGATGCTATTATAAATCCAAAGGATCATCCATGTTTTAAGTCGCCACTTTTTTCCCTATGGATCTGCGGCACATAGCTTAGTCTCGAAGAGCTTTATTCGTTCTGTCCTCAATGTGTGGTTTCCAGCTTAATTTTCTATCTAGATATTTTACTCTGTCTTTCAGTGGAGCGTTCTATTTCTTAGGAAAGAGGCATAAATCTGTTTTCAATGGAATAATGCAAAGTCCGAAATCCGTACTCCAGTCCGTTCGGATTGCATTCTGCACCAGTTCGCAGAATTCAGATTCGTACCTACGGGTGACCAAGATCACCCGGTCGTCGGCGTAACATACTTCTTTGTGCCCATCCGGGTAAGACTTGTGAGTGTTAGAGATCATCCATAATGAGCACACACAACAAAGGTGATATAATATCGCCTTGAGGGTGCCTCTCTGGACTATTTTTTCTCTGCTTACCCCGGATAATAAGTTCTTTTGTTCGACACGTGTGCAATCCAGTATTTTAGGGACCGATGTTTTGTTAGCGTTTCAGTGAACTTATATGAAGGACATTGTTAAAGGTACCTTCTACACCGATAAAAGCCACCAGTGTAGATTGTTTAAAGAGGAAACCTTCTAACTTTATTGAATTAATTCATGTAATACTAATTAAGTTTTTGTTTTCCCGACTTAATATGAATGTTCGCCTGAATTTATGAAAAACTACATACTTACATTATCAAAATATAATAATATATGTGTAATATTGTTTTATTTTAGATGTCTACTTTTTTAATATACAACATGAATTTAATTGCACAATTTCAATTTACATGATTTCGATTTACACGGTTTCGGTTTACACGGTACTTTTGGAGAACGAATCCATCGTGTAAATCGAGGGTCACGGTAAATTAAAATTAGTTTCACTAATTTTTATCAGTTATTAAATTTTGTATTTTCAAATTTCTGTTTTATGTATGTAGATCTTGTGGATGCATACATTTAAACTCAATTTTAATTCAAGAAGAAGAGATAAATTGTAATAAAATAGTAATATCGAATGATCACTTCCCGATGCTGGCCAGTGGCTCACATATGTGCTCAAATCACCCCTAATAACGAAATTAAAAACCGGAATGGTAACAAATTGATTTGCACGCTGAATATTCTTAATTCCTCTTATTATTATTTATTTATTAAAAAAAACAATTTTTTTTTCTACTAGAAATATTTCGAAATAAATAAAAAACACTTTCACAATTATGTATACCTACGTGAGATACTTTTTTTTCTTTTTATAAATGAGACAATAAAACTATGAATATCTAGGTTAAATGTGAAGAAAGAAAAAAGATAACTTACTGGAGAGCCACCAAAACAATTAACAATTTCATCGTCCAGAGCTGATTGATCCTGAAAAAATGCTGATAAGTAAGTTGATTTAGTTGATTAATTTTGACGAAAATGCTGATTGATCCCGAGTAAATGCTGAATGGTTTTGAATAAGTTGACTCAGTTGATTAATTTTGACGAACATCGATTAAAGTTGGCTAACTAAATGTGCAGTAGAATAGTTAAGAAAAAAACATATTTTTGTTTTTAAATTAATTCAATGAATAAATTTCCTTCCTGATTATAAAATCGATTAATTAGGATCACGTGGATCCGCTACCGCTGCCACCAGTTTATTTGTTACACCCGCCGAATACCTCAAGCGAGTGGGGGCACACTTCTAGTAGTCACTAGTTTGAATTTAAGGAGAAATAGAGTTAAATAAGAAAACTTTTTAATTTTGACTTGTGCAAATGCATTTATTAGAAAGATATCGAAAGATACAGCGAAATCTAGCCCCGACGTGTTACTAGTTTGACGGATTGAAATGTACTCGAAGTGTGCAGACTCAACCCCAAGCTACTGTACAGCACCGTTATTACACATAAAACTGCATAATCATCAGAAAATGGAAAGTGAAATTGGACGCAACGCGATAAGGCAAAGAAAATGTTAGCAAGTTGAACCAACAAAATAATATTTTTGACTCTACGTTAATGTTATTTGTTTACTTAACAGAAATTTGTGGGAACGTTGTCCACTTAGAAAACGATTGAGATTACGAGGGTTATTTCGGAAATATGTGCCAGAAATGTGATCGCATATTACATGACTGTTAACGTGCTGCACGAGGTTTTGGGTTTGCGTCATAACATTATTATGAAAACCCCACGTACCAACTTTCAGCTCTCTATGTCGACGCGTTCTCAGGCATTGTCCAAATATATATTGGAAAACGAAGTTTTTGTATGGCAACCCCACGAAGGAGTTGCCCGATTGGTCCTTTTTTCGAACCTAATTTTACTGTTTTTTTAAAAGTCTCGAGTTATCGTGCGCACAGACGGACGAACGGACGGACGGACGGACAGACGGACATGCAAAAATTAAAATCACTTTTGATATTAGGCGTGAATTTGTGCTGAAATTTTATACACTGCGTTCTTATAGTAACAGTAAATAATGCTTCAAAAATGATCTAATTCGGGGAATCCCTCCTTGGTGTTGCCATATAAAAATTTCGGTTTTTTACGTATACTGTGAAAACGTTCTCAAAATATATGCGAAACACCACTTCCAGAATCAAACATCCACAGATGCATGACCACACGGGCACTCATCTAGGGTATCATAAAAATTCGTCTTACTTAGAGCAATTCTAGCGTTTTTACTTGTTTTTATTTATTATTGAATTTAGTGGTTTACAGTAATGCTGAAAAAAAGTATAGTAATTGTCCTTAGTGATCGTCTGAGTCATTTTTGGGTTAACAACTAATTTGTTTATTTACCAACAAATACGTTTACAATCTAAATTTACTTCACACATATATACATATAATTGCACGTAGTCTGCGTACTTAACTTTATTTGGAATTCACATAAGTTTTGTTAGCGTATACAATAGAAAGCAGAAATGAAAGTGGGCCTAAGATAGACGTCTGTGGAATAGTAAGTTGTAACCTTAACTATGCATGCAAGTGTACATGAAAAGCCAAAGCGTTTTTTCAATTATAATAAGAAAACCTACCCACTGAGTTGACTTTAATATTAATAATGAAATTAGTAGGTACTGTAAGAGCATCACTCCCCCTTAGGAGACGTTAAAGTACAAAAACCTACTACCAGCCATACTTATGCTGTATGGTGACAGTAGCTCGCCATTGTGAACAGAACTTCTTGAACCGCCACAGCGGTCATGCGTAGAAAGAACCTGAGAGTCTTCTACTCCCATGGTTACGTATTATTATTAATATTATTATTGTTGTGATGACAGGAGTGAGTATGGTTCAGGAGGAGCTGCTTTGGGGGCGCAATGGCGAGTTTACCAATAAATCGGTATATTTTGTATTTGATTAATTTAACTTTGGTTGATTACAGTACTACTACTTATTATATGAAAATGTTTTCCATACATAGATTATGCCATCAGCTAGTCCAACATTCCACCGGAAACCATTATAACATAGATATGGCTATGGCTGCTATTATAGTCAGTCAACCAAATCTTATTTACGATAGAAACCTTCGAACGTGAATTTGTTTTTCTAAACTGTAATGGAAAACTAAAATTTATTGGGGCTAATTAATAGAGAAACTTTGCAATTCCTCATTATTTTATTATGAGTATATTTTGCACACATACATCTACCGGAAACATACACTCCGATAAATTAAAACAATCTCAAAATACAAATAGTCGTTTTTCTGTAAATCACCCAAACAACCGTAGAGAAGCATTTGGGATGCATATTGCACACCTTTAGCAGTTATGTTCTTATACACCGCTTACTTATAAACAAAAATAAACATATATAAAACAGATTTTTAGTGGTCACATATTGATTAAAATTAATTTATCTTGAATTTCACACATTCGGATGTCATGTTCAGTTAGTATGGTTACGTTTGTACATATAATTACACTCAGGAAACGTCATTTATCTCATGCTAAAAGGACTAGAAGTTATAGTTTTGATGTATGTATAAGTGGTTATTTCAGGAAATTAAATTTCCCGCCACATGATACTATAGAAGAAAACATACACACGAAAACATAATATCAAATATTTCGCGTTAGATTTAATGGAATATAGAAAAAGGTTTTAATAAGAACATTCTTGGTTGGAGGGGACCATCGACGGAAGGAGATTGTACAGGAAAACCGCCGATATGTTAAATGAGATTTTAAATTAGATAAGAAAAGTCGTATATAGAAAATAATAGACTTGCAAGTTCTCTTGAAGGAAACCAAACATATTAAAAGCTCTTTTTTGTTCACGAGATAAGGATGGAATTATTAACGTACCGATACACTTGGAGGAAGACAGTATGTGTGGATGTGTGTTTATAGTGAAGGTCTTTTCAAAATTTGATGGACTGGAAGAAACATTAAAGGAAAAAAGGGAAGTATTTATCTTTTACTTCTTCATTTCTCAGGGTTTCTCAGTGTATTACAAAATTAACTCTAATAATAAACTGTCAATCAATTGCTGATTTCTGTTATTATTGAAACTAAAAATTGTATTTCTCTTCACGTATTGTTGCCATATGCGTTACTCACTCAAAAGCATTTCCGCCGTTTTGAATTTATAAGTGGGTATATCCATTTGGAAAATACAGCGCCATCTATACATATATAAAGGCTGTCCCAGAAAGTACTGCACGGTTTTTAATAAATCATAAAATTTCAATTTTGTTACCTGAATCCTGGAAACTAAAACCTGGCTAATAAATCAGCTACCTACTTTCAATATAAAATGCATCCAGTAGCCTTCATCGGCAAGTACTCAAAATGCGTTCGAAATGTGATGATGTGCGTCGCGAAATTTTGCACAAATGGTTAGAAAATAAAGAAAAATCATTTTCCCAGATTGCAAGATAAGTTAAAGCAATGAGTTGGACAGTTAGCAGAACAACTAATTCTTGGTAACGGAGACAATTGCGGGAAAACCAAAATGTGGTAGATCGATAGGGACAACAGATAAATCTGAAAAAAAGAAGAAAAATGTGTGTTCATTGTAAAGAATAAATCGGTGACTGTCTGGGATGTAGGAAAAAAATTTAATCTTTCGAAATCTACTGTGGACAGAATTAAGAAAAGACATAATATCCAAATAGGAAACAAAAAGTTGCAAAACGGACAGTGAAACTGGAAAATACCGCAAAAACATGCGAAAGAAAACTGTTTATTAAGCGA
The DNA here is from genome assembly GCA_963930735.1 of Dioctria linearis. NCBI lineage: Eukaryota > Metazoa > Arthropoda > Insecta > Diptera > Asilidae > Dioctria > Dioctria linearis. The sequence goes on along the minus strand of OZ005743.1, from coordinate 22,929,030 downwards.
CCATGGGCGCCGGCAGTATGGTGCAAGGTGGTGGAACTACACCACCTTAGTTTGATAAAAATGTTTAGCTATTTATTTAGTGCAGCATTAAAAATTAAAACAATGCTATTTTTTTTATTTATTTTTCTTAATTCTTATCAAATAATTATTATGGGTCATTCCGCAACAAATCGACCAAAAATCACGAAAAGTGTGACATGACCATCACCAATTTTTTGCAATTTTATATACTTGGAGGGTTTGTTAAAAATAAAATTCGAATTAAAAATTTTCCATGCACAATGCGTATTTCGCGAGTTATGGCATTTTCAAAATTTCGCAAAAATGCTGTCCTGGTCTTCTTCAAAAATTCATATATATCTTTTTATTTATGTTAGGACAGTGAAATGTGGCTCATTTGAAAGATAGTACTTCAAGCTATCTAAAAACAGAGAAACTTAAATATACCTTTGATTTTGTTAATTTTTTTATATTTTATACCACTAAAACATTTTAAAATTTTAACTTGACATCTCAACGGGATCAAGGAGTTTTTACAGGGTGTCCCATATGTGGTCATGCATTTGAAGGATATGGATAGGCCATGCTTAGACAAACCAAAGATTGTATGGGAGGAGGGGGGAAAATCCTTACGATTTTCGAGATAATGGGATTTAAAAATATTTGGGTATGTTTTTATATATCACTCTGCAACCTCTTAAAGTTGCAGCCTATGATGATGATTTAAAAGTGTGTAGATTGATAATCGTTGGACCACTCTAATGGTGTACAAATTTTACCTTTCCTCTTCTCCGTTTTGAAGATATGGTTCAATAAATTTAAAATTTCGGATTGTTAACTTGGTTTTTTTAACTACTATATTTATAAAAAAACACGCCATTAACATCTATTGTCAATGAGATTCTGAGCCAGTCGGTGGATATCCTTAAAAAATAGGCGAAAAATACAGAAAAAGTTACGTTTTAGGTACAGAGTGTAATAGGTCATTTTAAAGCTAAGGTTTTGGGCTTCTTAAATTCCATACGAAAAATTGGTGTTGATGACGTGGTTTTTGATAAATATGGTAGTTAAAAAACCAAGTTTAAAATCCGAAATTTTAAATTTGTTGAGCCATAACTTCAAAACGGAGAAGAGGATAGGTAAAATTGGTACACCATTGGAGAGGTCCATTATTATCAATCTACAGAATTTTAAATCATCATCATAGGCTGCAACGTTAACAGGTTACAGGGTAATATATAAAAAGGTACCCAAATGTTTTTAAATCCCGTTATCTCCGTCCCCCCACCTCCCATATAATATTTTGCTTGTCTAAGCATGGCCTATCCATAGCCTTCAGATGCAAGACCACATATGGGACACCCTGTAGAAGTAATAGTTAAGTAGTCTAAGTAGTGTAAGTAGTTATATATGTTGTTCTATCTCTTCAAAACAATTTAGGATTATAATTAAATATATTGTAAAGAGTAGAATCACCCTGTATAAATACAAATATTCATTTGCTATGTACTTTGCCTTATATACATAAAACAGCTGCAATCATCTTTTTTTTATAACAGAATTGTGTCGGTGAAGAAATTATTGTACTGAAGTAAACGGGCTCTCCTAATCAGTTCTTTGTGCGAATCAGATCTAATAAATTTGTCGTGTGGAAAATGAAGTTGTTGTTCTCCTTGGTGTTGGAACCCAGCTCATTCAGTTATCTGATCATTAGTTTCGTGGCGCAGAAACTAAAGCCCCCCATTCATTTACAGATTATCTACAGATCCGAACTGTAGATATATTTGAATTCCTCCACCCATTAACAGTTCAAATCGTACGATTTGATCTACAGTCTAGGTAATCTGCGTGTGTATGTTGAAAATTTGTACGATTTGATTGTCAACCAGATCGGCAGTTTATGAACTGCAGATTATTGATCTGTAGATAAATACACCACACACATGCAGTTCATCGTCAGATAACAGGACTGCAGATTTGTAAACTGCATACAAAGTGTACGATTTCATCGTCAATCATTATGTTCACATCAGTTTAATATTTTCGTCAGATAATTGTAGTTTCTCATCCCAACATGGATAGAAGTACAACATTCAATGAATTTTGAAGTATACAGGGAACATGGAAAGTGAAATGTGATTCATATTCGGACAGAAAAAAAAGGAAATTTTTTTTCAGGAATAAATAGAACGTTATAAAGCTACTACTGATTCTGAGAGGAAGAAAATTAATAAACCTCATATGTAAGATGCTTTGTGAAGCAACCAATCTTTCACCCAGAAACGTTTTTTACTCTTCACTGGTATTTCTGATAAAAGAATTATTAATGCCAGAGCAGCAATTATATTCTTTGACAAAATCATTTTAAAAAATCTACCGGATTGCATGAGAATCGTGAACAAACTAATTACGATATGGTCTGAAGACGCAACTGTAGGTATGTGCTTTACCGTCAGTTTATCTTAAGTTTTCTATCTGTCAAATTTCAAACTTACGATTTGATCTGATATTAGTGGGTAGACGAAAACAGATTTGGACTGACAGATTCCATCTACAGTCTGAATCTGCAGATAATCTGTAAGTGAATGGGGACCTTAAGTCTGAAGGGAGATGTATGAGTAGATACACAGATCAGCAAGTCGATTTATTTAAAAATCATACAGTCCACCTGGAAAGAAAACCGTCCGCACCAAGCATTGTGATTGGGGTGAACATATGTAATTGGGTGAAGATTTCTTGAGTTGTTACTCCTTGATCCAGTTGAGATTTCAAGTTAAAATTTTAAAATGTTTTAATGGATAATATAAGGTATAAAATATAAAAAAATTAACAAAATGAAGGGTACGTCTTCCAGGATATTCAAGGATAAAGGATAAAATCCTTATATCCTCGTATCCTCGTATTTTTGTTTTCAGAAACCCTCCAAGTATGTAAAATTTCAAAAAAAATTGGTGATGGTCATGTCACACCTGTTGCCTATTTGACATAATGACCCAAACCTACGTGGCTTCTCTGCCAACTTAGACACTATACTTTGCTTACAAAATCTTTATAAACAACAGTTCTTTTTTTATGAGAACTTTTCATACATAGGACCGAAATCGTTGTTCTTGTCCAAGTCTTCATTTTTCTCAATGTGGTAAATGAGCGTTCCACCGTAAATGTCGTTATAGAAACTGTGAGGCAAATTTCAGTAGCTTGCAGAACTGATGGATAAAAACCTTTGACACTTTCCAATAAATTAATGTATCTAAGTTTTTTGGGCCCAATAGTAATAAAAATATTCTTCCACAGAATATACTCGTTGATTGGCGGATGACACACTAGCTTCACTGAGCGAAGAAATACCACGTCAATATTCCATAAGTCGCATAAAGTTTAAATTTGCTGAAGAATTAGGGAAAATTCTTCCTCTGACTAAGTTGCAAATTTCTTCATTCAGAGATTGCAGATTATGTTGAATTCTCTGCAACTGATTAGCGACGCGTTCTAGTATCGCAAATAGATAGCAATTATGTTCAACAAAATTACTACTAGCTCTCGCATCGGAAAGATGGGGCGACTTTTGTGTCGTTTGGCAGTTCATACTTGTTGACAATTTGTGGAGTTGCTTAAAGACCTCGAGAAATATTTTAAAAGGAAATCTTTATGAATTCTCAAAAAATTAATAAATCAGCTTCATTAATAAAATCCCAAGAGGTTTTGGTATAGAATAGAAGATAAAGTTTAATCAGGGATTTTTTGTAATCAAATACCCGATCAAGGAATATCTGTACCGTATTTCCAACTGTACAGTAAGAATATCAGCATATGATTGATTCTTTAACTTAAGTAACACAATATAATTTGCAAGGATGAAAATTATCTGACATTCTAGGAAAACAAAATAATAAAATAACTAAATTTGAATGGAAAAATCAGAAAAATTTGCTCCGGTTAAATTGGTAAAACGACAACCCCAAACTCTAATTTTTCGGACCTTTATGCATATTTTTCGTAGCGCGGACTATAAATTTGATGTGAATACAAACTTAATGAAAGTAAAAGATGACTTTAAAAAGTTCTGAGCATCAGCATACTGTGATGATTTTTTTTGTGAATTCAGAATTTTATTCTGTTTTTGCAACGGATTGAAAGTTTGAAAGAGCTTTCACGAATATGCATAGTTTTTTTTTTCTATCTCTATGTACATATTTCCAATATTTTCATTTAGGAAGCAGAATATACCGATTTTATATATAATTTCTATTTACAGAAAATTATGATTTTATTATTTATTTCAGTTAGTGGTGTATGAAGTTTGTAAGTAGATATATTTAATTTATTTTAGAAAATTAAATTTATTTTGAATAAAAAAATTTTTAAAACCGTAAGTTAAAATTAGTATGTTTTTACTTCGTTTTAATTTTTTATTATCAAGCTCCAAAACTCCAAAAACTGATTTTAAATTTTGTTAACACACAATGTACAATAGTATCTGGAATATTTTTCTGATTCTTAATAATATGTGATTAATTGTTTGGAGTAAATTATTAACATATTACTGAAAAATTGAAGGTTTGAAAATTAAGTTAATGTTAAGATTAGAATATTTAATAGTCAATTTTTATAGTAGAATATTAGAAAATATACTTAGAGGCTAATTTTAAGGGGTTAAAATGTTTTCCAATCAATGATTAGGATGAGAAGATTGGGAAATAAATGTTGCGTGCAGTCACGTAAGATTTGTGAGAGAGAGATGGTTTTGAAAATGATGTGCGACTATACTCATCCCAAAAAACGAAACAAAAATAAAAAACTGAACATTTTTTCTATAACATTTGGTGAAATAAACAATTATTTTTACATACACTATCTTATACAAGACTCTGCGGCGCCCATATAAGCGACCGATTCCTTTATCAGCCGCTATGTGTGTTGATTTGTCAGGGTACAATACCGTGCCACTGATGAATTTATGCTTAGATACAATACCTATACATTCAGCTAAAAGGTTGTAGAAATGTGGGTAGAAATCAAAACACACTGAATTATTTTAACCTTATGCCCCCATCGGGGTTCAATTTATTGTTTATATAGAGCCATCACACAGGTGTAATGGCCACATTCCCACATTCAAAATCGAGTTGAGAACCAAACAGGAAAATATATTTTCACATTCATATTTTTAACTGCGATCGCAAATTTTCATATGAGTAAGCATTTGTTGTTTTTAGATAATGAAATTTTCTCACCTCGAGCTGGGCGCCTCCGATACCAAAGTTTTTGCATGTAATAATTGTGTGTTCGTAATTAGATCTATTTACAGGAAAACTAGACTTCAGCAAAATCCTGTATGCATTTTGTGTCTGCTATATGGTAAAGAATTTTTCTATTTAGGTGCACTTTTAATATTGTTTACATATCTAAAATTATTGGCTATTGTTGATAAGCCTATGTTATGGTCGTAGCGTATTGTAAATAGCAATATGCTACACGTACTGTAGCGTGTATATCGGCTGCTGTCCACAGCGGAAAGCGAACGCACCCGACCGAGAGAATTGCATTTCCTCACGTTCAGGCCCCATGTTGACGTGACAGATAAAAAGAAGAAGAAGTCGGTGACAAGTTGTTCCGGGACTGTGTGATAGACTGAATGGATCGGCGAATTTTGTTTCAAAAATAAAAATAAAAAAAAGGTAAAAAGTTTTGTAATCGAAAGGAAAAGTCGAGTATAATTATTCTATTGTGTCCAGAGATTTGAAAAAAAATTGAAAAGATACAGAGATTGAGGCTGGAAACGGAGATTTTACGGGATAAGAAAAGAAGGTCGCCAGGCGTGTACGGCAATTTTCAAGGAGACACAGGAGAACCCGGAGTTAAGTGCTCGTGGCTGAAAAGGGGGGAAAAGGAAACAAAAAAAAAAACAAACAGAAATTGCATGGTACCCCGAGAATACGAAAAAGCAGCCACAGGATGGTGCGGGAGAGGTTATAATTTTGTTTAAAGAAAGCGAAGACAAGTTACACAGGAAATATATTTAAAGATTTTATTGCTTAGATTCCATTCCGTCAATTAACAAGACAAAAGCATTTTAAATAAGAATAGAATCTAGGGTACAGTAGAAATTAGAGCTTGAATTAACACGACCTAAACTAGGCAAAGTAAGCCTTAAATTTATTGTAAGTTCGCCGCTTAAAGCTATATAGTAAGAGAATGGTGAATTAGCATACTAGACTGAACTACAAGATAGCCTCATTTAGAATCAAGAATCCGGATCCCGTCCAATACTAAGTGAGAACCCAATTTAAAATGAAAAATTCGAATTTAATCTACAGGAGGAAATATTAAAGTACGCGTATAGTCGAAATCAGATAACAACTTAATATTATTTGGAGAATCAGTGCGTAATGATAATTTAAAGCATTTAGATAAGCCATTATCTCAATTGAATGAATTTACTATCGGTTAGCCACAAGGAGAACGAATCGTAGAGTGTAGCAAAGCAAAGCGGTCCTGATGGACCACCCTTCTATTGTCTTTATTGTTATTGTTTTTTTTGAAAAGTGATCTGGTTTCACTCACGAATAGACATATAAGATCTAATCATTCAGGGGACCGAAGAAACCTTTATTTACACAATATAATCTCACCACTTAATTTCCAGTATTCGAACGTCGTACAAGCAACTCTAAGGAGCTCCTTCGGGGGACTGACGACACGATCGTCAACTTTAAATATATATTTACTTACCATATTATATTACAAACATAATTCTTTTTGAACTGAAATTTAAAAATGTTTAGTCGATTTGTTGATTTTTCCCGTATTAAAGTATAGAACTGTATGAAATATTTGGGTTAACAATATATGTATATGAATATTTTTGATTACCTTTGTTGGCCCTCGTAAATGAACTATTATTTTTATTAGTATATTATTACAACAGAAATAATATTCAGAATCATATCGCAATACTGAACATATCTGTTAGGTATCAATTTATTAAAAACAACCCCGACTTTTGAAATACAAATTAAAGAATTTTTTCGGGCAAACCTACCCAGAGATTTCGAGATTAATTCGCTAAGAATATAATCCATTTAAAGCATATCTCTTATATTTTTAATAATCAACATATATATAATTTCGAAATATACATCTTAATTGCTATTTTTCTCGGCAAATTTTATAAATACTTAAAGTAAGTATTGTACTTTACAACATAAATGGATGCTATTTGAGCAAACGGTTGAAGATTAGAGATGTTGTGGTTTCTTCAGCGATGCATAGTGAGAGCTTAAAGAAGAAAAAAAAATAAATCCTTATAAAGAAAGAAAAATTAAAAAGAAAAATACAGAGTTTACGCAATTAATGTAAGGTAAACATACACAAGCTAGAAAGAAAAAAAAGGCAAAATGGTGCAACTCTTAACATGAGGGTTAAATATAATTTTATACATATAAATACGTTTTACGAGTGTCGACATTTATTATGTTTTTGTATAAAGCGAGGTTTTTTCGTTTCTTCGAATAATATACTTTCTCTGGATTTTTTGTTGTATATACATCCTTGAATTCGTGTTAATTCGTGAACGGCTATCAGGCCACAAGATTACTCTGACCTAGAAATAGAAGAGTGGTAACTTCCGGAATTCTAGATTCCCTCCTGGGTGATTCAGTTTCTAAATATTCTCGCGATTATTATTGAAACTACATATTATCTAAATTGTTAGTAGTAATTAGATTGTCGTAGTTAAGAAAGAAGCCATCCAGGAATCTGGTGGAACACATTTGTAAAACATGATATGTATTTTAGCATTAGTCAAAAGGCTCTAGCATCCGTCATTGGTACAAACGGTTAAGTTCATTAAATTTTCAATTATAACGTAATAATGAGTTAAGTTTTTACTTTTTCCTTCACATCCCGGAGCCCTCTATCGCGTGAGAACAAGGTCGTCTAGGCTTGCCTAGTCTCTCTCTCTTTCTATAGGTCAACAAAGGGACTTTGGACGATTGTGCCACCCAAAGTCAATGGGAGGATGGGGCTTGGCAAGGAAGGCATGCTATCTGCGCCTTCCATGGAATGCAGGTAAGTGACGTAAGGGTACCTTCAGGACCGAGTGTGTGCTAGGCTTGTTGGAAGTAGGCACGAAATTTTTTGATTATGGGTGAAGACAAGCGGCAGGTTATTTCGGGAACTCCCCCCACACTCTCCGCCACCCTTAGCCGAGGTGCTAGCATGCCGCCCTGTTCTATCGCCGTCATCGAGTGATCTGTCAGCTCATGCTGACAGTTAATCAATCACTCATCAACATACATACCATAACAAAATGGCGCCCAACGTGGGGCCACCTCAATTAGACTTCGGTGGTCTAAATGTAACTTTTACTGAGGATTGTGATTACTTCGAGAGATGGGCATTTGGCTGTTAGCTAAATAGCCTGACTCGGTACTCGCATAATCAGTGGAAGTTATATGCGGACCTGGGTTTAATTGTTTGTTATTAGTTGAAATGTTTCTGTAAAGTAAAAGTTAAAGTGTTAAAGTTTTTGAAATTTTTAATTAAAGTAACGTAATATTTTGAAAGTTTTGTTTTTGAATTGAAGTTCGACTCTAGGGTTGACCATGGTCAAGCCTCGAGTCTGAACAATTGTCTAGTTTTGAATTTTTTTTGAAATTGATCTTTCCCGCTGGCCTTCTGTCATGTGAGCTCTCACGGAGACATGTCTCTGTTGGCCAACTGGTTGGACAGAGTCGTGAATCTGTGAGACGACTTTTTGGCTTTCAGCTAATTAGTTGACCAGATCCATGACTCTGCCCAGTTGGAGGGTTTGCTGGACATGAAGATCAGGTGAATAGGAAGGAAGGAGTTGTTGGAGGATGTAAGTGATGCTGGAGACCTTCAGTAATCAGGAGCTGGCCTACTGCTAACTGCCTGGCTGAAGAATCTCTAGTATCATTTTCAGTCTCTAGCTTCTCCAACCCGACTCTTCCCAGATTTCTGTGGGAACTCCACATATTTTTATGCAAACACTCACGTCACTTGCCTATATCCGGATTCTGACCTGGAAAGGGAGAGAACGACCTGACCTCTTGTGTTGAGAGTTAGCTTCTGGAGGTGAAGGAGAAATGTTTTGATAGAATTGTTTTTGATCTCGTTGATTTTTCACAGTTTTGAAACGCTGGATTAAACTGTTAGTTTTGATCACAATCTTTTTGAGACGCTGAACTGAACTGCTAGAAAGTAAATTTTATTCAAATTACTACCGTTCTGAACTTGAATTGATTTCATTAGTACTTACATTGTCTCGATTTGAGAAGCCTTAATTAACTTCTCGAATCCCTGTGTTTTTGAATTTTCGTTTGGACATTTTTTTGAACTATAGAGTCTTGTCCCAACTTTCAAATTTTTAAATTCAGTAGCTCGTTAGCTTCGATTTTATTGAGCCAGTTAGCTCCGATTTTTGGATTTTTTTTTTTTAATTTCTCTGACATTCTTCTTAAAATCTCTGGTTTGTAAACCTTTTCCAATTTTGACTTACTATGGCTACTGTGAGAACACCTCCGCCAACACTCGTTGCAACAGTACAGGGGGCCGACCAATGCGGTATTTGTTTAGAAGGAGACTGGTCTGGTCCGAGGAAGCCAGTGAAAACGATTTGTGAACATGTGTTCCACAAGGCTTGCTTAAAGGTGTGGATCGGCGAGCGGTCAAACTGCCCGATCTGTAGACAGCAGCTCACGATGAAAGACTTCACGGAGCAGACCGGTGCCATTCCGAAGAACACGAAGCAAGCTAAGTCAGTCAACCTGAACTCACCACCGACTTATGACTTGCCTCCGTTGACGTTACAACCTGTTATGATGGTGCCTCATAACCCTCACATATGTATCCCATAAATTATTTCGCTTATTCAAGCACTTTCATTTTCCCATGCTCCATTTGTCACTTATCGCCGTCCTGAAATCTAAATATTCATAACGATTAAAGCAACGTAAACAGAATTTTACTAAAAGGTAAGTGCACACAAGTGGCATATTATATTTCAGACGTACAAAGTTGCGATGGCCTACGTGACAGAACGGGCAAAGTGGAAAAATGCTGACGCTACGCTAAAGGCGTCATAAGTACCTAAACGGGCACTATAGAAAAGTATTGCGAGTTTTGGATATATACTTGCGCGCGTCGGATCGTCTCGAGTCTCGTCTTGATTAAATTTTGATTCTTGTTAAGTTCAAATGAACAAAAGCAATCTATTTTAAATAAAGAAATAAAGAAGAATTTTATAGAAATAAAATAAAATTGTGTATTAATTATTTGTATTGAATCGCGCACATCCAATTCTCCGCCTACCCGCTCTTCCCCTTCATATAGGTAAGCACGGCGGGAGGACATAGGGAGGACCTAGTCGACGATCCTTTTCGCCAGGAATGCCCGATTGGCAGTCAAGGACCTTTGTAGACCCGAGTCCACGACAGGATAGTCCAGCGCGTACAGCTCAAGGCCATTTCCCAGCTACGGATGCGTTGATGGCAGGCTTATGCTTACAAATCCAGGACTTGGTACGTGAAGGTCTCGAACAGAGCCTCGGTTCATTACGGTCTGAGTTAGTAAATAGTGTCCGACAGCAAGTAGCAGCTGCAATGCCGCCAATAGACTTCTCACGACCTCCTCCGGCTATGGGAAATCCCAGACCATCTGACGATTTTCCTAATCTGCATAGACAATCCTTTAATCGACCTTCATCAGCTTTTGGTCAGCCTAGAAGTCAGCCTGCACCAAACGTTGTACCACCACCACCTATTCGTGTCCCTTCAGGCATAGGACAGCGACGTTCTGGCAGCCCTATCCGCAGGTGGAATATATCCTACAGCGGTGACAGTTCTGGGCTCACAGTTGATGAATTTGTATTTCGAATAGAAGCCTTGACTTATTCGGCTTTGGAAGGAGACTTTGACCTGTTGGTGCGTCACATGACGACCATGCTTTCTGGACCAGCAATGGACTGGTACTGGTCTCTCCTGAGGCAAAATTCCACGCCGTCATGGGAGTATGTGAAAGCAGCTCTATTAGCTGAGTGGGGAGTGCCGAAAGACGACCTTAAAGTCAAGGTCCAGCTTATGTTACGCAAGCAGAAAGCAGGGGAGTCATCTGCTACGTACTACCAGCACCTGGTACAGCTACAAGACCAACTGCAGAACCCGTTGCCAGACGTTGAATTTTTGGAAATAGTCAAATCAAATTTACTGCCAGAGATCCAAAACAAAATTTGTTTGCATCCTACAAACACCATCCACCAGCTCAGGATTCTTGTGAATCAAATTCAAGCGACGCCGCAGCACATCGCGACAGCAAGTAGTTGGAACGCGTATCGCGGACAAAGAGTCAGTGAGGTGGATGGAAACTATTCAACTGAGGCTGAACTGAATACGTCACCTGAACGCAGTGAGGAAGTCTCACTATCTGCTATTTCTACCACTAAAAATGTAACCTGCTGGAATTGTGACCAGCCCGGTCACTTTTACCAAGATTGCCGGCAGGAATGACAAGTTGTGTTCTGTTACGGATGTGGACGAAGAACACCTTCAAGCCAGATTGCATTCGATGTCAACAGAAAAACTTCAGACGGGTCGGGAATGCCACCACCTCTTTCCGACCAGTGTCGATATCAGGAGCAATCACTGCATCGAACACTCCAGTTAAAGCTTTGAACTAGGAGGAAGGTCCGCTCCACTAGCAGACACTAGCGATAACTCCCTGATATGTCCTCCGATATCTTTCAGCGACTCTGATGATATCAGAAATACACCTGATTGTACGATTACATCATTGATAGAGGCTGAGAACTTAATAGACTTCTCCGCAGATCTTCAAGCTCCCATTTCCACTTCTGGGGAGCCCATGACATTGCTAGACACTTCCTTAGAAGAGTCTTTAATCTTCGATGTCCCGTTGACACCTATAGCACGTGTAGCTGACAAAGTTACTGAGCCGGAGATTTGGCCTCCTGTCAGTTCTGTTTTAAAACGGCCACCAAGCTCTGATATGACGAGTGGGCGTGAGCCAGTTTTACATCCGCTGACGCCGTATCATACGCGTCTGCAGAAATACAAAGCAGCAAGAGACCGAATCTTCTCCTCAGTAGCGGAGTTAGCTGAAATAATGTTTCCGGATCGGGTTACGAGACCGAAAAGAAAACGATCAACTGTTCGTTGTCGGGAATACTGTCGACGAATGAAACAAGAAAGGAAAAAACTGGCACAGATTTCCGTGTCGATGCCAGACGACATTCGACCGTACGCCGAAGTAAAGCTGCTCGGGCGAACTGAGAATGGATTACTTGATAGTGGTGCCACTGTCAGTATTCTAGGCCAGGGAGCTTTCGAGAAGCTTGCGGAAGCAGATGTCGAATGGAAGAAGTATCGGACACAGGTCCAAGTAGCTAATGGTGCCATGACGACTGTTCATGGTCATGTGAACTTGGACGTCACTTTCCGTGTTAAGACCCAAAACGTGCGTTTTTACGTGGTTCCTGGGCTCACACAGGCACTATATCTGGGAATAGACTTCTGGCGTCTATTTGGGTTGGCTCCAGATGTCCTGGGTATAGTAGCAGAAGTGAATTCAAGTGGAATAGCTACCTCTGACACCGACTGCTACATCCTTTCGAGTTTCGATCAGCAACGCTTAGAAGCCACAAAACAGCTTTTCCCCTCTTTCGCCTCTCTAGGCCTGGGAAAAACATCATTGGTCACTCACAAGATTGAAACAAATGACGCAGCTCCGATAAAACAGAGGCTTTATCCGATTTCACCGGCAGTACAAAGTTTAATGGATGCCGAACTGGAGCGAATGCTATCACTCCTGAGTCGACTTCCTCCGGAAAACTACATAACGAGCCTGGACCTGAAAGACGCATTCTGGCAGATCCCACTAGACACTGATTCGAGAGAGCCGCTTTTACAGTGCCTGGTCATCCTCTCTATCAGTACACGGTGATGCCATTCAGCCTATGCAACGCTCCACAAACAATGTGCCGCCTCATGGATAAAGTCATTCCTTTCGATCTTCGTGAGAACGTTCTCGTCTATCTAGACGATTTATTAATTCTGTCATCAGACTTCGACACGCATCTCACTCTACTAGCCCGTATAGCGGGATGTTTGAGGAAAGCTGGCCTCACTATCAACGTTGAGAAGAGTAAGTTTTGAATCAAGGAGACTAAATATTTGGGTTTTATTGTCGGAAAGGGAGGTATGAGAACTGACCCTGACAAAATTTCAGCTATAGTTGACTATCTGTCACTTAAAACTGTTCGGCAACCCCGACGCCTACAAGGTATGGCAGGATGGTATAGACGGTTCATCCCGAACTATGCTGATTTAACTGCCTCCATTACAGACACCTCCTAGTCAGTTCAAATGGACACCTGAAGCCCAGACGTCTCTTGATCTTCTCAAACAAAAACTTACTTCTGCTCCGCTGCTGGTGAGTCCAGACTTCACCAAACCATTCGTTATACAGTGCGATGCGAACCAACAAGGTATTGGAGGAGTGCTGATTCAACTAGATGACGATGGCCACGAGAAGCCAATAGCCTACGTTTCGAAAAAGTTGAACTCTGCACAAAGAAATTACACCGTCACAGAGACAGAATGCTTAGCCGCAATCTTGAGCGTACAGAAATTCCGGCCCTTCATAGAGCTCATGCCGTTCAAGATACTGACTGATCATGCGAGCTTGAAATGGCTGATGTCTCAAAAGGACCTCAGCGGTAGACTTGCGCGGTGGAGTTTTAAGCTTCAGGGCTTCGACTTCACTATTGAGCACAGAAAAGGAAGCCTGAACGTCGTCCCTGATGCGCTGTCACGCATCCATTGTGACAGCCTGTCCACAAACGAAGATCCTGGCCTGGAAGTTGACCTTAGTTCGCCATATTTCAACTCGTTGGAGTATGAAGAACTGAGGCATAAAGTTAAAACGACTTCTGGCAAACTACCAGATCTTTGCGTCAGGGATGGCTTCGTTTACATCCGGACTGTTCCGAGAACAGGCGATCCGATTCAGGAAGAAGAAGCTTGGAAACTTTGGATTCCACGAGGGCTTGTCACCGACGTCATTTCAAGGGCTCATGATCCGCCGCTAGCTTCACACGGAGGTATAGGGAAAACACTGGAACGTCTGCGAAGACATCTGTACTGGCCACGAATGACAGTTGATGTCAGAAATTACGTAGGCGCCTGTGACGTGTGTAAGGAAACGAAAACTCCCAATACTATTCTGAGACCACCGATGAAACTCCAGTCTATGACAGAACGACCATGGCGAAAGCTGTACATTGATTTTCTGGGTCCATATCCTCGGTCAGTGAAAGGAAACGTCTGCATTCTGATAGTTCTTGACCACTTTTCTAAATTTCCAATTCTCAAACCGATGAGAAAAGCATCTACACCCAATGTGTGCCACTTCTTTGAGACAGAAGTGTTCCACCTGTTCGGGGTCCCGGAAACGATCGTCTCTGACAATGGAGTCCAGTTTTGCTCAACTCAGTTTACCAGATTACTGGAAAAGTATGGGGTGAAGCACATGCGAACGGCAGTCTACTCGCCGCAAGCAAACGCTTCAGAGCGAGTAAATAGGTCTCTATTGTCAGGGATTAGAGCGTATATTCGGAAGGAACACACGAGATGGGATGAGAAACTAAGCCAAGTAGCTACTTCCCACAGGAGCTCTTTAAATCGAGCTACTGGTTTCTCTCCCTATCGAACATTCTTCGGTCAACAAATGATAGAACATGGCAGCTTCTATTCTATCTTGAGGAGCCTTGGAACTTTTAATGAGCCATTGAGAGTAGATGCTGAGGATAAAATGAGATTGATCCGTGCGAGAGTGCAGGAAAAATTACAACACGCATTCGAACAGGGTTCACGAGCCTACAATCTCAGGGCGAAGCCTGTCGATTTCAAAGTGGGTCAAGAGGTATTTAGACGAAATTTTGCCCAGAGCAATTTCCAACAGCAGACCAGTGCTAAATTGGGACGGAAATTTGTCAAATGTCGGGTTAAAAGCAAGAAAGGAAACTCCCAGTACGAGCTTGAAGATCTGCGGGGAAAACTGTTAGGAGTCTATCACGCCAAGGATATCAGGTAGTGATATCCAGTCTCAAAGTGTAATCTATCTATTGTCACATCTATTCCTGGTAGCCCTAAGAAGGTATCCAGCGAGCTTCACTGGTGAACTATAGGATATCGCGAAGCCCTCCTATTGCCCCGTCAATGGTGGGTGATATACCTGTTGGAATCCATTCCTGTCTAAAGCTGTCAGCATGTCACTACTTCGATGACGCCTTGCAGACACACCCTTGAACAATCGCCAGTCGGAGATCAAGGTGAGATGTTGCGCCGGGAAAGCTTAGCAATCAGTTCTTTAGGTTGCTGATCGCGAGGCTTCCTCAACATCTCGGTGAGGAGAGCCACAGCGGCATCGACCCGCTAGATTTTTCGGGTTACCAGCTTGTCGATGTGGCTTTGGCTTCCCACACGGAGAAGGATGTCGAGGTCTGGTCAAAGACTGACGAGACTTCGGGAATGTGTCCTCGATGCGTCATCGATCAAGTAGAGCCCGAGTGATGAGGAATATGCTGTGGGTCGTGGGTCGAGACACACATTGAGCGCCCGCAGTGATGAGGCCTATGTTTAAGACCGGCTAGCTCAGTCGACCATTTTTCAGCGTTGTCTGAACCATGGGTGGCGCAGACCACTCTGCCCTGTTATGGTCGTAGCGTATTGTATATAGCAATATGCTACACGTACTGTAGAGTGTATATCGGCTGCTGTCCACAGCGGAAAGCGAACGTACCCGACCGAGAGAATTGCATTTCCTCACGTTCAGGCGCCATGTCGACGTGACAGATAAAAAGAACAAGAAGTCGGTGACAATTTTTTCCGGGACTGTGTGATAGATTGAATCGATCGGCGAATTTTGTTTCTAAAATAAAAATAAAAAAAAATAAAAAGTTTTGTAATCGAAAAGTTGAGTATAATTATTCTATTGTGTTCAGGGATTTGAAAAAAAATTGAAAAGGTACAGAGATTGAGGCTGGAAACGGAGATTTTACGATATAAGAAAAGAAGGTCGCCAGGCGTGTACGGCAATTTTCAAGGAGACACAGGAGAACCCGGAGTTAAGTGCTCGTGGCTGAAAAGGGGGGAAAAGGAAACAAAAAAAAAACAAACAGAAATTGCATGGTACCCCGAGAATACGAAAAAGCAGCCACAGGATGGTGCGGGAGAGGTTATAAGACAAGTTACACAGGAAATATATTTAAAGATTTTATTGCTTAGATTCCATTCCGTCAATTAACAAGACAAAAGCATTTTAAATAAGAATAGAATCTAGGGTACAGTTGAAATTAGAGCTTGAATTAACACGACCTAAACTAGGCAAAGTAAGCCTTAAATTTATTGTTAGTTCGACTTGCGGCAAAGCCGCTTAAAGCTATATAGTAAGAGAATGGTGAATTAGCATACTACACTGAACTACAAGATAGCCTCATTTAGAATCAAGAATCCGGATCCCGTCCAATACTAAGTGAGAACCCAATTTAAAATGAAAAATTCGAATTTAATCTACAGGAGGAAATATTAAAGTACGAGTATAGTCGAAAGCAGATAATATACTTTCTCTGGATTTTTTGTTGTATATACATCCTTGAATTCGTGTTAATTCATGAACGGCTATCAGGCCACAAGATTTCTCTGACCTAGAAATAGAAGAGTGGTAACTTCCGGAATTCTAGATTCCCTCCTGGGTGATTCAGTTCCTAAATGTTGTCGCGATTATTATTGAAACTACATATGATCTAAATTGTTAGTAGTAATTAGATTGTCGTAGTTAAGAAGGAAGCCATCCAGGAATCTGGTGGAACACATTTGTAAAACATGATATGCATTTTAGCATTAGTCAAAAGGCTCTAGCATCCGGCATTGGTACAAACGGTTAAGTTCATTAAATTTTCAATTATAACGTAATGATGAGTTAAGTTCTTACTTTTTCCTTCACATCCCGGAGCCCTCTATCGCGTGAGAAGAAGGTCGTCTAGGCTTGCCTAGTCTCTCTCTCTCTTTCTATAGGTCAACGAAGGGACTTTGGACGATTGTGCCACCCAAAGTCAATGGGAGGATGGGGCTTGGCAAGGAAGGCATGCCATCTGCGCCTTCCATGGAATGCAGGTAAGTGACGTAAGGGTCCCTTCAGGACCGAGTGTGTGCTAGGCTTGTTGGAAGTAGGCACGAAATTTTTTGATTATGGGTGATGACAAGCGGCAGGTTATTTCGGGAACTCCCCCCACACTCTCCGCCACCCTTAGCCGAGGTGCTAACGTGCCGCCCTGTGCTATCGCTGTCATCGAGTAATCTGTCAGCTCATGCTGACAGTTTGGACTTCACGTCCTGATCAATCACTCATCAACATACATACCATAACACCTAAGCAAAAACTATACGCGACATTGTGTGAAGAAAATTGTGCCTGTTTAATTTTAGACGACGAATCGTACTTCAAGTATGATCTTTCGACCCTACCCGGACCTCAATATTATAGTTCAAAAAGCAAAAAAAGAAGTGTCGGATGCTGAAAAATACGTTTTCGTAGAAAAATGCGCAAAAAGGTTCTGGTTTGGCAAGCCGTCATCTGTCAATGTGGCCTTTGTTTTTTGAAGGATAAATACAGATATTTTTATTAACGAATGTTTAAAAAAAGGTTTTCTGCCTTTTATTAAGCCACACAATATGCCTATATTATTTTGGCCAGATTTAGCCAGAAGATATTATGCCACAGGGATAATAACGTGGTATCAACAGAACAAATTAAGTGTTGTTCACGAATTGACCAATCCACCAAATGTGCCCCAGCTTCGTCCAATTGAACGTTATTGGGCTCTTGTAAAAAATGTTCTACGAAAGGAACGTAAAAGTGGCAGTTCGCTTAAAATTTTTGTAAAAATGTGTACAATGGCCAGCAAAAAAGTCGAGGACATGTGTGCACATAAATATAGTAATACTCTCTCCAGCTTTATGATGTTTCACAGTCTTGAGGAAACACGCCTCAACGAGAAGTGTTTCTTTGCTCAGAGATATGCCGATGATATTGCTGTCGTTGATTTTAGAACGAACCGCCCTAGATTTTAAGCAAAGACTCTGTCTATGGTGTTGGAATATGCTGGCATTTTCAGTGATTATTCTTCAATTTAGATTGTAGAAAGCAATGAAATAAACACCGGGAGAATAATATTCACTAGACTATATTTATGGTAACATGGTTTTCCCCTATACATCTAAGGATATATTGAGGGAGTCGAGATAGTAACAGTTTTGGAAAATTTCCGACCAAGGTTGCGGTTGTGTACAGATGGCCTAGCTTGGAAGGTACACGGTTGGAAATGTTAGTATAAATTTAATAAATGAGTAATATCTATATAAGTCCTTACAAAATGTTGTATAGAATTAGTAAGATAGCTTCTTACAAACTTTTATAATGCGTTAAAATGGGAAATATAAGAGTTAGGTATGCAAATATCTATAATAAGAGTTGTATAAACCAGACAAGACCTTTTTATAAATATTTTTAATATACTTTCATTATTAAATTCATCGGAGTTTCATATCAAAAATGTTTATTATTTTCTTGTATACAATCTATACGTATTTAATATTACCTTCATTTATATGTGAAGCTTATAAAAAGGATATGTCATTAGTATAAATTTAATTTATATAAATTTGTTGTACAATTTATACAAAATTTGCAATATCGCTGCAATCGATACATAAGGTTACAAATTAAAATTGTCCGTTTTTCATTAATTCAACATTTTATTTGGCGTAATAAAATATAATTAAAACAACCTTATATTTTCAAAGAGTTTTAACCTAATCTTAAGTTATACTTCATAGTTAGTACAGTCTGTAATTACTTAATTGGCATATTACAGTTTCTCAGTTTCTTAATTACATTTTTAAATAAAATTAAAATCTTTCGTTACTACATACACTTTATCTGCTCTACGTAAAATTGCAGTGTCATATGTTTTTAAACTATTTTTATAATCGCCGGGATTAAATAGAAATTAATCGTCCAGTAAAGTTTCTCCGATTTAAAAAAAGGCAAGATTCTGGATTCCCGGTCTAAAATAAACAGTTAAGCATGAACATTTATTTTATAATGTAGGCTCAACCTTACCGTTTTGTCGTCCGACTACTGTGTACAGAATACGTTTTCCTGCTCTCTTAACAGCTGTGAATATAAATGACTGATATACTTATATACCATTTTCCAGTATGTGTTGGCTAGCTGCTTTATATTACAAACTGATGTCATAAAGTATCTGAAATCAAAGATGCAAAATAAAGGCTGATAACACAATGCTTCCAGAGTTCTTACCAATTTAGGACAGGTGGAAAAGTAATTATAAATATCGTATAAACTGACAATTTTTCTGGAACTATTCTCATATATAGCATTCTCATATTTATTTAAACCGTTAGCAAATGAGTTCAAACTTTAACCAAATATATTTAAACCTTGAACAAATGATTTGTTCAAGGTTTAAATTTATTTGTTAAGGGTTTAAAATCATTTGTTTAAGGTTTAAATTTATTTGTTAAAGGTTTAAAATCATTTGTTCAAGGTTTAAATTTATTTGCTTAAAGTTTAAACTCATTTGTTAATAGTTTAAATAAATCTGAGAATGCTAAACAAAAGTCACATAAATTCCCGGATATAAAACCATGTCGACCACTTCACTTCACAATGAACAATTAAAATATATTTGTTATAAAATTTGTATAAATACTGTTCATATTATTCCATTTATAAAATTTTATAATATTTGTCGTATGCATGTGCTTTATAACAAAAAAATATACATATATGACGTTTTGTGGCTTCCTTCGTTGCGTTTGGGGGGTGGGGTTGGGAAAGACGCTTGCCCATGGGTAGGGGGAGGGGTTAGCTATGAATATGTTATATGTGTATATATGTGTATATATGTGTTGTGTAAGATGTGTATGAATGTGTATATATGTGTATGTATAGATGTGTATATGTGTGTATATATGTATAAATGTGTATATGTATATGTATATGCATATGTATATATATATAAAAATATATACAAAGCTATGTACGTACAGCCAACTAATGAGTAAATAAAAATAAAACAAAAGTATGTGTAGATCGATATTGATTACATTCGGTAAAAAATTGCATCTACATTTTGACATCTAATACGAATAAGACTCAATAATAATAGCTTAAAAAAGAAGATTTGGTTGGGTCGATGCAAGTGGCATACCACAATGTTTTTTGCCAGATAAAAATTATTATTATTATTATTCTTCAAATCTTATAGAAAAAATTGAAGAAAATAAAAATGCTAAAATGGCAAAAAAATGTCTTAAAAATTATAAAAAATTGTCGGGAAAATTGCAAAAAAAAAACATTGTCGGGAAAATTGTAAAAAAATTGTCGGGAAAATTGCAAAAAAAAAAATTTTCAGGAAAATTGCAAAAAAAATCGTAAGGATTGCAAAGACGTTGCCAAAAAATCGTAAGGATTGAAAAAAAACCGAAAAAATTGCAAAAAGTTCGAAAAATAAATCGTTAAGATTGTAAAAAAATCTTCAAGATTGTAAAAAAATCGTTATGATTGAAAAAGTTCGAAAATGAAATCGTTAAAATGTTAACAAAATCGTTAAGGTTGCAAAAAGTTCAAAAAATAACTCGTTAAGGTTGTAAAAAAATTGTCAAGATTGTAAAAAAATCGTTAGGGTTGCAAAAACGTTCCCAAAAAAATCGTAAGGATTGCAAAAAGTTCGAAAATAAATCGTTAAGGTTGTAAAAAATCGTTCATATTGTAAAAAAATCGTTGGGATTGCAAAAAAATCGTTGAGATTGTAAAAACTTGGAAACATAAATCGTAAAAATTGCAAAGAAATCGTTAAGATTGCATTAAGTTCGAAAAATAAGTCGTTGAGATTGGAAAAAATCGTTAAGATTGCTAAAATTTCGGAAAATAATCTTAAAAATTGCAAAGATATTTTGAAGAATGGACAAAAATTGTGTTTGTGTGTGTGTGTTGTCGAGTTGGTTTTTGCTATTTCTGCGCTCTTTCTTAAAATGCTGCAATTTTTCGTAAAATTGGCCAAGAAACTTGCAATAATTGCCGAACTTTGTGTGTGTGTGTGTGTCGTCGAGTGTGTTTTTCGCTATTTCCAATTGTTCCGAATTTTTTGCAATTTTTCCGAATATTTTTCAAATTGTTCCGAATTTTTTTCCAATTGGTCCGACTTTTTTCCAAGTTTTCCGAATTGTTTTTCATTGTTGCGATTTTTTCCAATTGTTCAGAATTTTTGCCAATTTTTCCGAATAATTTTCTAATAGTTCCGAATTTTTTTCCAAGTTTTCCGAATTTTTTGCAATTGTTCCGAATTTTTTTCCAAATTATTAAGATGTTATTCAATTGTTCCGAATGTTTTTCCAATTGTTCCGATTTTTTTTTAATTTTGTGGATTTTTTTCCAAATGTTCCGAACTTTTTCCAATTGTTCCGATTTTTTTTAATTACTACGATTTTTTTTTAATTTTGTAGATTTTTTCCAAATGTTCCGAATTTTTTCCAAATTATTACGATTTTTTCCAATTGTTCCGATTTTTTTTCCAAGTTTTCAGATTTTTTTCCAATTGTTCCGATTTTTTTTAATTACTGCGATCTTTTTTTAATTTTGTGGATTTTTTTCCAAATGTTCCGAATTTTTTCCAAATTATTACGATTTTTTCCAATTGTTCCGATTTTTTTTCCAAGTTTTCAGATTTTTTTCTAATTGTTCCGGATTTCTTTCCAATTTTTCCGAACGTTTTTCCAATTGTTCCGAATTTTTTTCAATTACTGCGATTTTTTTTAATTTTGTTGATTTTGTTCCTATTGTTCCGAACGTTTTTCCAATTATTCCGATTTTTTTTCAATTGCTACGATATATGACTTCTGACTATATTATACCAATACAATTTTTTTTATCAGACAACAAGGACCTTACTGAAATAGATTCCAACAAACAAATCGATACAAAGGTATTTGGAAGCATCTAAAAGAAAATGATTTTAATTGCTATTCAACCCGGTAATAATCGATAGTGGTAAGTTAGTTTCATGTCTGTTCAAAATTAAATCACAAGAAGATCCTGGTTTTACTTAAAAAAAAAACACTTGTGATGTATTGAATTGACTGAATCGCTATTACTAATATTTCTTTGGTAAACATATAGGATTTTGTGTAAGGTTTCTATTTCTGGTGCGATATCTGCTTTGTTTTGTCTTCCCGTATTTCACGTGTCTAGGAGAAGTCAGTCAATGTTATATTTTATAACAACAGAATAAAATTAATAATGCAAAATATATCTGTTAATGACTTAGACGTTAATCTAAAAATTATGAAGTGGATTTCCCTCGATTTTCTTGCTTTTAAGTATTTAGTCTCCCACGATTATAAGAAAAGGACAATTTCGAAATAATTTCTCTTAAGTATGGGAAGGTATGTAGCAAGACATTTTTTCTTGTATCCCAGGGAGTGAGCTGAGCTAATAATGTTGGATTCACCTGAAGGGCAACAGATTACGAGTATTTTCTGTGGGTACAGAACAATACGGTAATATAGCCACTTTAGGAGATTATTGACCCTCAAAGATATTTTTTTGAAGTGAAAAACATTTTTGAAGTATTAATTTAATTTTAATTTTTAGTTAATATTTTTATTTATCTATAAACATTTTTGAGCTATTTTATCTCGTTTTCATGCAAACATTTTTGAAAGTAAGTTATTATAAATGAAAACCTAAGTGCCGGTTCTGTAAGCACATCGAGCTTAGTTACAGTCAAAAGGGCGTTGCAAGGACCAAATTTTCGGAAAAAAATTAAAATCCCTTGTAATTTTGAAAATAACATGAATTCGAAAAAAATTAATATAATAATTTCGACTACCCATTACCTCATCCTTTAGCGGTTTCAGTATTACATACTTTTCCTGGA
Organism: Dioctria linearis; assembly: GCA_963930735.1. Taxonomy (NCBI): domain Eukaryota; kingdom Metazoa; phylum Arthropoda; class Insecta; order Diptera; family Asilidae; genus Dioctria; species Dioctria linearis. The sequence goes on along the minus strand of OZ005743.1, from coordinate 22,905,968 downwards.
AGACCCTCCCTGTACAGGTTGGCTAGGTACCGTTCAGTCAAACCACGCAGCCATCGGCGTATACTGTTTCAATTTGGATTGGGTTGGATCTACGAGTAAGTAACAAAGGAGAGGCCTATCATCAAAATTTTTAATGATAATCCTAAAGCTGTGTAAGTTTAAGTTTATACGCAGCCTATAAAATCTGCGCATTTCAGGCGGATGGCAAAAACGCTCATATCGGAGATTTCGGTGCGGTCTGTGAAAGTATTAGGCAAATTTGTATACCAGCAGCAGCATAGTGAGTGCTGGTAATATAAAGTATCCTTTTGATTTACAAAATGTACGTGTATTACCACGGTTTTTTATATGGCCGGTTCCACAGTAGGCCTATTACCATCTCCGGTTGCCCAATAACTTGCCATAAGCTTTATTTTTTTTAAATCATTCTCAAAAAAATGTTTTAAAATTCAAGTACCTACTTTTATCAAAATTACAAACATTTACCAATATTTCACTTTCCAGTTTATTATTAGAAAAAAATACACCATTACTAAATTTCCACACAATAGAATGTAAATATTTTCCTTTTTAACCCCCTTCCAATTTTAGTTTCACTTACCTGCGTCCTTTGTGCTAGGATACATTCAGTACCGAACATAAATAAAAGTGACACCTAGGGCAAAGATAACCTAATATTAAGAAGATAGGACATAGCCGAAAAAAATTGGAAATTTTCCGTGTTTTTTTAGATAATTAGGTATACTGTTATATACTTTCGTCTTTTGCATGAATGGAAGAAAAGAGCTTGGTTATGTACTATTGTAGTGCAACTGCTACAACGAGTGACAAACAAAAATCGAGGAGCGTAGGATTAGTCGAACGACAAAATCGTATTGAGAACCTTCAAAATACTTTCAAAATATTCATAAGAATGTGCATCAGGTCACACTACCTGTATTTTTTAAGAAAAAGATAAATTTCACTTTGACCAAGATGCTGAAAAGAGGTGTAAAATTCCTCTCAACTAAAGTTTCCCGAAAATATCAGAGATTCCAGCATGAGTTTCTCCCACTTAATCTCTTCAGAGCAAAACGAATGTAAACAGAAACAGGTGCTGTTCAAATATCATAGGAATTACACTAACAAAAATTGACATTGCTATGAAGAAACATTGGTCAATTCTCTCAATATTTCAGCAAAAACCGGTTTTCAAAAAAAAATCTGCAAACTCAACCCCTTCTCATTTATTTACGAAAATGAATCATTTGCCATTGTTTCGTTGCATGCAATTAGTGCTTTCACATTTTTTATCTTTATTCATAAAAGTTTTAAAGAGAGTTTGATTTTTTTTTCATTATTTTCTTTCTTTCTTCCTTTTCTTGCTGTGTGCATTTTAAATGTAAAACAATCGAAAAATCTTCTGTGTCCTAACTTGTCATTAAGCATTGATTTTATACATATTGATTTGATATGCAACCGCCGCGCACAAGATGTTGTTACTTCTTCTCACTGGAGGATAATAAGTTGTCTTCGATAATAAATAGCGCCATATCATAGCAAAGAATCTAATCTAATTTTGTTTTTTCCGTCTTTCTTTACCTAATGATGTCTAGAAATGTGGAAAAAATCTGTAATAAAGAAATTTAATGGCATATACATATATCTTCTTGATTAGTATCAAGATGATTTGAAGGATTTGCAAATGTGTATTACCCTAGACACACAGCACGAACTAATGAATCATTTGTACTAACTATTCATTAAAATGCCGTGTGTCAAATAGTATATGTCATTATAGTTCGAAAATCAGATGATAATGAAGTACACTATGAAGTGTTTTCCTCCTTCATTATAGCTATAATGAGGAAAAATGTGCTATATTTGGCATGTAATGTAAATCTGGAGCTCCGCTGTGCATCTGCCGATTTGAAAAATAAGAAGAAGAAATGCAAAGAAATGCAAATCACAAATTATATTATTTAATATTTTTTTAAATAAAATGTGTTTCTCATTTGGAAATTATTAAATTGAAAATAAAATAAATGAAAACAAAGTTTATCCCGTTAATTCGATGCATATTGCTTCTTTAAGGTGATAAGTTCATCAAAACCAGTTTGACAGCACAACTTAATTAAAGAAATGGCTGTGTGTCCGCAGTTTATAATGAATCATTATAGACTAATGAGTCGTTAGTTATTTCTTCATTAAGAGTGCTGTGTGTCTAAGGCATATGATACTTGATTTAAGTGAAAAGAATTTCATACTTCAGTTTCGCAGCAGAAAGTTGCAGAACAGACAAAATTGTAATATAGGCACTGCGGACTTCCAAGAAATTTTTCGGTCTGATTTTCGATAGAATTTCTGCGATCTGCCTTTTCACATCTGGTTGTTGACTGGTACATTGATTTTTCGTGAATGAATAGTTTGAAATATTTTCCGCCAAGCAATTTGTCTCATTTGATGAAATTTCTTAGAATTTTTGGTTCGGATCGCGGTATACAGAAAGCAATATCTTATGAGCGTAACAAACATTATGTTTTTTGATACCCTAGATGAAATCTAAATGTATACTAAGATTGTCATTCCGTTTGTAACACGTAGAAATAATGATGCTAGAGCAAAATGAACTGGATCCATGCATAAAATTAAAAGTTATTTTGATTATTGCATGTCCGTCTGTCTTTCTGTCCGTCGTTCCGTCCTCACAATAACTCGAGAACTCGTGTACTTAGAAAGCTGAAATTTTGCACATGGGCTTTTAAAAAAAAAGCAAAATTAGGTTGAAAATCGGGCAAATTGGATAACTCATTCGTGGGGTTGCCATATAAAAATTTTGGATTTTCTGATCCTGTGAAAACGATCAGTCCTATACGATTTTAATGTTCTGGAAAGCTCTTCAGAATATGAAATCCTATAAAGTTGGTTATAATCAAATTTGGTGTTCGACGAACCGTTCTAGAGATATATTCAAAAACCACTTCAAAACTCAAACTTGCGCAGATGGGTGACTATACGAAATTACAAACGACCATTCATCTAGGCCCTAGATTCTAGGGTATCATAAGAATTGGTCTTTGACCAATTCTAGCTTTTTTACTTGTTTCTTATAAATTACTGGACATTTTGCTTCAGAATTCTTATGCATTATTGGTTGCCGAGAATGATGTAATAAAGTTGAATTGATTCGGGTGCTCGCAGCGCCTGAGCCTACATAGAACATTCTTTTGATTTGCGGATGGCTGCAAAACAAATGACGGAGTTGGGGCAGGATCATATGGTCCAAGACCTCGGGTAATTGAGCTATAAATTAGGAAAAATATCAAGAGAACCCACAGGACCAAAATATCTATAATATCTTTTCTGACTGCAGAGCAGCAATACTGGCTCTTCAATCAAATAGATTCAACTCCAAACTGATTTGGGACTGCCTGCTGGAGTTAATTAAATTAACGCACTCCAATTTATTTGCACTAATATGGGTGCCTTTATACAGCAATATCGCAGACAACGAGATCGGGGGCAAACTAGCCAGGAAAGGATCCGAAATGGAATTCCTACAGCCAATACCCTTCAATTACGCTGGGTGATGAAAGTGGTTGCGTTTACCTGTGCCCTTTCCGTTACACAGGTGAAAAAAGTAGTTTTTAAAATGATTTTGGTTCGATTTTTTTTTCATCTATTTTCATAAACATCGAACAATATAAATTTACTATTTCCAGACAGTTTCCACGTTGCTGGCACCGTGCTAGACGTTTTTTTTTCGTTAAAAACCAACGTCTTGTCGGCCGTGAGTAGTTAAACTATGGGCTACTGGACCACTTTTTTAAGCCTCCAGGATTTCGCCACAGATGGCGCCACCGTCGCTAGCTGGTTTGAGTTCATACTAAATGTAGGTTTGTGTCTTGGCTCTATTGGGTTGTGCATTGGATACACCATTGTGTCTTGGGTGCACCATTGAGTCTCGACTGCGCCCTAGCGGGATTAACCGGTACTATCGGGATGTATCATTTGGTCCTGACTGCGCTCTAGCGACATTAGCAGGTACTACCAGCATGCTCCTGTACTACGGTTTTCTAGCGACATCTGTTCAGGCGCGAACGCCATTTCTTGAATAAGGTTCCCTAGCGGCCTTAGCCGGAACTACCAGCATGCCTTGGTTTTGCTGTTTTCTTTTATTAGCGGGAGAGTTCAGCATCATTCTAATTTCACAACATGACATCACCATGAACAGATTCTAGAAGATGTCGTGCAAGGTAGATTCCAACTATTTTGGTGGATCACTGTTGGTTCTGGGGAGGGTTAGGGGAGGGGATGGGGGGGGGCTGAAGTCGCTTTTGTACTGGAAATGTGACATCATCCTGAAGTTTTCTTTTAGGAGGATACTACAACAACCAATGTAGGTAGGTATGTTGACTTGTCTTCAGGCCGATACGTCACCGACCCTGAGGTCATTGACCTTTGACCCTTGACCTTTGACCCTTGACCTTTGACCTTTGACCCTTGCCCTTTGACCTTTGACCTTTGACCTTTGACCCTTGACCCCTGACTCTGATGTCATTGACCTTCACACACACACACACACACACACTACGTCATACTAAAAGATTTTCTACCAGACGATATTCAGTACCATGTTATTAAATTAACAACAACAACAACTAACGTAGGTAGATATGATGACCTAGGTATGAAATAGCCTAATTTTTGATCTTCAGGTGTAATGCTTCTAGTTTTATTCATTGCATAAACAATTCGTACAGCCGAATAATGTAAACAAATTCGCAGTCGAATAATGTAAACAAAATTCTCACAGAGCCGAGAAAGTAAACAAATTTATGAAAGATTCTCAATAGCTGAAAAAAACAACAACTGATATGTTGTCTTAGATGAGTAGTTATAATTGAAAATTTCTTTTGCTGAAAAAAAAACAACTGCGAATTAAAAAGCCGAGAGTGATCATGATATCTAAAAATAGATCACGGCTGCTTGTAAGAAGTAGTGGAAATTAAAGCCTCGGTGGACAGGTGGCTGGTAATTTGATGCCGCCAAGTAAAGTAAACAATGGTTTTTTGCATCTAGGAGTGTGTATTGAAAAGTCGTAAGTTTTATGAAAAATTCTTTTTTATTTATTCGCATCATTAAATCTTAAATTATAAACTTTTTCTCTGTGCTTCATATCCAAAATTGGTAACAATATATCTGAAGTTCTATTAATCCTATCTTGGAAGCGAAAGCGATCCAGAGCATATGTCTCCCATGGTCCTTTTCTGGGTTCATAATCAATCATATAAACTTGCGGAGCAGCAGTACTAAACTTGACCTTCATTATCACGACTAATTAAAACAACTATTTTCACATTATTCCCTTTTTATTATTCAATCTGATGTAATTCATATTACTAATAATTCAAGCCTAGGCTACTTTTGTAGGCATGCTTTAGTGAATACCGTACTTTGAAAACATTTCGCTCTCTCAAAACATCTTTCTCTCTCTAGTACACATGTTTGAGGTGGACTTGATCATATACATGCCAGCTTGGAGCTTGGTTGTCTGCTTCATATACTATGAGTATAGTATGGTTGCCTGGAATTATCAGGCTTGTTGTTTAACGGGACTATTAGCGGCAGGGTGAGGTCGCTTTACTGATCTAACTACTATTCATACCGAAATGTGGTGTTTTGATAATCCTAAGCGTACTTTCTTATCTTCCGAACCAAAATAAATTGTTTATAACTTCCTTAACAAAATTATTTAAAAAAATTTATCTTAACCAAATGACTACGATTTCTCAATCAAGAACTCTCTGTTGAGTAATCATTGTATATGGCGCTGTACCTTGGGCTGATGATATCGAATGTAGCTGCCTATAGATTCGGGCTCCGGCTGCAAATAGACACACATTCAGCTGGGAGTTAGTGGGCGTAATATGGTAATGTTACATTTTAATCAAAACTATTTTATTATTTTGTTAAGTAAGGTATAGTGTAGCCTTTGGGAAGGTAAGGAACTAAGCTGTAAATTACTAGAAGACTATTTTCCTGTATGGATAGTAAGTTAGGCTCTATACCATATATAAATTCAATGTTTGGCAGTTTTCTATAAGTATCAATATAAAATATTTTAGAAAGAGGACTCTCAATGCACACAAACAGATTTCTGTTTCATGGCTTGGGACGTATTATGTCCAGGAACCTAGAATAGGATGACCTTATACTGTATGGATATAGGCTATAGCTTTACCCAAAACGAATTGCATGAGAATTTGGTTAGTGGTTAGTGTCTTCTTAAATGTGAGACTGTTGAGATGAATATTGAGGAGCTTATAAGAGAATATAATAACATTTTTCTCGATGAGCAAATTCAAGAATGCTATAACTTTTTAATATTATATTAAAATATTAAGAAAGTCGAGTCAAAATGTTATGTGCACCTTGTAAGCTGGGCTTGGGCAAGAGATGATGCAACGGATGGATCAGTATGAGTTTGTGGTCGAAAATATAAAGAATTTCGAGTCCTAACACCATTTTTTGAGCAAGGTCCCCTGGTGACATTTGCTGGTACTACCAATTTTTGTTCATCTCGGGTTCGGGGATACGATATCACTTACAGCACTCACCAGCATAGGAAAATAGCATAGAATTTCGATATTTCTTGAGTAAGGTTACCTAGCCGCATTAGCCGGAACTAATATCATGCCTTGGTTTTGCTGTTTTCTTTTATTAGCAAGGAAATACTAGATATCAGCATGGCGTCATCTTGGTTTTTATTGAAAAGTCACAGTTGCTTTTTCGAATCCAAACACCATTTCTTGAGCAAGGGTCCCCTGGTGGCATTTGCTGGGTACTACCTATGTTGTTCATCTCGGGTTCGGGGATAAGATATCACTTACAGCACTCACCAGCATAGGATTTCGATATTTCTCGAGTAAGGTTACCTAGCAGCATTAGCCGGAACTACTCGCATGCCTTGGTTTTGCTGTTTTCTTTTATTAGCGGGGAAGTGCCAGATATCAGCATGGCGTCATCTTGGTTTTGGGGAAATAGCATAGAATTTCGATATTTCTTGAGTAAGGTTACCTAGCGGCATTAGCCGGAACTAATAGCATGCCTCGGTTTTGCTGTTTTCTTTTATTAGCGGAGAAGTGCTAGATATAAGCATGACGTCATCTTGGTTTGCTGTTTTCAAGTGCTGTTGTAGATATCATATCCCCGAACCCGAGATGAACAACACAGGTAGTACCAGCAAATGCCACCAGGGGACCTTGTTCAAGAAATGGTGTTTGGACTCGAAAAAGTGTTAGTGTTGAATAAAAAAATTAAAAATGTCTATCAGAGTAATAAATGAAAGTTTTTCATTAATTAATAAATTGCGAGAAGATGTTTTGAAAGTGTTTAAGTGATGCAAATTTTGTGAATAAAAACAATATTATTAAAGAGTGCAACAGAAACATTCGTAAATATCAAGCCGCATTTCGGAAGAGTAATAAGAATGCTAGAAAACAACATTTGCACAGCTGTATTTCTCAAATTAAATCGTTGAGAGTGTTAATCAAAGCTCCCCATCGAGTGGAGGAATTAATCAACGAGTAATAAGAAGTGATTTTGTTTAAGTGGGAAGAAATAAAAACAGCATTCGTAGGTAGAATTAGGGCAGGTGTTATCGTGAATATAAGCCACCTAGATCCCAAGCTTTTTATGCAAGATGCTTCCAAATTACTTGCTCGCCGCATTAAGAATACATTAAAACAACAATATCATATTAAAGTTGCTACAACGTGTTTGCGGTGAGTTTATTAAAGAAAACTGGTGATAATGAAGTTATTAAAGACATTAAGTACTTCCAAGCAAGAACTGTCCCAATCAGTGTTGGAGGATAATTTGAATGAGTGGTATAAATTAAATATATACGACCCAATACTTACTCAACTGGAAGAGTTTCAAGAGAAAGACAGTGGTTGGGCTCTGCATTCTATAATACATTTAGCGGTGCATATCAACAAGTTTGAGCCGATTCATGGATCATTTTATATACCTCTGCCAAAGGAGATTGCATCAAAGAGAGCTTGCATCAATGTACAAAATAATGATGAAGCATGCTTCGCGTGGGCAATAACATCAGCGCTATATCCTGCAAATGTTCACTCCGATAGGATCTCATCATATCCACATTATTCTACTGTGCTAAATTTTACTGGAATAACATTTCCCATGACGCTTAAGCAAATTACACAATTTGAAGGCCAGAACGATTTATCAATAAACGTGTTCATCCTAGAGAAAGAGCGTTTCTTCACCACAGTTCCAGTTAGACTCACGAAACACAGGATGGAGCGACATGTAAATCTCCTTATGCTACAAGATGACTATGGCCAGGCTGATGATGATGATGATGATGATGATGATGATGATGATGATGATGATGATGATGATTATGATGCTGGCAGATATCATTTCTGCTGGATTAAAGATCTTTCGCGCCTTGTATATAAACAAACTTCAAAAAGAAAGAGCAGAAAGTATATATGTGAGAGATGTTTGCTCTACTTTTACTCTGAAGGAAAATTAGCATCACACACTCCGGAATTGCGATAGTCAAAATGACTGTAGGATTATGTTTCCCTCAGAGGAAAAGAAATGGTTGGAATATAAGAATTATAACCATAAGAATCCAGTCCCGTTTTGTGTGTATGCAGATCTTGAATCAATCTTGAAGCCGATTCAGGGAAACGATCAAAATACACAGCGAATCCAGGAACATGAAGTTCATAGCATAGGATTCTATTTCCACTGCAAACATGATGCTAAGCTCTCATATTACAGAGCATATAGAGGCAAAGACTGTCAAAAATGGTTTGCATTAGAATTGCAAAAGATTGCATCCATAGCTGTACAGGAGAAGCTGAACATCAGACCAATGCAACCCCTGACTAAAGAGGAACGGCGTTCACATATGGAAAATACTTGCTGTCATATATGTGAAAAACCGTTTGCAGCCGATGAGGAACGAGTCCGGGACCATTGCCACTTAACAGGTAAATACTGAGAATCATAATTCAATTCATTTTTTTTCATAAATTCTTTTAACAGGAAAATACCGAGGGCCAGCGCACAATGCATGCAATCTGATGTACCAAGATTGCTCCATAGTTCCAGTCATTTTTCACAATTTATCTGGATATGATGCTCACTTCATTATTAAGGATATAGCTACATCTTTCCCAGGAAATGTTGATCTCTTGCCAATAAACTAGGAAAGATATATCTCGTTCACCAAGCACATGGACGGCAGCTACATAAAATTCAGATTCATCGATTCCTTCCGTTTTATGGCTGAATCTTTAGATAAGCTATCATCATTGCTGTCGATGGATAAATTAAACATTACAAGATCAGTATGGCAGGGATTGAATTATAACACTATCAAACTTCTTACACGCAAGGGTCTCTTCCCATATGATTTTATTGATGACTGGGGTAAATTAGATTTCCGGAACTTGCCAACACAGGAAGCGTTCTACAATAAACTGACTGACAGTGCTATATCTCCTGAGGACTACAATCATGCTGAAGAGGTCTGGCAAAAATTTGAAATACAAACACTTGGTGAATATTCGGATCTATACCTTAAGACTGATGTTCTCCTATTGGCCGATGTGTTTGAGAACTTTTGAGAAGTGTGCATGAAGACATACAATTTAGATCCAGCACATTATTACACCATGCCAGGCCTAACATGGGATGCTATGCTAAAATACACTAATGTGAAATTAGAGCTGATAACCGACGTAGATATACTGCTATTCATAGAGAGAGGCATTCGAGGTGGTATAAGTCAATGTTCGAACAGATATAGTAAAGCCAATAACAAATATATGAATGATTTTAAGCCTGAGGAGAAAGAGAAATACTTGATGTATTATGATGTCAATAACCTTTATGGATGGGCCATGTCACAGCATTTACCAACCGGAGGATTCAAATGGGTTGATGTTCCCTATATTGAAGTTTCCGAAATTCCTGATGATTCTCCAACTGGATACATATTCGAAGTCGACTTGGATTATCCTCAACATCTGCATGATAAGCATAAGGACTTACCGTTTTGCTCTGAGCATGCAGCACCACCTGGAGCAAAATTAGAAAAGCTTCTGACAACATTACATCCAAAAACTAAATATGTTATACACTACCGAAATTTGAAGCAATGCTTATCACATGGACTCATCCTGAAAAAAGTGCACCGGGTACTTCAATTCGACCAATCAGCTTGGCTTAAGCCATATATTGACTTAAATACCACCAAACGGATGCAGGCTACAAGCGATCATGAGAAGGACAGCTATAAGAAGATGAATAATGCAGCTTTTGGTAAGACCATGGAAAATGTTCGCAAGTATAGCGATATCAAGCTTTGCATGAAGTGGGAAGGTCGCTATGGTGCAAAATCTCGAATTGCGGCACCCAACTTCCACAGTGTAACGATATTTGATGAGAATTTAGTTGCTGTGGAATTAAGGCGACTCAAAATATTATTCAATAAGCCGCTCTATATAGGAATGGCAGTTATGGAAATATCGAAAATATGCCTCTACGATTTTCACTACAGTTTTATGCAGCGTGAGTATGGAGATAAATGTAAAGTCATGTATACTGATACAGATTCTCTAATATATGAACTTGAAGAGAAAAATGCATATGAGTTCATGGCCGAAAATATAAACAAATTTGATACAAGTGATTACCCAGAAGATAATGAATTCAATTTACCGCTCATGAATAAAAAGATTCCTGGGCTAATGAAGGATGAGCTGAATGGGAAAATTTGTAGGCTTGCGCTCGAAAATGTACAGTCTGCGTATAAACGCTGGTAAAACTGTAAAAAAAGCGAAAGGAGTAAAGGGTAATGTAGTCCAGAAGCATATCAATTTCGAAGACTACGTCGAATGCTGGAATAACGAGCGAATATTAACTGCCAATCAGAGCTCCATACGATCTCATCACCATAACGTATACACTATCAGTCAAAAAAAGATTGCATTGAGTACCTATGATAATAAGCGTCATACTATGAGCGGATGTTGTAGCTTGGCCGCTCGTGCTTCCCTGGTAAGGGGGGAGAAGCGGTCAATCGAAGGATTTTAAATGGAATTTCCACAATTCTCACAGATTTTTTTTTTAGTTATAACTTCTAGATTTTTCACAAGTATTTTTATTAAATTTCAATTCATTGGCTTTCACAATTCTCACAGATTTTTTTTATTATACTTTTGGATTTTTTTCACAAGTTTTTTTTTATTAAAATTCAATTCCTAGGTTATCACAATTCTTACAGATTTTCTTTTATTATCCTTTTGGATTTTTTCACAAGTATTTTTATTAACGGCACTTGACTTTCTTCGATCGATGTTTAAAAAAAGACTCCGCGAGGTTTGGGCTTGCCGGCCCCAGGTACCCATGATCACTTTTTTAAAAGCTTTTTTATCTTATTGTTTTATTGCTTTCTCACGACGTTGAAAAAACGTACGTGAGAAAATGCAAAAAACTTTGGTAGCAATGCATATGCATGACAGCAAAACTGTAATCTGATATGCACTTGTGCGCCCGTATTGAAATATTAATTTTAAGCGGGCGAGAATAATTGTAATAATTGTATGTATGTATGTACATACAATTAGATTACAAATTGAATAATATACGTATGTGCAGTGTACAGTGTACGTACAAAAAGAGAAAAGAAGAAGACACTGTACGTAGGTAAGTGTGCAGTGCATATCGTGGGAATGAAATGCATGCCTGATAACAAAATGCAATTTATGCTAAATTGCATTTTGTTATGATATGGAAATGCATTTTTAAATGCATTTTAAATTTCAAATGAAATTTTAAATTAAATAACTTTTCATTTTCAGGGTCATTTATGTGATACATCAATATATTGTATAGGGCAATATATTGATGTATTGACCTAATGGTTGTGATTCGGGGCATAGGTACCTGAGTCACAACATCCCTCCCCCCTGGGGAAAAGAAAGTTTTATTCTTTTGAGAAGAAAACTTTCTTTCTAACATATGCAGAATTTCAATACTTACAGGAAATTTTAATATATCATAATCTTATAGCAAAAATTGATCAAAATATGTACATATATTGTTTGTATATTGTTAGTTATACTAGTTAATTACTACGTATAGGAAAAGAAGAGAAGAAGGAATACCTCGTTATAGAAGGAGTTGTGCTAACAATAATATATGTTGCATATTTTACATATAAATCTTTGTAAATTTATGTCTTATATGGTAATTCTTATTATTCCCTTTTTTTTTTTATCTATATATATATATTACGAGTATCGGAGGAAGATTTGAGAAAGGAAAAAAAAAACAATAAAACTTGAAGGGAATGTATCGGGCATCAACTTGCTGACGGTTCTATGTTGATTTGATTAGGATTGTATATGGGGAGAGAGAAAGGAAAAAAAAATCGTTTAATTGTTGTGATAAGAAAGATTCGTTCACCGTTGTTCGTGTGAGTAGGTTTAAGAGAAATGTATTCATTTTACTGTGCTGTGGGGATTCGTTTGATGATTTCTTTTTTGTTTTTTTTTTATTCTTTGGTTTTAGTATCTATAATTCGATAGGAGTTACCTATCATATGGGTATTTGTAGCTAAACTAAAATTTATAGCTGAGCTGGGATAAAAAGGTATGAATAATGCTAATAAAATAATTACAATTTTTTTTTTTTTTTTTTTTTTTTTTATAACTATTATGTTTATCTTATTTACTTATTACTTTTTAATATTTAGTAGGTACACTAATATGTACGGTTGTTATTTACTTATTTATTTAAAAAGAAAATGTTGGTGCTAATGTATAGTAAGTTCTTTTTTTTTTTGTTATTATTTATAATACCTTATTATTTGATATGTTTAAAGCTTTTAAGCTATTAAAAATGAGGTGAATAATATTAAATTTGTAATTATACATAAATGTTTGGTAGTTTTACAGCTACTTGCATTTACCTTATTTATTTATTTATTTTATTTATATAAATCTTTTTTTTACTATTATTAGTTATGTTTTTTTTTTTTTTTTTTTTATACAAAACTAGATGTATATACATGTGAGATATTATTAATCTATTGTTGGAATGAGGGTGGGTATTATTGAGGACTATAAAAAAATGGGAAAAGGAGGTTACTGTTGTTCGTTTCTTGTTTCTGTCAAAGTTTTCTAATGCCTGTTTTTCTTGGAAGTAGATCCCTGTGCTTGAATTCATTGGATTTATCTCGATTCTGAAAACATGAGTCCATTGGATACGTACAAATATAGTGTATATATTTAAAATAGTTATATTATAACATTAATTGGAGAAAATTTCTCCAGTTTTCCTGTTGGGAGCAGGAGTTATCTTAAATCTTATCTCTCTAGGTGCAGGCGTAGGAATACCTTCCAGTTCTTGTTCTGGGAGTGTATTTTGAGATTCACGGGTTTTTCGTTTGTATTTAATATACAGATAGGCGCCAATAAAAGTGATGATTAAAGCCACTGTTAAATATGACAGTGCATAATGGTGGATATGATGGCTATTTATGGGATTAAGAGGAATTTTTTTCTGATCATTTTGGAAACGAATGGATTTTAGAAGTTTATCTAGATCCATGCTGTTTGTAATATTTAAGGGATTTCTTTCTGTGGGTGTTTCCACCGCGGAAAACGTCATATTCCACAGTATACTGGAAATGTTAATTGATGGGACGAAGTTTGAATTAAATTTGGATATTTTTGCATTATGTCCGTGCAAGATGAATTCTTTGCTTCGTACATAACAACCGGGATGGATATACATTGTTCCTGTTCCATGCAGGGTTTGTGAATTAATGGAATTTTCACAAATTATATCTATATGTAGGGATTCTTTTAGGGAGAAAAGCCAAGCGTTTTGCTGCGATAATTGCGTCCAATAATGATTTTGTTCTAATTTTTGGATTTTGCATTTCGATGTAATTGGTTCCTTTTTAATCAAATTTACTTCACATTGGTTTGCTTTTGTATTTGTGTTTAGGATAGGCGATAAGATCTTACAGTAAAAATGCGTTTGGTCCAACGTTGCGCAATTATGGATATCCTGAAGTGTTAATTCAATATAGTGTTCACGATTGTAGTCTATAAGGATATATTCCTTTAATGGGTTAATGTACACGAAAGATCCGTTGAGGAGTGTAGGTAATGGCATTGCTTTAAAAATTTGATATGGTTCCTTGAAAGGAAGGGGAATTCTGAGCTCTATAATTATTTTATTATTGAAGATATTTGCGGCTATTGTACTTAATTTGTATATCTGTGTAATTATATTTTGTCTGGAATTTATGGGAAGCATCATTGAACTGGGCAATTCCTGCCTGATATTCAATAAAACTTCTTCAATTTTTTTCGGGGATATGAGCGTAGGGTGGAATTTTCCATGCCTTGAATCTGTTAGAAGATCTATTAGCTCTGTTTGGGTATTTTGGTATCTAAATGCCATTAATGAGATTAGTGAGATTAGGGATTCGAGTTCAATGGATATTTTGTTATCTAATGTTCTGTTTTCCATTAAAGAAGAGGCTATCTGAATCGATATCAACTTTTTATGCATAACCAGGAATTCCTTTTCAATTGCGGTTTTAGTTTTGTTGAAAATATTTGCAGTTGCTTCGACTATTGCAGTTTGGCTTTTCATAAGGGAAAGGAGGGAGTTTTGGTTTAAGGTAAGGTTATGGATTTGCTCATCATATAGCCTGGCATCGTCTTCGTCCAATGTGCCAAAAAGAGCTTTAGAGATTGAGCCTATTGCATTAAATAGCGCTCTTTGTTTCCTATTTTGTGTTACAAGTAACATATTCCTATATTCTATGTTTGCTATAATAAGATTTATTTGTAGCAACGTACCGTTACAGGTGTGGGCCATTGCTGAATTCCCATTAAGTCTCTGGCAGGTCATCGTTATTTGCTGTGCGATGAACTGGATATTATTGAATTCCGATTTAAAATTCGCCAGGTCGTAATAGGTGACGACTTTCCATTCGTTGGTATAGAAATTGGCTCTGCCAATTTCTTCAAAATAAATGCCTGCACTAGCATTTAGTTGCTTTACTTCTACTCCTGAGCCATAGGCTAAAGGGATGAAGATTAAGAAGACTGCCATTTGTATCATCTTGAAAACCTGGAAGATGATATTGCGTTATTCAATTGGAATAAGTCTTTTTGAAGAGGATGAAGCTTTTTGTATTAGTCCGAAAAAAGTTTTAAGTCATTATTATGGACTCTTCTAATTTTATTATTGACTTTTATAGTGGAATTTTCAGGGGAATTGATTTCCATTATCTCATACGGGCCTGACCATAGTGGGGAGAACTTGTTATCTCGAACTCTGCTCTTGAGTAAGACTTTATCTCCTACTATGAAGGATTTCTGGGCGGAGTTTTTGTCGTATTGCAATTTGGACTTTTCTTTATTGGCCATGGCTATGTCTTTAGCTATTTTGAAGCTGTGTTGTAGACGCGCTTTCAGCTCGTTTGCATAATTATCGTAATTATAGCAAACTGCTGGTGATGATTTCAAATTGTTTGGGATTTCGGCTGGGAATCCGTATAGGAGTTCGCGTGGAGTATAATTAGTACTCGAATGAGGGGTGGTATTGTATACAAACATGGCATATGGGATCCATGTATCCCAGTCTTGTGGATCTTTTGCCACATAAGATCGGAGATATTCAGCTAAAGTTCTGTGGCTCCTCTCCAATGCACCGTTAGTCTGAGGGTGATATGGAGTAGTTTTGAGCCTTTTAATCTTCAGCAGTTTTGACACCTCGGCGAACATGCCACTTATGAGGTTGGAACCTTGATCTGTTAGGATACTTTCTGGAATACCATGTCGACAAACTATTGTTGTCGTGAAGGCTTCCGCTAATGTCTTAGACTCGGTGTCGACTATGGGAATAGCCTCAGAAAATTTTGAAAGGTCATCTTGGAATGTAAGGAGATATTTGTTTCCAGAATGAGAAATTGGGAGAGGTCCTACAACATCTAGGTACACTCTTTCGAACGGTTTGGAGCTTATGCTCGAGATTTTCATTGGAATTTTTGGATTTCTGGATACTTTGTTTATTTGACAAAGTTTACATTTCCTTACGTACTTTATTATATCGTCTGACATGCCAGGCCAGTAGAACTGTTTTTTAATTCTTTTGATAGTACGGGAAACGCCTTGATGGCCTCCCGTCGGTAGTGAATGAAAATCCTTTAAGATCTGCTCGATCTCATTGCTGTCGGATAAATATTTAATTGAATCCTGATGGAGTTTGATGTTTATTTGCTGATTAGCGAAGATCTGGGTAAAAGCGTTTTTAATAATTATTAGATTCTGTGGATCTAATATAGGGAAGGAGATATTTATTTGTTTTAACTGATTTGCTTCTGTGTATGAGCAAATCTCAGTTAAAATTTTCTCAAGGTCCAATCTATCTCTTTGTGATCGAAAAGGTAAATTAATTTTTGAAATAATTACTGTTGACTCTTTTCTCTTGAAGAAGTTCAGTTCATTTTCTAAAAGTGGAGATTTATCTGAAAATTTAAGTTTCGAATCCAACACTCTTTCAAGTTCTGTATCTTGCATTGGCAAGATGAAAAATTTAGGATTCGCATTTTTAGTCAGTAGGAGGGGAAAATTAGTCTCAGTTATTGTAACTGCGGAATTGCTCACTTGTGATGGAGCTGGATTTTGATTAATTACACTCGTGTTGGGAGTATTCAAATTCGCCTGAGCTCTGGCTTGATTCCTTGTTACCACATTTACGCTAGTGGTAGGTTCTGCGAACTTTTCGTTGCTTTCGGGAATGGCTCTACTGAGAGCATCTGCATTTGTGTTGAGCTTGCCTGATTTATGGACTATTTTGTAGTCATATTCCTCAAGACGTATTCTCCATCTCATCAGTCTTGAGGAGTGATCCTTCAGATTCATGAGCCATACTAATGGTTTATGGTCAGTTATAATTGTAAACTGTCTGCCATAAACGTATGGTCTGAATTGCTCAACTGCGAAAACTATTGCCAAGAGCTCTTTCTCTATTGTTGAGTAACGAGTCTCTGCACCATTGAGAATTCGACTCACATAGGCGATTGGATGATCTTCTTGATCATCAACTTGTGAAAGTACTGCTCCGATGGCGTAGTCACTGGCATCAGAGGTGACAAAAAATTGCTTGTCGAAGTCGGGATATGATAAAATTGGTGCTGAAATTAATTTGTTGCGTAATTCGCAAAATGCTTCGTCGCAGATTGCGTCAAACTTGAAAGGAGTATCTTTTTTCAAAAGACTTGTAAGAGGTTTCGCAATCTTTGAAAAATTTGGTATAAAGCGGCGATAATAGCCGACAAAACCAAGGAAGGCTTTAATATCTTTTTCCTTCCTGGGTCTGGGGTATGACTGAACTGACTTAATTTTCGCTGGGTCAGGTTTGACTCCATTTTCTGTAATTATGTGCCCTAAATACATAATTTCCTTTCTTAGGAAATGGCACTTGTCTGGTTGGAGTTTCAGATTAAAATTTCGGAGACGGCTAAATACTGCTGTGAGTCTTGTGTTGTGATCTTTTAGATTGTATCCATGAACTACAATATCGTCCATGTATACGAAGCAATATATGCCTTGAAGGCCAGATAAAACATTATTCATGGCTCGTTGAAAGGTTGCAGGGGCGCCTTTTAAACCAAATGGCATGCGATTGTATTCGTAGTGGCCATAGGGTGTGCTAAAGGCGGTTTTCTCCCTGTCCTTCGAGTCCATCTTTATCTGGTGAAATCCACTGGCTAGGTCGAGTGTGGTGAAATATTTCGACTTCCCCAACTGGTCTAATATATCAGTGATATTAGGCAGTGGGTATGCATCGCCAATAGTAATGTCGTTAATACGACGAAAATCTACCACAACTCGCCACTTTTTATTTCCATTCTCATCTGGTTTTTTAGGAACCAGGAGAAGTGGAGAATTCCAGGGACTATGGGAAGGTTTTATAATATCAGACTGCAGCATTTCTTGTATCTGCCGGTTTATTTCAGCACGGCTTGCCTCAGGAAGTCTATAAGGCTTGGTGTAAATGGGCGGTTTATCTTGGAGGGTCTCGATTTTGTGGGTAATCGCATCTGTATATGAAAGGAAATCCCCTTCTATGAAGAAGAGATCGTTGAATTCCCTACAGATATCGCGAATACTCTCGGACTCTTCTGAATTACAGTGATCCAATTTTATAAGGTTTTGCAGTTTTCTTATTCTGCCCTTAATTGGATCTCTGTTTGAGTCTGTAGAGATGACTACAAAGTCGTCCAAGTCTTGGTATACTGGGTTCACCTCGTAAGGGCCCAGATCGGCGTCCTCCTCATTTGTATTGAGGATTAGGACTTTTGCCATACCATTGACTGGTTCGACGATCGAGTTTCCAAGAAATAAGCCTGGCCTTATTTCCTTCTTGAAACAGACCGATTCATCTTGAAGAGAAGGAGTTGGAATTTCAATGATGAATTCTGATCGAGCCGGAATTTTAATTTTGTTTAATTTATCCGATTCTTTCTGATGTTTGTTAGGAAGGAGATATGATTCCAACTTTTGTGGAATTATGAAGGAGTTATTCGATGATTCCGACTCGATAGAATTTGAAGAAGTTAAACATTTATTGAGATTCCTTGACTTCTTTTTTGATTTATTACTAGACTTCACATTTTGTGAAGTGCTAGATGATGGAGATAGATTTTTGTTTGATGCAGCCTTTTGTGCGGCTGTAGATGGGGATAGATTGTCGTTATTATTTAGTTCCATTTGGGTTGGAACTACTGATGGTGATATTTTTATTTTGGAATTACCTTTGGGCTTCACTTCCTGTGAAGCATTGGATGGAGATAGATTGTTATTATTTTTTCGCTTCACTTCTTGTGAAGCATTTGATGGAGATTGATTTACATTGCTTTGCGAAACAATTGATGGAGATAAATTTTTATAATTTTGTTTGTTGGAGAATGTTATCTCCGTATACAGTAAACTTTTAGTATGAGACCTCTTTTCTGGGTCTTCGCTTTTCAAATAAACATATGGGTAATTTGAATAGTATTCCTCATACGGATAAAATTCATTTGAATCGTTGGTTTCTAGAGAAATGTATTTATTTTTGTAATTGATACTAGCATTGTATCGAGATAGAAAGTCGTGACCAAGCAGGCCATCGTATGAGAGGATGGAGTTATTTCCCACTATTTGAAATGGGTGTTCTAAGATGGAGATATTTTGCTCAGATTCCAGAGATAATTTTGCGAATATTAGTCCTTCTGTACAAGTGGACTCAGTAAACAATGTATTTATATTACAGACAGCATCTCTGTAGCAGATACTGTCTGGCTTTAATGGATGGGGTTTAATTAAACTGATCTCTGCTCCCGTATCAATTAAAAATGTGAGTTTTGGAGCAGAGCAGATATCGATGGACAAGGAAAGAGTTAGCGAATTTTTATTTATTTGGACAGGGATTTGAATTAATTTGTTTTTGTCTAATTTCCTGTCGATATTGTTTCGGGACTCCTGTGAACTTGTGCCTTTGTTTGTATCTGCGAGAGGTTGCCGAAATTTACCTCCCGCTGCTTCCAGTTTCCCTGCCTGGATGCCGATGAACTTCTATTATTTTTCCTCATTGGAGATGGTGATCTTTTTGCCGAGACGTTTGCGTTGTTGTATCTCGGCGGTGGAGCTCGATTTTCTCGGATTACCGGCTGTTGCCAGTCCCTGTTTTGTGGCTGTCTCTCAGCCGTGTTCGTTCGCGGAGTATCGCTTACCTTTTGAAAATTATTTCGATTTCCTTAGCTGCTATTAAGACGATTATTATTTGCAGCTCTAGTCCTGCATTCCTCGAGTGTATGTCCCATCCGATGACAATATCGACAAGATGGAACCTGTGACGGAGATGTAACCTTATTGTAATCTGTAGGACGTTGTTGTAATTGCGAATTAATTCTTGGAATTGTGTTAAAATTTTGCGTTGAGCGTTGTATGACTGGGCATTTTGAAACAGCATGCCCCAGTCTACCACATTTAAAACAAAGTAGATTTGAATTGCTATTCTGTTGAAAGGGATATTGATTTACCTTGTTATTTGCTTGAAAATTAGGTTGCCTTTGCTCTATACGTGATGAGTGATCTAGAATATTTGACCTTAGTGAAGCGAAGGATTTATCAGGATGAACTTTAGCTAAAGTCTGTAATTGTGGATTGGATAATCCGTCTTCAATTGCCCTTACAGCCTGACTCTCATTATCTTTTAATAATGATTTTAGTAGTACTTTATCCGGTGTGTAAGAGTGCGTTGCCTCATTTAATTTGGATAGTGTTGCATTTAGTCTTTGAAGGAAGTCTTTTACACTTTCCTCTCTACTTTGTCTCGAATTACTTAATTGAGACTGTAAGGTGGATCTAGGAGTTTTAACTTCAAAAGTTTGAGTCAATATCAATTTTAGATCAGGCCACTCTGATACCTCATTGTATCTATATACATCATATGCCTCTGCAGATAATTTACTCCTTATTAAGCTAAGGAGGGAGTGTTTTTCGTTCACCGTCGATGCCGTCGCGTATATATCATCACAACTGGAGATAAATTTGTGGAGATCTTTCGGATTTCCACTGAAATTGGGGATGAGCGATCTAGCTTCTGATAGGAAGGAGGTAGATTGGTCTCTAAAGGAGACATTACTATGATTTTCCCTGAAATTAGTTGTATTATTTGTTAAGTTTTGGGATCTTGAGTCCAAGTGTTCTTGGAGCGCAATTATAGTGTCTGTGTATGATGTTTCTATATCGGCGTAAACATCATTTTTAAAATAGTCATTTTCGAGGTCGTTGGGGCTGGTATATGAAATTAATTCATTGTGCGTTGCCTCGAAATCATCCCAGTATTTGTTCAATGAATTTATCTTTTGTGTCAGATATGTCTGTGTTGTAGTCGATAATGAATTAAAATTGATCGATTGTATAATTCGCGATATTGACTTTTGTCTATGATCCTGCAACCTAAACCTTACTGAATTAGATTGATTATTGTCTGTGTTGTCTTGATTATCAGCTGCAGTTGTTTTTTGTGAAGTTTTTGGAAGTGGAATGTAAAACGGGTTATTTGTGCGCTCTGTATGGAGTGAAATGGATTTTAACCTATCAGACAGAGTTGCCTTGGTAAGGTTGTACCAGTCCTCTGTTTTGTCATAACATGACTGTTTATAATAATCATGAGATTCATCGAAATCTTCATGATCTTGAATAAGGGTTTCCGTTTTTTCGAATGAAGCCCACAAGTCTTCCAATCTTTGAAGTTTTTCGGAAGTAAAATCCGAAGTCCTTTTTCCTTTATTAGCTTTGTGATATTCGGCCAAGATTTGTCTAACTTCTGCGGTTCTTTGGACCTGAGACAAGCAAAGCTCGTCGAATGTTTTGTTTTCGTTTGTCATGTTTTGTTGAGCAGTAAAAATCCGAGAATTAGGTTGAAATTTAGTATGAAATTTATTCAAATTGGGAGAAATTAGGTATATGTTTACGTATTTTTTTTGTAAAGAAACAAAATTTTAAGGAAAATCTGAGAGTTGTGCGCGAAAATAAATAAAAACACTTGCTTGTTAATTATAATTGACTTTGTATATATATATGTAGCAGCTGCCAAGCAGCAGATCAATTGATGGGATCGGAGAATATTGGGATCAAGTTTGTTAAATTTCCCAACAACAATAGGCAGAGAATTAGTTTGTCATTGCCACCAGATGTTATATGTACATATGGTTACGTGAAAGAAAAAATGTAGACAGTAATGGGTGAGAAATATAAGAAAATAGTAGGAGGATAATTTGATAATTTAAATAAATTACTAGGAATCTCAATATATATATATATAAAAAAAGATTATTATTTGTTTGTTATAAATATCTCTGTGAAAATTGAGAAGAGAAAAAAAAACTGGAAATAAATTTTATTAAGAATAAGGAAAGTATAGTGATATGTAGGGAATTTGTTAATAGGGAAACTTTTAATTAAAATTTTTCTATGTAATCATTTATATAAAAAAAGGAAAAACAGGTAAGGACAACACAACTTCCATAAGAATAACCAACTTCAGAAAGAGAAGGAGAAACAATTTTGATATAACAAAAAAAAAAATAGCACTAAATACTTGCGTCCACAATTTTTTGTTTAAAGAAAAAAAAAAAGGGAAATATTTCTAGTAAAAAATAAAATGTTAAAATATTATTTATATGCATAAGATTGTTTTGTTTTCCGATATCCTTTTCTGTATTGTGGATCAGAATGATAAAATAATGAAATTGATTAAAATTGGGAGCGTGTTGGTATATATATATATATGTATCACATAAGATAATAGTTTTTTTTAAAAAAAAAGGTTTATCTGTGTTAATTAATGTCCAACTTTCGATATATTGTTAAATGATTGTTCTTCCAATCTACATCTTTCTCCTGACCGATAGGCTCACGAAGTTCTACCGCAGGGGATCGAATATAGATTTTTGTCGAAGTCCTCTGACCAGCAAGCTCACGAAGTCTTGCCGCAGAGGTCGCTTCTAGGAAGAGCGTATCTTAATCGGGGATGTTGTTTTCAATGTAATAGACAAGATAATGCAAATTTATCCAACCAAGAGTTTTATGAAAAGCAGTTGTTTAAATAACTACAACTATTCCTTTCTGGAAGAAAGTTATTTCTTACTAAACTACGGTAAATTGAGGGAGATAAAAGAAAATGTTTAACTTTGTTTTATTTTTGCCGGTAATAAATTTTGTTATGAATATGTCTACTATTATGTATATATATATATATTTTCCATTTATATATTTATATCCAGAATTTATTTTTTTACCTTTGGAAATGTGCCCGTATGTTTATAGGTTTTAGTACCATATTTTGCAACTTAATACTATTTCATTAATTCAATTCAATATTATCAGGCCCGTTCAATATGGCCACTGATCTCAATGTTAGAGTTGCAAATGATTTATATTATTAAAAAAAATATGTATATCTTGGTTTTATGACTACCTTAATTCTTATCCGTTTTATAGTTGAAGCTTGTGTCTAATGTTGGTGATAAGTGTGTCTCACGAAGTTGAAGGTGATCTTTTGATTGATTGTATTGGGTATGGTATGTCGGTTGTCCTGGCTGACGTGCCCTTGTAGTCTTCCTTCCTTCTCTATATCTTTGTTGTGGTTGATGTTGGATGTTGTCGAGGATGAAGATGATGAAGATACGTCACGCGTTCTTGGTGATGATTTCTATAAGTCTTCCTTCTTGGAATCGTCTCGTTGAGGCAGGGATGAAGCCTCGCTAAATTCCCTCGTTGGAGCACTAAGGCACTCTAAACTTATATAATATTTCCTCTAAGTACCCTGTATAAAGGGTACCCGGGCTTCTTTTTTTTTCAGGTATTATTTATTATTTTTTCTTTTATATAAAAAAGAATTATTTTTATTTATTTTAGTTTAAATTTCTTTTGCTGCCATCAATTGTAATAGTTAGGGGAATATTTCGATTAAAAATTTCGGTTATTTGAATTAATTAATGTGATTTTTTTTTTTTTAGCACTGATTTAATTTTTGAGGTAGGTACACCGCTACCAAAATGTTAAAGCGTTCCTTTGTTGTTTTATTATTATTTTGTTTTTTAATTTTAATTAAATTACCAAAAAAAATTCTTTTTAGGCGTTTATTGTTATTATTTATTTGCACTGATTTTTAAAAAATACCGCTGCCACCAGTTGTTGTAGCTTGGCCGCTCGTGCTTCCCTGGTAAGGGGGGAGAAGCGGTCAATCGAAGTATTTTAAATGGAATTTCCACAATTCTCACAGATTTTTTTTTTAGTTATAACTTCTAGATTTTTCACAAGTATTTTTATTAAATTTCAATTCATTGGCTTTCACAATTCTCACAGATTTTTTTTATTATACTTTTGGATTTTTTTTCACAAGTTTTTTTTTATTAAAATTCAATTCCTAGGTTATCACAATTCTTACAGATTTTCTTTTATTATCCTTTTGGATTTTTTCACAAGTATTTTTATTAACGGCACTTGACTTTCTTCGATCGATGTTTAAAAAAAGACTCCGCGAGGTTTGGGCTTGCCGGCCCCAGGTACCCATGATCACTTTTTTAAAAGCTTTTTTATCTTATTGTTTTATTGCTTTCTCACGACGTTGAAAAAACGTACGTGAGAAAATGCAAAAAACTTTGGTAGCAATGCATATGCATGACAGCAAAACTGTAATCTGATATGCACTTGTGCGCCCGTCTTGAAATATTAATTTTAAGCGGGCGAGAATAATTGTAATAATTGTATGTATGTATGTACATACAATTAGATTACAAATTGAATAATATACGTATGTGCAGTGTACAGTGTACGTACAAAAAGAGAAAAGAAGAAGACACTGTACGTAGGTAAGTGTGCAGTGCATATCGTGGGAATGAAATGCATGCCTGATAACAAAATGCAATTTATGCTAAATTGCATGTTGTTATGATATGGAAATGCATTTTTAAATGCATTTTAAATTTCAAATGAAATTTTAAATTAAATAACTTTTCATTTTCAGGGTCATTTATGTGATACATCAATATATTGTATAGGGCAATATATTGATGTATTGACCTAATGGTTGTGATTCGGGGCATAGGTACCTGAGTCACAACACGGAGCGACGGATACTCTAGCATGGGGACATTACTCTATTTCATCAGATCAACAAGTAGCAGCCACAGAAAGAATCTAAGTTAAGTGTAAATAATAAATGTATTATAGTTTTAGTTTCATTTATTCAAGTAATTTGTTTTGAACATGTATAATTATAAAATAAAAAAGTATTGTAATTGTATTATAGTTATAGTTGTTTTTCAAGAAATTATAAAACATCTTTGTTATTAATCCAAGAATTGTGTTTTGATGAAAATCCGAGCCCATTAACGTAAGCTTTATCTCCACTCTTCTTTAAGATTTTCTCTACGAGATATAGGTTTGGGTGTTTAACTTTCAGCAGCTCCAATTCATAAAAGCCTCCTGTGATTGGATTTCCTTGATAATCTTCTAGCCGATATGTGATGGGGTTTGTGCCTTAAGAAGTGCGATTTAACTTAGCACTAGAAATTCTCATTTTGTTTACTTGGAGAGCTCATAAAGGATCATGGAAACTTGCGCTGTAGGCAGATGTTGATTTCAACGACAGACAGAGGAAATTTTGATTACATCTAACATCGAGATTACAGCTCGGTCCCATAGGATTATAAGATGTGAAATAGAATGATACACTAAGAGTTATATGTTAATACTTTTTAATTTTTAATAAATGATATTTTATATATGGCCTTCTTTTTATTCAACTGATAACAGATAAACAGCTCTGATAACAGCTTAACAGCTTTTAAACAGCTCTGATAACAGCTTAACAGCTTTTCAAACAGCTCTGATAACAGCTTAACAGCTTTTCAAACAGCCCTGATAACAGCTTAACAGCTTTTAAAACAGCTCTGATAACAGCTCCGATAACAGCTTAACAGCTTTTAAAACAGCTCTGATAACAGCTTAACAACTTTTCAAACAGGTCTGATAACAGCTTAACAGCTTTTCAAATAGCTCTGATAACAGCTTAACAGCTTTTAAAACAGCTCTGATAACAGCTTAACAGCTTTTAAACAGCTCTGATAACAGCTTTTAAACAGCTCTGATAACAGCTTAACAGCTTTTCAAACAGCTCTGATAACAGCTTAACAGCTTTCAAAACAGCTCTGATAACAGCTTTTAAACAGCTCTGATAACAGAAGTATTGGGTCGTATATATTTAATTTATACCACTCATTCAAATTATCCTCCACACTGATTGGGACAGTTCTTGCTTGGAAGTACTTAATGTCTTTAATAACTTCATTATCACCAGTTTCTTTAATAAACTCACCGCAAAACGTTGTAGCAACTTTAATATGATATTGTTGTTTTAATGTATTCTTAATGCGGCGAGCAAGTAATTTGGAAGCATCTTGCATAAAAAGCTTGGGATCTAGGTGGCTTATATTCACGATAACACCTGCCCTAATTCTACCTACGAATGCTGTTTTTATTTCTTCCCACTTAACAAAATCACTTCTTATTACTCGTTGATTAATTCCTCCACCTCGATGGGGAGCTTTGATTAACACTCTCAACGATTTAATTTGAGAAATACAGCTGTGCAAATGTTGTTTTCTAGCATTCTTATTACTCTTCCGAAATGCTGCTTGATATTTACGAATGTTTCTGTTGCACTCTTTAATAATATTGTTTTTATTCACAAAATTTGCATCACTTAAACACTTCAAAACATCTTCTCGCAATTTATTAATTAATGAAAAACTTTCATTTATTACTCTGATAGACATTTTTAATTTTTTTTATTCAACACTAACACTTCGAATCACTTCGATTGACTGGTGCTCCCCACGAGTTTGCTTGCGCTTTTATAGCAGCTTTTTCGAGTCCAAACACCATTTCTGGAGCAAGGTCCCCTGGTGGCATTTGCTGGTACTACCTGTGTTGTTCATCTCGGGTTCGGGGATATGATATCTACAACAGCACTTGAAAACAGCAAAACCAAGATGACGTCATGCTTATATCTAGCACTTCTTCGCTAATAAAAGAAAACAGCAAAACCGAGGCATGCTATTAGTTCCGGCTAATGCCGCTAGGTAACCTTACTCAAGAAATATCGAAATTCTATGCTATTTCCCCAAAACCAAGATGACGCCATGCTGATATCTAGCACTTCCCCGCTAATAAAAGAAAACAGCAAAACCAAGGCATGCTAGGTAACCTTACTCGAGAAATATCGAAATCCTATGCTGGTGAGTGCTGTAAGTGATATCTTATCCCCGAACCCGAGATGAACAATATAGGTAGTACCAGCAAATGCCACCAGGGGACCTTGCTCAAGAAATGGTGTTTGGATTCGAAAAAGCAACTGTGACTTTTCAATAAAAACCAAGATGACGCCATGCTGATATCTAGTATTTCCTTGCTAATAAAAGAAAACAGCAAAACCAAGGCATGCTATTAGGTCCGGCTAATGCGGCTAGGTAACCTTACTCAAGAAATATCGAAATTCTATGCTATTTTCCTATGCTGGTGAGTGCTGTAAGTGATATCGTATCCCCGAACCCGAGATGAACAAAAATTGGTAGTACCAGCAAATGACACCAGGGGACCTTGCTCAAGAAATGGTGTTTGGACTCGAAATTGTTTATATTTTCGACCACAAACTCATACTGATCCATCCGTTGCATCATCTCTTGCCCAAGCCCAGCTTGCAAGGTGCTCATAACATTTTGACTCGACTTTCTTAATATTTTACTATAATATTAAAAAAGTTATAGCATTCTTGAATTTGCTCATCGAGAAAATTGTTATTATATTCTCTTATAAGCTCCTCAATATTCATCTCAACAGTCTCACATTTAAGAAGACACTAACCACTAACCAAATTCTCATGCAATTCGTTTTGGGTAAAGCTATAGCCTATATCCATACAGTATAAGGTCATCCTATTCTAGGTTCCTGGACATAATACGTCCCAAGCCATGAAACAGAAATCTGTTTGTGTGCATTGAGAGTCCTCTTTCTAAAATATTTTATATTGATACTTATAGAAAACTGCCAAACATTGAATTTAAATATGGTATAGAGCCTAACTTACTATCCATACAGGAAAATAGTCTTCTAGTAATTTACAGCTTAGTTCCTTACCTTCCCAAAGGCTACACTATACCTTACTTAACAAAATAATAAAATAGTTTTGATTAAAATGTAACATTACCATATTACGCCCACTAACTCCCAGCTGAATGTGTGTCTATTTGCAGCCGGAGCCCGAATCTATAGGCAGCTACATTCGATATCATCAGCCCAAGGTACAGCGCCATATACAATGATTACTCAACAGAGAGTTCTTGATTGGTTAAGATAAATTTTTTTAAATAATTTTGTTAAGGAAGTTATAAACAATTTATTTTGGTTCGGAAGATAAGAAAGTACGCTTAGGATTATCAAAACACCACATTTCGGTATGAATAGTAGTTAGATCAGTAAAGCGACCTCACCCTGCCGCTAATAGTCCCGTTAAACAACAAGCCTGATAATTCCAGGCAACCATACTATACTCATAGTATATGAAGCAGACAACCAAGCTCCAAGCTGGCATATATATGATCAAGTCCACCTCAAACATGTGTGCTAGAGAGAGAAAGATGTTTTGAGAGAGCGAGATGGTTTCAAAGTACGGTATTCACTAAAGCATGCCTACAAAAGTAGCCTAGGCTTGAATTATTAGTAATATGAATTACATCAGATTGAATAATAAAAAGGGAATAATGTGAAAATAGTTGTTTTAATTAGTCGTGATAATGAAGGTCAAGTTTAGTACTGCTGCTCCGCAAGTTTATATGATTGATTATGAACCCAGAAAAGGACCATGGGAGACATATGCTCTGGATAGCTTTCGCTTCCAAGATAGGATTAATAGAACTTCAGATATATTGTTACCAATTTTGGATATGAAGCACAGAGAAAAAGTTTATAATTTAAGATTTAATGATGCGAATAAATAAAAAACAATTTTTCATAAAACTTACGACTTTTCAATACACACTCCTAGATGCAAAAAACCATTGTTTACTTTACTTGGCGGCATCAAATTACCAGCCACCTGTCCACCGAGGCTTTAATTTCCACTACTTCTTACAAGCAGCCGTGATCTATTTTTAGATATCATGATAACTCTCGGCTTTTTAATTCGCAGTTGCTTTTTTTTCAGCAAAAGAAATTTTCAATTATAACTACTCATCTAAGACAACATATCAGTTGTTGTTTTTTTCAGCTATTGAGAATCTTTCATAAATTTGTTTACTTTCTCGGCTCTGTGAGAATTTTGTTTACATTATTCGACTGCGAATTTGTTTACATTATTCGGCTGTACGAATTGTTTATGCAATGAATAAAACTAGAAGCATTACACCTGAAGATCAAAAATTAGGCTATTTCATACCTAGGTCATCATATCTACCTACGTTAGTTGTTGTTGTTGTTAATTTAATAACATGGTACTGAATATCGCCTGGTAGAAAATCTTTTAGTATGACGTAGTGTGTGTGTGTGTGTGTGTGTGAAGGTCAATGACATCAGAGTCAGGGGTCAAGGGTCAAAGGTCAAAGGTCAAAGGGCAAGGGTCAAAGGTCAAAGGTCAAAGGTCAAGGGTCAAAGGTCAATGACCTCAGGGTCGGTGACGTATCGGCCTGAAGACAAGTCAACATACCTACCTACATTGGTTGTTGTAGTATCCTCCTAAAAGAAAACTTCAAGATGATGTCACATTTCCAGTACAAAAGCGACTTCAGCCCCCCCCCCCCCATCCCCTCCCCTAACCCTCCCCAGAACCAACAGTGATCCACCAAAATAGTTGGAATCTACCTTGCACGACATCTTCTAGAATCTGTTCATGGTGATGTCATGTTGTGAAATTAGAATGATGCTGAACTCTCCCGCTAATAAAAGAAAACAGCAAAACCAAGGCATGCTGGTAGTTCCGGCTAAGGCCGCTAGGGAACCTTACTCAAGAAATGGCGTTCGCGCCTGAACAGATGTCGCTAGAAAACCGTAGTACAGGAGCATGCTGGTAGTACCTGCTAATGTCGCTAGAGCGCAGTCAAGACCAAATGATACATCCCGATAGTACCGGTTAATCCCGCTAGGGCGCAGTCGAGACTCAATGGTGCACCCAAGACACAATGGTGTATCCAATGCACAACCCAATAGAGCCAAGACACAAACCTACATTTAGTATGAACTCAAACCAGCTAGCGACTGTGGCGCCATCTGTGGCGAAATCCTGGAGGCTTAAAAAAGTGGTCCAGTAGCCCCATAGTTTAACTACTGCCGTGCTCTTAGACATTTATTCCCTATCATACTCCAATCGATTTGGCTTTTGACAATCAACCGAATTTCTGCCTGACAAATTAATTTCATGTTGTTCTTTCGATAACCAAATCAGCTCGTATAAAAATTACAGCCATAATAAAATATTTTTTTTTAATTATTTTTATCGAAAAAAAAGCGTCTGGCCCATACTAGCAGCAAAGAAACTGTCTGGGAATACTGAAATTATATTATTTAATGTTTATATGTTTATTAAAACTAATAAAAAAGAAAAAAAATCGAACTAAAATCATTTTGAAAACTGCTTTGTTTACCTGTGGAACGGAATGGACACAGGTAAACGCAACCCCTCTCACCAAACAGATGGGCCGCCGCATACCTATTGAGATGGTGACGCTGCTAGCACTCGTACTATATGTAAGAATTTTTAATGATCTGCAACTGGCTGTTGCGAAATGAAGCTGTTGACGCGCTGGCTGAAAAGAAGCATTGCCAAATTGATGCGACTTTGAAATTTGAATGAACCATTCCTAATTTGAATATAATTTATTTATTTACCATTAATTTAAATAATAATTTCTTGTAGAACAGAACGAACACAAAATTCAACAAAAAAATCTCTTACGAAGTATGTACTTCTCATAAAAAGCAAATTTATTGAAAAAAAAATCTGAAGTTCCTTTGAATTCCTTTGTTGCATTTTTTCCACATTCCTATACATTGTTAGCTAGGGAAGAAGATAGAACATTTGTTATCGAAGATAACGTAATATTCTCATATTTTACAATTTTTTTCTAATAGATGGCACCATATGTAAACAAACATGATTTCAGTCATACGTTAAAAATTTCGCCTCTGTTTTCTAATATGCTACATGTAAGGTCATCTGTCGAGAAGAGGTAACAGATTTGGTGGCATATCTATATGCATAAAATCAATGCATTAAGTGAACTTTGCCTAAGGTATATGTAGGAAGAGATACATAAGTTAGAAAGTGAGAAAAACCATCACGTTCAGCACGAAAAAATATATGTCATATACCCGCGATGGCCTCTCCTTTAGTTTCTTACTTGTAGGGTTGGATCAGCCTTTAGCCCACTAATCAGTGTCAAGCCCACCCAACCAAGTTATCACCTTAAACTACGTGTAATTAGCTGAACCCAAGACTTACTTCACTTCACTCTGGGCTGAAAGGTTACTATTACTTCCAGAGAAGATAGTTCTTTGTAATGTCGGTCGAAGCGCGAAGAGTATGTGTGATGTATGGCTTACTGAAAACTATTTTTATGGTAGCCACTATAACAGAGAATAACCTAATTTAATCTAGTAAAATAAAGACAATAAAACATGGCGTTTGAACATATTAAGCCAATACTAATTCATGAAAACATATCTTGATAGCACAAAATACAACATCTACTATATTTGGTTATACTATAAAGTGAGTCAATCATACTTGCATACCATTTGGAATAGGGGGCTGTAATATGCCTAGCATTATATGTTAACATCGCATACCTACGTACATACATAAAATACAACGCACTATTCTTGCAAAACATTTTTTGATATGGGGCAAGCTTCTGATGAGTGCAACAATTTGCAATGCTCTGAAGTGACGGAAAACCCAAATCAATTGAATATAATTAAAGAATGTGTAACGCATCAATTTCGACCCGTGCAACTGCTATCAGTGACATTAAGCTAGCATAAACAAAGCGCCGATATGGGTCAGGCGTTTTTTAATCATTGAAGCGGAAATGCCACGTCAGGCAATTGTGACAAAAGCAAGCATAAACATATGTTAACCTATTTGTCAATTAAGTATCGATTTTATATATAAAAAGCCTAGGTTGACCAAATAAAATATATTTGATAGTCAGAAGTTGAACTTGGACCATAGAGAGTTCTGCTTAAACAAGCTGCTCTCGATCTGCACATACTGGAGTCAGAGCTCTATCAGCCGCTCCACAAGTATAAAAACGCCTACGAGCTGCTCAGATGTCGAGTAATCTATGAACGTTATTATAAGATATCAGGGGACATAACAGGGCTTTCCGTTTACGTTACATAGATTCAAACGTTCACTGAACGCGATAGAAGGACGATGGAATACTAAGAGGACATATGAGAGACCTGAAATTTATACCTTGAGGATTCGAAACAAATAGGAATGAATGGAATTCGGATAGACACGTCTGGTTGACACATGATGATTCATATTGGGTCTTGGAACTACAACCTAATCACATCATTTCACACCCATGCATAATATTAAAAGTTATGGAGATCTGAAATTTTATTACACGGATGGAGATCTGAAATTTTATTACACGGGCTTTAAAAATAAAACTACTGAAAAAGCTAGAATTGGTCTAAAACCTATTCTTATGATACCCTAGGTGAATGCTCGTATGCAACTTCGTATGGTCACCCATCTGTGCCAATTTGATTTTTGAAGTGGTTTTTCGTCGGACAGTAAAAATGATTATAACCAATTTCATAGGAAGAGCTCTTTAGTACAATAAAAACGTCTAGGGCTGATCGTTTTTACAGTATACGTAAGAATATATAGTGAAAAGCAAAATTTTTGTAGGCAGCCCTACGATGGAGTTACCCGATTCGTCCCATTTTCGAACCTAAAATTTGTATTATTTTTAAAATATCTGTGTATAAAATTTCAACTCTCCACGTTGACGCGTTATTGGGCACTGTCCCAATATGTAGTAAAGAACGAAATTTTTGTGTGGCAACCCTACGAAAGAGTTTCCCAATTCGGCCCATTTTTTAAAGTCCGCGTGCGAAATTTCACCACTCTAAGTGAACGCGTTCTCGAGTTATCGTGCTGACGGATGGACAAACAGACGGACGGATATTTCTATTTGTTACAAACAGAAGGGTATAAAAATAGATTTAAGTATCAAATCAGGAACTTCTGTGTTGGGTTGCCATATTAAAATTTAATTTTTATATCCTAGATGAACTCCATAGGGTATACTAATTTTGCCATTCCGTTTGTAACGTTCATAAATAATGCTAGTATAGCAAATTGGGTTGGACACCCATGCATAATATTAAAAGTTATTTTCATTTTTCCATGTCCGTCTGTCTGTCCGTCCGTCCGTACGATAACTCTAGGGCGCGTTCACTTAGCACGCTAAAATTTTGCACACGTGCTTTGAAAAAAATTAATTTATGTTCGAAAATGGGTCGAATCGGGCAATTCCTTCGTTTGGCTGCCATACAAAAATTTCGTTCTTTACTATATATTTGGACACTGGTTGAAAACGCGTTAACGTAGACAACTGAAATTTTGTATACCGTAGTTTTATAAAAATAGTAAATATAATTTCAAAAATGAGATAAATCGGGCAACCCCTTCTTGGTGTTGCCATATAAAATTTTAGGATTTTTACGTATTCTGTGAAAAGGGTAGTCCTAAATGGTTTTAATATACTGAAAAGTTCTGCAGAATATGAAATCCTATAAAATTGGTTATAATCATTTTGTATGTTCGACAAACCGTTCTGTAAATATATGCGAAAAACCACTACACAAATCACATTTGCACAGCTGGTTGACCATACTAAATTTCGTACGAGCATTCATCTAGTAGGGTACCTATCATAAGAATAGGACTTACAAGGAGAGGGTGCCTACTCGTCATCACCGATTTTGTCCAAATTCATAGTATGTGTTGGGATTGACTAGAAATGAAAGTGACGCAA
Source organism: Dioctria linearis (assembly GCA_963930735.1). Lineage (NCBI taxonomy): Eukaryota > Metazoa > Arthropoda > Insecta > Diptera > Asilidae > Dioctria > Dioctria linearis. Next base: position 22,872,241 of record OZ005743.1, on the reverse strand, counting down.
GTGGGAACTCCAGACGGCCATGCGATACCAAAATAATGCATAATGTAGGTGAGCCCAAGGTTAAAATTAACACTTTTCGGAAAACTTCGATATTTACCATCTTACAACATTTAACCCACTTTCTTTTCGTTACAATTATCTATAATCTGTTATCTTTCATATACAGAAAACCAGAAGTGAATACCCCAATTAATTTAGGAGCATTTTCCAAAATAATATTGCGAGGTTTGCTAATTAATTTAATATTAATCTACGTTAATTAGCAGCATATACTGTAAATCTACCACTTTTATCTTTCGGCCAAATTCCAACCGATTTTCAAAACTCATTGTGAGATTTTTATGATAATTTGACATTATTACGAGATTCACACGGCAGCGGGTTACAGAGTGGTAACCCGTGGTGGGTTACTTATATATTATTATAATAAAAAATAATAAAAAACTATTTTCCAAGGGTGAGGGTATTTATTCTATATTCTACAAACTGTGCAGGATATTCGTACACAATCTCATCAAAATCGGATAAAAAATCAATGTGAAAAGGTCATTCATATACTATACACAAATGGGAAAAAGTTTCTCATTTCTCGAATTCTGGTGTTCTGAGGGAGGCGGGGTAAATATTATCCGATTTGCAAAATCCCTTTTGCTGGTATTTTGTGATTTTTTCCTGATTTTTAGAACATATTTTCCCTCCCCTCCTGATTAAGTTGCGAAATTTAATTTTCGATGGCCAAAATTCTGTCTGAAAAATTGTCGAAATGTTTTTCTACAACTCGTTGATTAATCCAATTTTTTGTTTTTTTATGGATGCACCTTTACGAAGTGATTTTCTGTACCAAGTTTCGGGAAGATCGCATGTCATTTACCTATTTAAAAAAAATTAAATCTATAAAAATTTTGCATACCCACTTTTCGCCATCTGCCGGCGATCTTTGAAAACGCACGGAAATGCCACTTACAGAATCGCAAATCTACATAACTTCTCTATGGTTGGCATTTCACCCGAATGAATTTGGCACTTTCGTTTAAATCCTGTTGCAATTTAACCGCGACATCTTGCGCGATAATTTGCAGATTTGAGCATTTCCAAACCTTCAAAATTCCGGGCTCCCTTGCATTATGCAGTATTTCGGTTTCGTTTGGTCATCTGGAGCTCCCAATTGCGTCAATTTCATTTCTAGTCAAGCCCTACTTATACTGTGAATTTGGACAAAAGCGGTGATGACGAGTAGGGACCCTCTCCTTGTAAGACTAATTCCTGCTTTTTTTATTAGTTAGATTTGATAATAACAGTTGGTGGAGTAATAATAGTGTCAGAAATAGAGTCAGTCAAATTTAGTTAAGTTGGCGTAGAGATTTATATGAATAAAATTGGAATGATAAAGTGATGATAGCTTGTCTGCATTAGGTTGAGGCAAATACGGTATTTATATAGGCTAAGGACTAATTTGTTGTTACTACAACAACAACAGGAACGTTAAATAAGAATGGGATTCGTTGATAACGTCCCCATTATTTGATTCATTTAACCATGTTTTATGAATATTTTAATAAGTATACGCAAAGTAGTAAATTACGTCAAATCGCCATCAGTGGGATCATTATTATTAACTGGGGGATGCATACAGGACTCCCCCCAAATGCCCTATGGCGCCCATTCGATCTTGAGGTCTTTAACGAAGCCTATGATGTTCTTGGGGGCTTTCGACATCCTCTGGCAGTGGGAATGCCTTTCCTAGATGTCTTACAATTAGTCTTATGCGTCACACAGGAAATGCTCAGCAATTTGATTGTCATCCATACACATGCGATAGGTCTCATCATCGATCTTACCCATCTTTTTAAGATGATATCTAAGTGGGCAGTGCCCAGAAAATAGGCCCGTAGGAGCCTTAGATCCTTCCTGCTGAATGTTAAGAATGCTTTCGGCCGTTGTGGGAATACTTTATAAACTCCCATTAGTGGTAAATTTAATTTCAAATAGACATGTACAATCAATTTAGGGAAGGGGGGGGGGGGGTATCGGGTACTATAGAGATATTTCATTATATATTGAGAAAGTCTTTGTTTTTTTATTGTGGACGCATAGATTTTAATTGCACATTCTGTGGCAATGTTTACCACGCAAAAAAGTAAAAAATAGAAAAGAGTTCAGTCACAAATTTAAAATGAAATATATCAGTCCCAAAAAATGGTTTACCCCGGTTTTAGGGGCAGCACCGTGCGCATTATGAGGCAATACCGGGTTTAGATAGTTCCTATGCATTTATCGCATTTAAAGTCGTGCAGCTTTCGTGTGCCTATAGGCGACAAGCAAGGTATTGAACACACCCATATTTTTGTTTTCGTTTCCGTATACTGCTTTTGACAATATAAACAATTGTCATCTTTTTCTGTGACCTTAGCCTTACTGCGTTTATCCTTTTTTGCTGTATTATTTTGAAGCTCTGTCTTATGCACGGAGGAAATTTATAATATTACCATTCTTTCTCTTGTTTTCGAAATCTTCATCCTGCACACAGAGAAATTTTAACACGAATGCGAATGCGAATGCGAATATATTATAACCACAAGTATGATACATAATGTATCTTTTAGGTGGTAGTTCTATAAAAAGGAATCAAACTAGTAATTAAAAATGTTGGATTTATAAAACAAATGAATACCAAATCATCAAGAGTGCAGTTTTCATAATAAATCTAATTCAGAAATTGGTATTGGGGCTTTCCAGATCCAACCTATGAACTGGACAATTTTTTGGAAACAAATCTTTTGGATATTTCAGAACCTCAAATTTACTAAATCCAATATTTTCAACAGAGCTATGTACATCTATATAATAGATTCATAATATGATAATGTCCAGTCAAGTCAGTATACATATTCATCAATTTTGAGGTTATCTTCGTAAAATTAAATAAATATAGAAAGGTTTGAAATCATAAAAAGAAACACTTTTTAAGCATAATTTGTATAATACATTTTTCTTTATGGGTGTATCCACTTACAAAAATATCTATTTTGTAACAAAAATAATAATATATAATTATATACATACGTACGAATTACCCAAGTAAAGTCATATTATAAAATTGAGAGATATTGCTTACATTTAAAATGTTAATAGTTTTCTCATTGTTATCTTTAAAACAAGTTTTATTATTAATGTGTATATTGTAATGATTCTAAATATGTTTACTGAAAGAATTAATTTGCTCAAAAGTTCTAGGAGTGTGATCGCATTTATCACATAAATAATGTTTTTCAAATTTAAGATAAGTTTTTATATGCCTCATATAGTTCTTATATGTAGGTTGAAATTTAAAACAATCTATGTTTATAAAAGTTCATAAAGCTTAATATTAATTTAAAAATTTTAAAGCTTAATATTTATCTTAGGTCTACAATTAGAGAATTTACCTTCGCAAATTGTTTATCATAAGCAGTAGTAATTTTGTAGACTGCTTTTCGGATAAAAGTCCAAATCGGTTCGCACGAAGTGGGATATTTGGCGTTTAATGTGTAAAATAATTTTAAACAACCGTCGATTGCGCTGAGAGGATTCTCAAACTGTCAAAATGTCATCCACTGCAACATAACTTAACAGTATGTCATCTGAAAAAAACATAATTAATCTGTAAAAAAATAAAAAAAAAATAACTAACCAAAATCATTTCCGATTAAAATAACTGCCGGCTGCAATGTCTCCTTTGATTTGAGCAAGTTGGATCTTATTCGGCTCAGGTTTTCGTTAACACATGCAATGTCCTGCAACAAAATATACTAATTAATTACACTTAAAAATATTTACAAGTATTTTAAAATTACCGCTTCCAGAAGTAAAAACGATTGAATGACTTCAGCTTCCGTCACTTTCAAACGTTTTCCAAGGGGGCTTTTATCTTCGACTTTTGTAACTTTTCCGGCAGCGTTATCATTGTTCGTTTGTAAGGTTGCAGTAGTGGGACTCTTCTTCCTGTATGTTGACTTTGCAAATATTTTGCAGATAATAATAAAACCACTTAAAATTCCCTGTGATGACAATACTTTGGATTAATTCGTGCCAGTAAGCATTAATTCTTTCGTTTAATTCGGGCCATGTAGAGAAAAGAGCATTTCTATTCTCTTTTTACTTTAGATATAACTTGAACAATAAACTCTACTTCACAGCAAACATTTAACTACACTCCTGGATTTAGCACATCCGCTTAAACCAAAAATCTAATCTGCAGTGCGTAGTGTAATGCGCACATGCCTCTCAAAATAAAGAATATGCGTGCAATATTTGTATGGTTAACCATGTTAATCTCCGTTCATAAGCTTGTGTCAATGTATATAATTGTCATTGTTATAATTTTTGATGGCGAAGCAAAAAAGTATATGAGGGAAAGTAAAACACTTTATTATTAACTGCTAAAATTAAGTTACACCGAATGCCATTGTTTGAACGGTGGTGATTATTTTTAAAACAAATCCGGAAAATATAATAGCACGCAGTAATGGATATTATCTTGTAAGGCATCTCGCTGGAAGGCCTTAAGATTAGTATTAGTAAAAATATTTGAATTTTTGGACAAGTGATGTTGGAAACAAAGCAGCTTAATATAAATAAAAGCCCCCGTCCAACAATTCTAGTAATAAAACAAGAATTATCCTTCTTTTTTTTATAAGTACAAGATCGGGAATCTCATTTAAAATGTATAATTTCAATCATAATAATAATTCGATAACTTAATAATAATTGAATAAATATGCCAATAAATAAATAAATATTAAATGAAGATACGAAATGAAATAAATAATAAATAATAATTAAAGTAAAAAACTAATAAATAAAACACCGTAAGTAATAACGAGTGAGTTGCTCCTCAGCTCCTAGCCTTAGCAATTTCATTCCCCCTATTTTTTCATGGTTGCCCAAAATTACGCCGAAATTGAGACAAACAAAAAAGGAGGGAGGAGGAGGTTGGAATTTCCGGTGAGAAGTTTTTGGCCACGAGACGGACAGGAATACTAGTCCCACATACAGAAAAAATATAACTTAAAAATTTTAAATAAAATAAGAAAAAAGAGAGAATTTAAAAGCGCCCAGGCAAAACCGCAATCTCCATTCTGGGAAGCTTGCAGTCAGCGAAGGCAGCGAAGAAGGTGACGAGAATACATATAGCAGACAGGAGCACATGGCAAGGTACCCGCAGCTGAAGTTAAATATTTAACCCAATTAAAAAGATATTAAAAATATAATTATAAAAATAAAAAAAAATATATATTTAAAACTTATCAAACTAACCCATAATTTAAACAAAAATAGAAACATTTAACACCGTATTTACTAACCCTACTTTTGCTTAAATTCTGGTAGCAGGACGGCCGTGTTAGGGACCACATAGGCAAACCTTTGTAAAGATTCCCAACCTGTGTAATAAAATTTCCTTATATTAAAATTTAAAAGAAATATTTTCATTAAATTCCTAACATCGCAATACACTACAAATGTAAGCTAAAATTCCTAGACTTTTAGCTTACATATTGGGGGCTCAGCCGGGATCTTTTTCTATTACCGAGTAACCAATAAATTAATTCACGATTCAAAAATTTCAAGTGTAAATCAGTACCTAGAAATCATTAAATACAAGAAACGAGAATATAATAACTTCCAGCGGCATAGCTACATTCGTTTATCGCTTTTATCAAGATTGCAAAAAAAAGCATTGAAGAATATCGGATCAGTTGGTTAATATAGAGTGCGAAGGAAAAAAGTCATATGTAGCAGAACTGTCAATTGGTTTAGTTTGTGAATCAGAGGTGAAAAGTTATTGAGTGCCTGCTAAATTAGTCAATAACTAGCAGCGAGTGGCAATAATTTTGTGAGGTTGCATGCAAATTGCATTTACTACATATCAGGCAGATTGGCATTGGATATAGATATAGCAGGAAATAAATTGTTGAGCTATTTGTTAAGTGCATAGTTCACCGGTATGTAGGTGTTAAAATTATTTTATACGGGTATTATTTTGGCGCCTTGTGTTTCTTTTAGGTTGCTTTCATTGAGTTGCTCCCAAAGCACGTTTTCAAGTTATGGTTTTTGTTAGCTATAAACAGAATTGGGAAGCTTTTAATTATCCAAAGTCCGACGGCGAAAAATATTATTGACAGTTGGTGAACAATCAAAAGTGGTGGATAATGGTAATTATAAAAAAGTCTATTTTATGGAGAAATTAAATAAAAATTCCTTTTATATATTTGCTGCGGGAATGTATGAAAGGGAATCTGGGTATTTTGCTACCAATCAGTCCGATTTGTCATAGTTGTAAGAAGATAATCGTATGGAGAAAAGGGATCGTACAAAACCAAGGGCATGCTTTTAAAGCAGTATTTCTGTTCGTATTATTTTTAGTTTTATATAATTTGATGACTAACCATTCCGATAATAGAACACAAAATAAATTTTATTTCTCTCATGGAAGCTCGATATGGCCAAAATCCAGAAAAGGCAATGCTCTTGTAAATACATCGACCTAGAACGTTTACACTTTACTATATAATTCCGATAATACATCATTAAAAAGCGTCATATTTAATTCGATGCCAGCAACATTAAATCATTTCAATAGTATTTTACTAGTAGATAGCACCGATTTTAAACGAAAATTTCCTTCGTTGAATCAGAAGTCATTATCAGAAGAAAACAAACATTCCAATAATAATAAAACCAACAATATCAGTACTAGTGACTATCTGAATTCAGTCATGGCCACATTAGGGTTGAATTATTTCCCTCAGGTGCCACCGTTTTTTTTGGCATTAAAGACTGACTGACTGAATCTCATGATCGGTAGTTACTCAAACGAATTCCGTGCTGTTGGTAAAAGAGGGACCAATCGATATCAATACAACAATGGAATCTATGGATATTATAGAACAACGATTAGAATCAAAACTTCTTCTGATTTTAGTTAAATAGTAACTTCACACTTTTATATTGCGTGCTATGCTGGTTGGTTCAGTTAATTTAACCTATAATTATTTCGTGTACTATGATGGGTCTATTACTCTTGTGCATGTAATTTTTGGCCAAAGTAGTTAATTGTTTTCTTCGAGGACGCTGAACAATAAAAGAAAACTTTATTATGCTTGAAAATATATTTTCGTGACAGGTTTTCAATATAATTTCGGCTAATAGGATAGGATAAAGAACTCGATTTAGAAAACTTATTCGGAAAAGATAGAAAATACTTTATTCTCGCTAGTTACTATAGTGCTCTATACATTCGTTGCTACATGGTTGTGTTGTTATTATAACTGATTGGAAAATTTAATAACTTCGAACCATGTCTTATGAACAGATAGCTGGATTCTGTGCAGATACCGACATAAAATTTGAAATGCGCTGCAGAAATGTGTCGCCTTAGCTATACACAATAGAGGGCAGACGCACCTGGTGGGCCAAACAACTAAAAAAGGAAGCCGGTGCTGACCCTAATGCCCTTCTGGTTAAATCGTATTTGTCACCTTCTGAAGACTTGGAAGAGTGTGCAGTCCTTTTAGAAGAATTCGAGAATGATTTTTCCACAATTGATAATATTTATTCGGAAGTTTTGGAAGTGCGCCTTAATCTTCTTTTAACGAGAATAAAAAGAATAGTGTCGGATTCAGAGGACAATGAAGCTCTTAAAGAATCTTTGATTGTGAAAGCAAAGAGGATTATTGTAAGGTTGGAAAAAGTGCAGTACCAAACTTGGAAAGCAAGTTTTGCTCAGAGACCTATTGAAAATAACATTGAAGAGAAGTTGAAAGCCGTGAATTTGGATGACACAATCGACAACGACAACGATCTGCTAAATCCTCCCAACGCAGATCCACCCAAAGTATCACGCGATAGTTTTAAACCTATCCGAGAAAATTTTAGACCATGCTTCCCAAAGGAAAGTTTTTCTCTTTCTAGACCGACACCCATGATATATAAGTGGGGTTTTAAGTTCACAGGTGATGATAATGATTCCGCCTCAGCCTTTTTACAAAAGGTTGCAGACTTTTCGCGATCCAGACAAGTCAATGAATCTGAATTATTGAGGGCTATACCTGATCTTTTAGATGGATCCGCATTACGCTGGTATCGCCGAAAACGAGATACATTCGAAGGTTATCAAGATTTTGTAACGCAATTTCTGAAGCACTTCGAACCCTTGCTTCATACCGATCAACTTCTAGAATTTTTACGAGAACGTAAACAACACAACAATGAGTCTATTACTCAATATATTTCCTTCATGGAAGATCATTTCTTTCGTCTGCCTAGAATTCCTAATGAATGCGAGAGGGTAAGAATGATACGCAAGAATCTACTGCCAAAATATATAAGGGCCATTGCTCTCCTAGATTTCCCCACGGTTGATCAGCTTGAAGAAGCTTGCCAGAAGGTCGAAGTTAGTGAAATCCAGGCTCAAGTAAACGGAAGTACTCACGAACGGAAAGGTTTCGCAATCTCATCTACTTACCGTCCCTATAATTCAATTGACTCTTCATTACACTCTGCTCGAGCTAGTGCAGTCCGACAAAATGTTAACTCCGAATCAATACCAAAGAATGCAGGGATGAATTATGATAATTGGAGGAAATCTTTCAACGATAATTCAAATAATTCAGGCCTTTCTCCGCATATTCGATTTAATAGAGATCCCCAACGATCTCCTAATTACAATCACAATCGCCACACTTCTAGTAATTCTCAAAATCCCTATTATCATCAGCGTAGCAAATTCATTGAAACTAAACCAGGATACGTGCCGCGGCCACCAAATCAGAGACAGATGCAAGTCAACTGCTTAGATTCCTCCCATTCTGCAATAGAAGCTCATACCATAGTACCATCTAAAAGCGAAACTCAAAAACATGGAAAAGATTTCCCGTTTATTCCTCCTGATGCCTCTGAAAATTACGATGCTAATGGAGTCCGCGAAAGACACCGAAATTCAATAAAGTATTCCACGGATCCGGAAAACAACACCAGGGCTGCTCAAGAGTGGACAAGTGCAGTCCTGGAAGGTCAAGGTCCACCACAATAATCCCATATCCACTAGTTATAAAGGACGATAGCGATACAAGACCCTATCTCTCTGTTAATATATATGGTCACACCGTTAGGGGCCTTTTGGATACGGGAGCAAACGGCTCTGTTGCAGGGAAGTGTGGAATTGAGACTCTTGTGAAGTTGGGACTTAAACAGCAGTCTGGCAATATTTCTTTTATTAAAACAGTAGATAGCTCGTGTCACCATATTTCGGGATTCTTTAACGTCCCTGTTGAATTCAAAAATGAACTAAAAGTTGTTCGCGTACTTGCGGTTCCTACTTTAAGACAACATTTAATTTGGGGAGTTGATTTCTGGGACGCCTTTAAGATAAGACTAGAAAGGATTTGTAATACCTACTGGTCATGCTACAATTATTCGACAGAACAAGATCTAAGGGCAGGGATATGTACACCAACATTCAAAGAAAAGGAAGCGATCCGTGCTTGTTTGAAAAAATTTGATCGATTAGAGCGTCCTACTCTTGGCAGGACTAATTTAATCGCTCATGACATTGACACGGGTAATGCTGACCCAATAGTTCAACGTGGCTATGAAGTTTCTCCTGCTGTTCAAGCCCGCTTTGGTAAGGAATTAGACAGGACGAAAAAGTTGCAGGTAATTGAACCTTCCAAAAGTCCTTGGTGCTCGCCGGCTGTCCTGGTGAAAAAGTCAAACGGCAAAGATCGTTTGTGCCTAGACAGCCGCAAATTGAATGCTGTTACAAAAAAATGTGCATACCCATTACCGCGGATTACAGAAATCCTAAATCGCCTCAATAATGCCAAATATTTATCTTCTATTGACCTGAAAGATGCATTTTGGCAAATACCACTATCCGAAGCCTCCAAAGAAAAAACCGCGTTTTCAGTGCCCGGTCATGGGTTGTGGCAGTTTGTGGTAATGCCGTTCGGACTTACTAACAGTCCTGCTACACAACAGCGCCTCATGGACAGACTCTTCGGCCCAACAGAGAAAAATATCTTTACCTATCTGGACGATCTCATAATTGCTACGTCGACATTCGCTGAGCATTTACGTACACTTGAGCGGGTAGCAGACCGCTTATTTGAAGCTAATCTAACCATAAGCAAAGAAAAGTGTCAGTATTTTAGATCCAGCCTTAAATACTTAGGCTTTATTGTCGACTCTGAGGGACTGCGCACCGATCCTGAAAAGGTTCAAGCCATGATAGACTTCCCCGGCCTAAGAATTTTACAGAAATGAAGCGATTTATAGGGCTAGCATCGTGGTACCGACGCTTCGTGCCAAATTTTGCTCAAATAGCTTGTCCCCTGCATGAACTTACGAAAGGAGGTAAAAAGCGACAGCCATTGAAGTGGACGCCCGAGGCTGACAAAGCGTTTAATGAATTGAAAGGTGCGCTGGTCAAGACCCCGGTACTTGCCAATCCTGACTTTGAGAAGCCCTTTTTCATCCAATGTGATGCTTCAAACCATGCCATTGCTGGAGTCCTTTTCCAAAGGGACAATGCTGGGAATGAACATCCTATCGCTTATGTTAGCCGAAAACTAAGAGGTGCACAATTAAATTACAGCGTGACTGAAAAAGAATGTCTAAGCATCCTTTTCGCAATGGAAAAGTTACGTGGGTTTCTCGAAGGTCATAAGTTTTTCATTCTGACAGACCATTCCCCTCTAACTTGGCTTTTCCGCCAACAAAATGTTGTAGGTCGAACTGCTCGTTGGATATTACGACTACAACAGTTTGACTTCGAGATAAAGTATGTCAAGGGTAAAAATAATGTAGTTCCCGATACCCTTTCCAGAGCTCCTGAAATTAATTTAATAGATTGCCACCCAAGGGAGTCTGACGAGTGGTATCAGTCAATGATTCAAAAGGTGATAGATTGCCCATTACGTATGAAGAACTGGAAACTGGAGGATAATATTCTGTATATCAAGCCGCTTCAAGAGTCCATTAGACCGTATGATAATAAATGGAAACTTGTCGTACCAACGTCTAAACGCCATGATGTATTGAAGGAATGTCACGATTCCCCATTTGCAGCCCACTTAGGGAGCTATAAAACACAGAAGAGGATCGCAGATCGATATTATTGGCCAGGAATGATGAAGGACATCATCAACTATGTCAAAAAATGTGAAATCTGCCTAAAATCGAAGCCGACGACCAAACCTCCATTTGGGCCACTAGGAAAATTTAAAGCAGCGAATCGCCCTTGGCAAATGATTGCTCTCGATCTCATCGGTCCGCTGCCACGGTCCACGAAAGGAAACTGCTGGCTATTAGTGATTTCAGATTGGTTCACTAAAATGCCATGTATCTTCCCCATTCGGGAAGCTACTTCAAACAAGGTCGCGGAAATAACGGAAAGTCGAATTGTTCTGGAATACGGAGTTCCAGAGATAGTCATTACTGACAATGGGCGACAATTTGACTCGAAAGAACTTAGGAAACTCCTTCAAGACTACGGTATCCGAAAAATTCTGGTTAAATTGTAAATACCATCCTCGCAATAATTTTTCAGAAAGATGGAACAAGGTCATTGGTAGTGCGCTCAGATCATATGTGACCGACAATCATATAGTATGGGATCGTGAGATAGGCGCAATTCAAGTTGCGCTACGAACTGCAGTAAATGCAGTAACAGGATATTCCCCTTTTTACTTAAATTTCGGCCGTGAATATATGTTTTCAGGCCTAGACTATAAATTGTATGATCCAATCGAAGGTTCGGCAATATCATATAGGACTAAATTTTTAACCCGCCTCGTAAGCACTTATGACGATATTTCCAAAAGAATACTCAAAGCCTACGAGGTCAATAAACATTATTTTGATAAAGGGAAAATTAAAGTCTCATTTTCAATAGGAGACAAAGTATACAAAAGAAATTACGTATTATCGGATGCAACGCAAAAGTTTTCCACAAAGCTAGCTCCTAAATACGTGAGATGCTCTGTAATCGATAAAAAATCTGATTTAGTTTATAAACTAGCTAACGAAGAAGGCAAAGATATAGGTTGGTGGCACGTAAAGGATATTAAACATGTTTAATTGGTATTCCTCTAAACACTCATTAGTAGGCATCACCACATATTGAAATCATGATATACTTAGGTTAGGTGTGATTTAGGTTATTAATTTGAGAATTATAAGGTAGATTAAATTGTAGTTAGGTTGAATTATAGGCGTTAAAAACAAAAGGCTTGGTAGTCTATGGTAGGAAAGTATATTAAGATTTTGTTCTTGATAGCTCATACATGTACCTTTCATTAATGAAGAACCAAGAAGGCATGGTCTTTTACAGTATGACTGGAACATACTGCCAGTGTACACGATTACTTAGTAGTGAGGAACCAGGAGGTTCACCTCCAAAGTGTACTCCTCGTTGTAGCATAGACTTAGCATATCGCTCTCTATGACCTCACGTTTATTTAGTTCCATACTGATATCGATAGTTAAATGTTAGCACATACTAGCACAAGATTATTGAACTTTTGCTCGCACTCAATACAAAAAAAAAGTTATAAGTTTTTTTTTTTGCCTACTATTAGAAATTATTGCCAACTGATTCGGTGTTCATATTCTTGTAATATCACGAGTACGTAATTGCTAATAGCGGCCTCCTCTACGATAAAAATTAAGAATACGCACATAAGTACTATGGAGGCAATGAGAAAAAAAATACGTTTCACATATTTTTTTTCCCCGGGAAGCGGGAGAATGTAAGGCATCTCGCTGGAAGGCCTTAAGATTAGTATTAGTAAAAATATTTGAATTTTTAGACAAGTGATGTTGGAAACAAAGCAGCTTAATATAAATAAAAGCCCCCGTCCAACAATTCTAGTAATAAAACAAGAATTATCCTTCTTTTTTTTATAAGTACAAGATTGGGAATCTCATTTAAAATGTATAATTTCAATCATAATAATAATTCGATAACTTAATAATAATTGAATAAATATGCCAATAAATAAATAAATATTAAATGAAGATACGAAATGAAATAAATAATAAATAATAATTAAAGTAAAAAGCTAATAAATAAATAAATATTAAATGAAGATACGAAATGAAATAAATAATAAATAATAATTAAAGTAAAAAACTAATAAATAAAACACCGTAAGTAATAACGAGTGAGTTGCTCCTCAGCTCCTAGCCTTAGCAATTTCATTCCCCCTATTTTTTCATGGTTGCCCAAAATTACGCCGAAATTGAGACAAACAAAAAAGGAGGGAGGAGGAGGTTGGAATTTCCGGTGAGAAGTTTTTGGCCACGAGACGGACAGGAATACTAGTCCCACATACAGAAAAAATATAACTTAAAAATTTTAAATAAAATAAGAAAAAAGAGAGAATTTAAAAGCGCCCAGGCAAAACCGCAATCTCCATTCTGGGAAGCTTGAAGTCAGCGAAGGCAGCGAAGAAGGTGACGAGAATACATATAGCAGACAGGAGCACATGGCAAGGTACCCGCAGCTGAAGTTAAATATTTAACCCAATTAAAAAGATATTAAAAATATAATTATAAAAATAAAAAAAAATATATATTTAAAACTTATCAAACTAACCCATAATTTAAACAAAAATAGAAACATTTAACACCGTATTTACTAACCCTACTTTTGCTTAAATTCTGGTAGCAGGACGGCCGTGTTAGGGACCACATAGGCAAACCTTTGTAAAGATTCCCAACCTGTGTAATAAAATTTCCTTATATTAAAATTAAAAAGAAATATTTTCATTAAATTCCTAACATCGCAATACACTACAAATGTAAGCTAAAATCCCTAGACTTTTAGCTTACAATCTTACTCTGATATCGCTGGATATCGCTGAATTACAGCCTAAGCTAAATCGGAGTTCTTTTGATATCATGATTGTTATACTCAAGGAAATGTGGATAAAATTTATCATAACACTGTATGACTCCTTATAATATAATAATTTAATATTGTTTGCAACACTAAATGGTACTCCATATCAATTATTTATATTAATTATTGTTATTTATATATCAACGGAGGTCTTAAAGCCCTTCAATACAAATTTACCATCCGATGCTTTAATTTATAACTCTAGTGTTTACAAATATCAGATAGCTTCTCATTGTGGTATTTTTTAATGAAACACTTGGGCTACTTCAGAATATTTAATCTACTATATTGGTTAAGTGATAAGCAGTGACTCATGTGATCTGTATCATCACACAGTAGTCTGACTGTACTAATATTATTACAATTCATCTGGAGGTTAGTAGTTACTTGTACATTTATTTATGTCATTTATATGTGTTAATTATATTCACATCTAGTGTGTAATTCTAAGCACATTTCACAATATTGCATATACGAGTGTATGTACATATTTCACCTCCCCTTTTGGGATTTTGATTGACTATCTTTTACAATTCAATGATATGTGTTAATTTTAATTCTCTTATTATCTTAATTTAGTAGCATTTAAAATTGCAGTTTACTAATCTTAATTATCTTATTATCTTAATTTACTAACATGTTAAATTCAAGTTTAATAATCTTAGTTACCTTATGATCTACAGTTACTAACAATTGTCAGTATAAGAACTTTCCTAAATCATTTTCTAGAACTATGTACATATGTACATAGTGCGTGCAAGCCATTTGGCACAATCTATCTTCTGCCATGTTTATGTTTTTCCCAGCATAGTGGAAGATTACATACAAGAACTGTGCAAAGGACTTTAGTATATCTTAGAGTTATGTGTATGACGTCGTACGAGTTAATTTTAATTGTGTCTTGAACGTAAGAAACTTGAATTTCTCCTAAGCGTGGTGCCCTCTTCTAATCTCACTCAATACGATCTTGGGGTCGGATGCTTTTCTGTTACTATAGCCTTTTGCCAATGTTTTCCACATTTCACCCATATCTTCTCCCCCTTTTGAAAACCTTTCCTTACCTTTGCTGTCCTATTGTAGTATTTTTCATAATGCTTCTTATTTGCCCTGATTTGATTATGTATTTCTCTGAACGTTTTTTTTCTTAACGCATCCGTTTTTATGGGAAGCATGGTACGTTGCTTTCTTCCCATTAATATTTCTGCTGGGGATTTCATACTGCCTTTTATTGGTGTATTTCTTAACTCTAAAAGTGATATCCAAAGTTCTCCTTTGGATTCTTTAGTTTTTTGTATCAACTTTTTAGCAGTTTGGACTGACCTCTCCGCTAGCCCATTTGACCGTGGGTAATTCGGACTAGACGTGATTATCTCTATATCATGTGCTCTGCAGAATTTACTAAACATGTATGATCCGAAGGGGTTATTATCGGCTATGATTGTTTTAGGTAACCCATGGATTGCAAATAGACCTTTTAACTTTGTTATAATTTCAGCTGCTGTTTTTGTTCGAATAGGATTTATGTCTAAGTATTTTGAAAAATAATCGTTAACAATTAGGAATATTTGTTTTCCTATTTCACATAAATCCATACGAATTTTATTAAAGGGGATATCTGGGACTTCATGATGTAAGTATGGCTCTCGTATATTATTACTCTTATACTTTTGGCAAATCTGACACGTAGTTATTGCATTTTCAATAGCTTCGTTTATTCCAGGCCAATAAACTAAACTTCTAGCTCTGTTTTTTGTTTTTTCAATACCTTGGTGTGGTTTATGTAAGATATCTAGAATCTCTTGCCTCATTGCTTGGGGGACTATTATTCTATTATTTAAAAATATTATATTGTCTTGCAGGTACAAGTCGTTTCGCATTTTCCAAAAGAATTTGATTTTATCCTGCAACTTGGACTTATCTTTAGGCCAACCGTTTATTAATACTGTTTTAAGTATTTTGAGTGTGTCATCCTTAGCAGTTTCATTTATAAATTTTTGTCGCCTTTCTTCACCTACGTTTCTAGAATGAACCATTTCATTTAAGTCCGGTATTTCTGGTATTGATTCTTCCTTTACAAAATTCCTGGACAGCAAATCTGCAATATACATATATTTGCCAGGACTGTGAGACACGGTCATATCATA
Organism: Dioctria linearis; assembly: GCA_963930735.1. Lineage (NCBI taxonomy): Eukaryota > Metazoa > Arthropoda > Insecta > Diptera > Asilidae > Dioctria > Dioctria linearis. The sequence goes on along the minus strand of OZ005743.1, from coordinate 22,856,155 downwards.
TTTGGTTAAACTTAACAACATTCGTTGTAGGCGAGCATTGGGTATTTTAGTAATTTCTTTGCTAAATACGCCCAGCAATGGCTTATGGTCAGTTATGACCTTAAAAGTTCTACCATACAAAAAATAATGGAATTTTGCACAAGCAAACACGATTGCTAGCAATTCCTTTTCGATTTGAGAGTATCGTATCTCAGTATCAGTAAGGCTTCGTGAAGCGTAATATATGGGGTTTCCTTCTTGCATCATACAAGCACCTAAGCCGAATTTGGAGGCATCTGCCTGAATGGTAATGTCCTTATTTGTGCTGTATGCGGCAAGAGTAGGGGCTTTGGTGATGAGGGTTTTAATTTTTTGTAGACATGATGTATGTACATCTTCCCATTTAAAGTGTGAATTCTTTTTTAGTAGCTCTCGTATTGTTGCTGAAATTTCCGATAAATGTGGGACAAAGTTTCTTACATAATTAATCATTCCTAATAATTGCTGTAATTCTTTTTTAATCTGTGGGGGGGGGGGGGTGGGGAAGATTTTAAATTGCTTTTACGCGATCTGGGTCACACGATATCCCATCTTGAGAGAGAATATGTCCCAAAAATTTCACTTGCCTAACCTTATATTGAATTTTTTCTCTATTGAATTTTATGTTTAATTGTCTTGCCCTGTCTGTGACTTTCTTTAGTATCTCATCATGTTACCTTTCATTTTCTGCTGCTATTAAGATGTCATCTATATATATTGATACACCTTCTATGTCTGAAAAATTTTTTTCATTGAATTTCTGAAAGTTTTCAGGCGCTATTCGCACTCCGAATGGAAGCCTTTTATATTGGTACAATCCAAATGGTGTACTAAAAGTGCAAATATCACTTGAGGGTTTATCTAATTCTATTTGGAAGTAACCATCCTTCAAATCTAGTACGGTAAAGAAGGTTTTATTTGATAGTTTTGCTGTAAGCTCCTGAAATGAAGGAATGGGGTGATTCGTTGGCTTTAGTGCTTCATTTACTGCCTTGGGATCCAAACAGATACGGATCTTTTTATCTGGTTTCTCGACTATTACTATGTTCGATATCCACTCTGATGGACCGTCAGTTTTTTTTATAATGTCGGTTTTTTCTAGTCTATCAAGCTCTGCTTTAACTGCTTCTCGGATTGATAATGGAATCCTCCTGGCTGCTCTTGCCACGGGAACTGATTTTTCTTTCAGGTCTATGTGGAACCCGTTTATGAATTTACCCAGCCCTTCAAAAAGATCTGCATTTTCTTTTAAAAATTTTAATTCATCAGCATTTTGCGTTACTATGTTGACTCTTTTGACTAAGTTCAATTCTACGCATGCACCTAATCCTAATATAGGTGTTGTACCGTTTTTAATGACAAAAAACTCCAAATTTCTGTTTTGATTTCTGACTATACAATTAAAATTGACTTTTCCTATGGTTTCTAAAACTATTCCCCCATAAGCATAAAGTTTTGTTCCCACTTTTTCTACTATTTTGCTTCCTAATGATATAAGTGTATTAAATGGTAGTACGTTTATATCCGCCCCTTATCTAATTTGAATTTAATTAACTTATTGGCTATTTTAACGTGCTCTACCCAAGTTGTGTTAGTTGTAGTTAGTAAAGAGTTGTCTAATGTGTTTATAAAGAAATCATCGTCACTACTAATATTCAAATTTCTTAGTTCACGTACCTTATGCAATTTTGATCTACACGCTATTGCGAAATGATTTTTGTTTCCACAGTTCCTGCATATACTTCCATAGGCTGGGCATTTTCTCATTTCATGACTCTGCATGCAATATGTACATGAAATCATTTTATGTGCTTGATTGTGGAATGTCTTTTTCTGTGCTGATTAGGAGAATCCCTAACCGGTTTGGTATTATTTTCATGCCTACAATGAGATTTAAAATTTCTATTATTATTTTTCCTTACATTATTTTTATTTGGAACTCTATTTACCATGTTAACATTAGAATAATCTGGCTGTAGTTTCTCTAGTTGGTGTTTTGCGATCTCCGCTGCCCTTGCCATCTCTATAGCCTTATCTATATTTAGGTTATCCATTTCCAGTAACTTTTTTTGTAGTACCTTATCGCGTGCTCCCAATACAATTCTGTCCCTCAGCATACGGCTTTCTTGTTCACCAAAATCACAGCTTCGTAATAGTTTTTTAATGTGCATTAAGAAATTATCAAAGGGTTCCTCTGGTTCTTGCTTGCGGCTGTGGAATATGTAGCTTTCATACACTTCATTCTTCTTTGGGTTGCAAAAGTTTTCAAAAGATTTTATCACCATGTCATACTTTTTTCGATCATCTTCGCTCAGATTAAATGAATTATATACTTCGACCGCTTCTGGTCCAATGGCATTTAGAAATATGGCGATTTTTATATTTTCTGGCTTTTTGACTACCTCAGCTGCTGTTGTAAATATTTGATAATTTTGCCAGAATACTCGCCAGCTTTCAGCCAAATTTGATATTTGGAGATTAAGTGGATCTACTTTTCTTATGTAGTCCATTGGTACTACTTTTAATATATATCGTGTATTTTTTGGTGGTCTTCCTTTGGGTTTAGTGGGGTCTTTGTTAAATTTTTTTGCTACACCCATACGCTTGCTGCACTTAACTAGCTTAAACGTTTCATGGCTTTAATCAAATTAATGCGAAATTTTTATCACCACAATTTACGTATATACATATGTATCACTTTTATATCATGGTGAATTTTATAACTTTTTGTTATTTTATTTACGCTGTGCAATTCTACTTCGTTAGCATAATCACTTCTATTGGAACTACCGTAATTCACTCGTTGTGATTTAACACTACCGATTTTTAATATAAGTTTTTTTTTTATTTAGTATGCATTACAAGACAACGATTTTTCCGGATTTTGTTTTACGGTTATACCGGCTGCGCCATGTGGTATTTTTTAATCAAACACTTGGGCTACTTCAGAATATTTAATCTACTATATTGGTTAAGTGATAAGCAGTGACTCATGTGATCTGTATCATCACACAGTAGTCTGACTGTACTAATATTATTACAATTCATCTGGAGGTTAGTAGTTACTTGTACATTTATTTATGTCATTTATATGTGTTAATTATATTCACATCTAGTGTGTAATTCTAAGCACATTTCAATATTGCATATACGAGTGTATGTACATATTTCACTCATAAATTATAGCATCCAGTATAATAAAAGCTACTTTATATAGATGGCATTATACATCATGTATTTTTTTCCGTGTGGTAGCCTTTGGGATAGGGGAAAATGTTCGGGAGACACAAACTTATATTGTAGTCCAGAAGATCCCAGTTTAGGGGATAAGACTTGGGGTTTCAGCCCCGAAGGTCCTGGTCGTGAAAAACCAAGGAACTTTGCAATCTAGAAAGTTTTGACGGGATTGATGGTTGTTGATCGATGACCAATTCTTCCACTGAAATGCGAAGATCATTCGGTTCAGTATAATTCACTCGGTCTGACGTAGTACGAGTAACTTCGTTTGCACAAACAGTAGAGACAGCAGCAGGTAGCACATTGTCAGTTGTTTCGGTAGAACAGAAGAGTTTCCCAATTTGGTGTTGAGTAATAACACGACCAGGATTATTATGGAGCCAAATTTTACCTTCTTGACTGTAATATACGCTTAGTGATCCCTTAAAGCTTACATCACAGGGTTGTAAGCGATGCGTACAGTGTGGGGGAAACCATAATAAAACAGTTCCAGTCTTTCGTACCCAATCAATCGCTGCCAAGGTTTTGGTATGGGTCGCATGGCCGTCTAGAAACAAAAGTACAGTCTCGCCAACTGATGGTTTTATGTGTTTGCAGAAATGCTTCAGCCACTACAAATATATTTCAGTCTGCATCCACCCAGTTTCATGACACACTATTTTTGTTCCTGGCGGTGTTCCGTCCTTTAGCTCATGTTTCATTCTTCTCCTAGGGAAATAAATAATAAACAGGATAAGCCTTCTCAACCTTTCTTCGCAGCCTTATCGATGGATTTAACTTTTCTCACCTTATCTTCCAATGTTAACTGAGGAACGTTGTGCGATTGGGTGGCTTTCTTAAATCCGATTTTACCGCTCAATATTTCATCAATAGCACTTTGCATGCCATTCTCCGACCAATTCTATCGCTGCGTTTTCCTAACATACTTCCGTACCATCTTAAATTTATTGTTAGTAATAAAAGATCACAGTGGCAATAACAAAAGCAGGCAAATTAGTGCAGTATAATCGGATAATGGAAAAATTTCCCTTTTGGGGCAAATATATAGCCGGTATATACAACCCGATTTTGTACCCACAGCTTGTTGTCGAAAGAAAGGTCACAAAACAGTCTAAAACACTCTTGTGCGCTACTAACACACACTTATTATAAATATACACATCCCAATTATGGATTCAGCTTTGTTCTGCGATCAGAGAACGCTTTTAATTTGGAGTGCAGGCAAAAAAAAACACACACACATAAAAAAAGAATCGCTTACCTCTCAAAACCGGCTTTGTCGCAGAACGTATAAAAAACTATGCTCATTAAATATCTTTCAATTTCGCAAAAAGCGTAATGCCCAATTCTGCTCCGGAATTGCCACTCTTTCCAACATACATCATTGAAAAATGTTTATTAGAACGAAAAAAAAAAATGAAAATGTTTGCTGTAATTCGTCCTGAAAGTCTTCCAAGTGTTTATTATCTCCATGAAAGTTTTAATAGAACATCCTTCTTGAACCTTATGCCACATCGCTATCCTATGGATGGCAATCATTTTCAACTTGAACAGTTTTTTTTAACTTTTTTCACTGCATTTAATTTCCTCAATCTGTCCGACATATAGTTGGCTCAGACTATGTCTATAATAGATTTTTGGCTCACAAATTATCCTGCTTAATAATTCTTGTCAGGACGCCAGCGAAATTAAGTGCCATTGTGTGTAATAAATTTTGTACCCAAAAGTGGCATCGCCGACCTCAACTGGCATATGTACCTTCAAAATAGGGGCTTGAGTGGGTGATGATGATAAAACATACCCAATCCAAATTACCTAACTCATACTCCATTTATTTTGGAAATTGGCACATATTCCATGTGACAATTGGCAGACTGAAAGTTCTTTTTATTTATCACCATAAGCAATGAGAAAGGATATGAGACTCATTCCCATCAGAGTTAAGACAAATTTTATGAAACGATGGATGGTGGCGCGCTCTTGTCTCGGGGGGTGCACTCACACATGCCATCCTCGGTTTGTTAAATATCGCAAAAATTACATGGACTATATGATGACATACATACTGTGTTTTCAGATTCAGGAACCATCTTCCGGGCGTATTCCCATTATTTTTTCCTTTTTTTTTCTATTTGAATTAGACGCAATATCTGATGCTGAAGATTTTTTGTTTTCTGACTTGAAATTAGGATTTCTGAAAAGCCTTCAATTGCTGCCTGGTCAGGAGCACAATTAACGTCATATTATGACAAATTATAGCTTAGATATTATTTATTACCGTCTAGGAGGGGGATGAGAATTATACTCCCTCCGCTCTCCATCTACCTCTTCATTTCATCCTGATCACGAATATTTTTGACGCCAAGGAGGTTTTTGCTTTTTTTTGTTTGTTTGTTTTCTCTTAATTTTGTTTTTGGTTTTGTTTTAGCCTCACCCAGTATAGTCGTGTGGGCATTGGCACAAGAGAGATAACGGTTGCAAAAAAAAAGTAGTTAAAAACATGCTCATAAATCAAAATGAATTTGACTATACGAAAGAAAGAGGGAGACTTTTCCCGGATAATTGCCACTATGGTAATCGATTACAATTCAAATGGAAAATTAATTATTTGCGACGACTTTATAAAGTTTTTTTTTCTGCTGTCGCGTCGTGCCCTGCCCTGCCCTGCTCTTGCTCGACATACTATTTACAATGGATGACACAACACATTTGCATTTGTTCAATCGTTTTATCAGATTGTATTCCCGATTTTATGTCGTATTTTAATTAACTGAATCGGATAATTGAAATTTATTTCTCATTAAATTTTGAAAAATGCCCACAGGCAATTGGGAATTACGTGCAATACAGGAATTAAATTATGGAAATTTTTTCAAGCATTTCAATGGTAGCGAATGGAGCTAATGATGTGGAGTCGTTTTTTTAGTGATTGGCAATTATCATATATACAATATATATGTAGGTATAGATTTGTTTGAACCAGAAACTTTAAAAGGACATCAAAAAATTGTGACGAAACTTTAGAAAAAGTTGTGAACCAACTTAAAAGAACTTACTTCTGTTCAGAACGTTCGATCAAAGTCAAAATCAACTACTTTTTCGTTGTTAGAACCCTACCTTTTGGTTTAAATGTTCTTACATTTTTTTGATGTAGACAAGAGTCCGTCTAATTTCAGAGAATGGTAATATATTGGGTATGTATTGAACAATATCATCAAATATTAAAGTACTTGTGAATGCGAGGAAATTACGCAATGTAGATTTCAAGTATTAGTACAGTAAGTATGGTGTATGTACAGTTTCAAAATCCCGAACTATCTACGAGAGTATTGCCGTAGGGCATTGGGGAAACTCTTTAGAGCTGTAAACTCATGGCGTAGTCGACTGTCTGAGATGTTTGACGAAATATTTGTGGGTCTTCTGTAAGTATAAGCCATAAATGCCGTTTAGTATCGAAAACAAAGGGTCGCCCAAGATCATGCTTTGCCTGTCAGTCAACATAGGCGGATGAAGTTTCACTGATTTCGTTGTGAAATCAAGTGTGTGCATTCTTTAAAGAGTATTTTGCCAGTGACAATGTGGGAGAGCTCACAATAGGTAAATACTATTTGCTGTTCTTCATTCAACAGTATTTTTCTAGTGGCTCACCACAGGCTCTAATCCTTACAATTTAGATCTGAGGCAGAGTGAAGTCAGTATTCCATTTCAAGCTTTATGTTACATATAATTCCTGATCGATCAGGTTCAATCTTAAATTGACAGATACTGATTAATGTGGCGACGCTTTTGTTCCGAACTGCATTTTTGATAGATTACAAACACAGCTGTATTTGCTGTAAATAGATCCCATTTAAAATACCTAGGTAGGGCGTTTTGAAAAATTGATATGAAAAAAATAAAAACAAATATTTTTAATTATTTTAATGTCACATTGTAAGCTTCGTTCTCACGTTTTTTGCGAGTGTCAAGTATTATGTTAATTTAAAAAAGAATAACAACGATAATCTAGATAGTCTGGATTGCATATCTATGAAATCTGTTTTAATGTTTTGCAGGTTCCAAAGATTTTGTTTCACCTGGCCTCCTAAGTAATTCTAGCCACAACGAAGAACATCCTTTTGCGAAGACAGTGTACATACTGCTAAAAGCATCAACACAGCTGCTGCTGAAGAGATCGCTGTAGTGACATAGTCGACTCAACCTATTTAAAGTCTCATCCCTTGGTAACATCCTGCTTCCTCAAGCACCCTCACGTCGTATTATCATTAGTGATCATCTACATCAGGGACTGCTACTTACTGATACAAGACTCATACCACGCTCAAGACGCCGTAGTAAGCCTGTATTTACCTTACGTCCTGGTTGTCATTGTTGCAGAAGTGGCTATATTCTTGTTAGCTATCTGGTTCTGAAGCTAGTCAATACTCAGCTGTTCGGACTTAAGGTATCGTATCAAGTGGGACATTCCGTTGTTCACATACGATATCATCGACTCAAGAGAAACTTACAGTATTAGTCGTTTACTGCGTTAAGCTGTCGTTAAAGGTGTCGTTAATAACGACCTCTCTCATCACAACGTCAGCCCGTAACACCGAGCGGAAGTTCAAACGCCACCAAACAATAACATTATAGCCAATGTTAATCAAGTCCACCTTACTCAAGTTCGGTTTAGTCAAGAGGACCCCCGGGTGCTAGGCACTCCTTGAGTTAAGACCTTTGCAGAGACGTCGTTGTCAAGACGCCTCTTATCAATACCCTCAAGACATCTGTTAAAGATTCTCGCCGAGGACAATTAACTTCAACGAAGTTTCATTCTATAGTATTTCATATAGTATTTCTTTGTTCCGATATCTGATCGATACAGCACAACCAACATATCATTCAAATCGACATCTCACATGAAGCGGCTGTATAATAAATGGTCTAGGAAAGTCTACATAATTCTTCAACTCCGTGCACCAACCGTGTACACTTTTCATAGGCTTTATACCTACCAATGAAGAGATCAAATAAACAGGTTTGGTATCACACCATTTCACGGCAATAATATTTTGGCTTCTTTCGTTGCGATAATCAAATGAACCTCTTCCCTTGTGTTTGAGTTCGCTATCAGCTGCCAATTTACATTCAGGTAAACGGGTAACCCGAACTGATCCTGTAGTTAAAATATCGCTATTCTACAAAATACAGGCAAGCTTATGTGAGAAAAACCAGTTGTCAGTGCAGACCTTGTAGTTCTTGTTTGTTAGTAAATCTTCACACAGTCTTATCATGATGACTCCGCTTATGACCAGATCTGAGGAGGGAGCTTTAATTGTCTGCTTGCAGGTATGGACTTCAAAATCGTTTATGATACTACTGACTCCACAACGAGGGAAGATTTTTATTTGCCATTTTCGCGGTTTGCTTTTAATATATTGAGAATTATTTTTCTGCTTTTGCCAGGAATTATAATTTCATCGATCGCACTATGCAGTTCTCTATTCAGTTTTCTAAAGTTAGTCTTGATCTTCTCAATAAAAGGACGTGCTTTAAACAACTTGTCATGATCAGGAACTGATCTGCATTTCATATTGCTGTTATCATTAAAATGAATGCTAGTTTTAAAGGCTTCGAAGCTGTTCCGAGGTATTATATCGGCTATTGGCGAGCCTGGTCCAATACATTTTGTAGCTGGCAACACTAACGATTATTAACGATGTTGATATTTTTTCTGGATTCTTCTGAACAGAGTATAGATTTTTTGTTAAACGACACTTTCAAAACTGCTTCTGCGTCCAGGAAGAGCTCAAAATATTGGAGAGGAGATTTTATTTCTGGTGGTTCGCTCGAAATCTCTAATTCACACCCTGTTGAAATATTTTCTCTATCCCATTTACTTCATCTTTCATCTCATCAGCATGAAGTTTGTCGCATAATAATTTTTTCTACTGCTAGAGGTTCAACAGAACTTTTAAGAGCCATAGCTATAAAAAAAATAGTAACCCTACCCTATTTGCTAATGTCTGTAACCTTACACCGCTGAGAGCAACATTGTCAACTTCTTCATCCAAGAAGTCTGCTATTCATTCTACAGCAGGCATAGTGACTTTAAACTCGTCATCATTATCACTCAATTCTTCATCAGAATTATGCCAATCGACGTCCATGCTAAAATGATAAGTTCTTCTCGCCATTTTAAATTGAATATATTCTGGGAATCAAGCAAAAAACAATTAACAAAACACTTTGATATAGGGTTGGAAATGCCGTGTTATATTTTCATTCCCGGGATTTCGGGATTGCATTTACCTAATCTCGGGATCCCGCGCTTTATCCCGGGGTTTTTAAATATCTGTTATTGAAAGATATTAACATATTATTTCAAAAAAAAGTTTTTTAAAGAACACTTCATTAAATTATAAGGTAATTCTTATAATATTTTTTTATTTGTCTTATTTTAGTTCCAAAAACTTCGTCTGCAGAAAAAGCAGGTTCAGACTCTACCATTGGTTGGCCCATTTTCAAACAAGAGCATCTCTTTTTGAATTTTCACTGACAGCGTCTCACATCGAATTGCCATCCTCGGCAAATGTGCTTTTTTTTATAGATTTATTGAGCTCGTTCGAAATACCTACTTAAAGGTTCTTCAAGAGAACAAGAAAGACTTACAGATGGTGTACTGTCTGTTAGTAGAACGTACACACAAATTTGAATTTAGTGAAACTGAAATGAATGCACTGATAAATTTGGATCAAGATCAGTGGTCGACTCTCTTATCAAAACAAACACTGTTCACTTCCTTTTCACCTTCAATAAATTGTCACAGTTATATTTTAGAATTTGCAACTATTAAGATCAGATTATATATAAAAAATATTAGGTCAACAATTCAAACGTATGGGGAAACACACTTACTTATTAATATTATATGAATAGTTATTCAATTTATGAGGTTAATAAAGAGAAACAAGTTAGAATAACTTAATTTCAAGACACTGGCACATTTACTTAGCTTAAACATATCGAGGTATCGCATTAATAAAGGATTATTAAAATTGTTTGGGTCAGAGATTTTTGTATCACACTGAAAAATACACTTATTGGCACAAATTTGCAATATAAGAGAACGTCAAGACAATGATATAAATATATATATGCAAAATAAATATAGAATGAAGTAAATTATGATGTTTGATAGATATGTACACGAAGTGTGTAATATGTAGATATATGTCAAAATATAATCAAATAGATATATGAATAAATAACATAATGTTACAAATGGCTGGTATTCACCGATCTAATACTTGTCACTTGAGGAATTGGCCTTAAGCTAATGTTAAGGCCCTTTGTTGTAATCATTTGTTAGAACAATTCTTTACTCCCGTCGGGACTAGAAATAAACTGTTGATGTTAGTAATATTATCTCAGTCGAGAACCGAGATAATATTTTTCAAGTCAGTCGAGACCCGGCTTAAAGTGTTATTTTAACTTCAGTCGATACCCGAGGTAAGATTTTGTATTTCCATCGAGACCAGAAATATAAGATTTGTTAGTAAATGATGTGGTGTTTGATTTTGTACACACTGCGAGATAATGGATGTGTGGGCTTTAACTACGATTAGAAATTCACTTTTGAATTTATTTATTCAAAATAACAACAATTCACGTTATAATTCATTTATTTTTCTTGTTTTTTGTAATAAATCCGTTTAACTTATTATTTTATCTATCTTGAGCAATTCACTTTATTACTCAAAAATTTGTAATTTCTTTCTTTATCCTGTCGCAATTCACTTTATAACTAAGACACTTATAATTTATTTATTTTTCTGGTCTTCAATTTACTTTAAAACTCAGCAACAGACCTGATTGGACTTTTTTCTCAAAAACTACCGCGACGCTAACCAAACTCAAGAAAAAACTAAACTTATTCTGCACTCGAAATGAATAAGTTCATTTAAAAAAAATGCAGAATCGACTACGCGTAATTTCTGTGCCAGAAATTACCTGCGAAGTAGGTCATTATTGCGAAGGTAAGTCACTCTGCAATAAATTCTGATCAGCCACTAGGTCATTTTTTCTTTATGCTGACCGGGCATTTATCAGTGCACGTAAAATGCTTTTATTTTAGTTATCTTTGCAATTGTTACGATTGCAAAGAAACTTACATATGAGTTAATTTATAACATGAAAACATTTGAAATTTTGAAATTAATCTTCTCTTAATGAGGAAATAATTATACAACATTCCTTCCCCCATGTAAAAGAAAAATGATACTAAGGATTAGTATGAGTTTTCGTTGAGAGAAGGAATTAAACTAGTAGTAATGAAGCATAAGAAAAAAAAATGTAATGGCACAGAAGTTTACGAGTAGCTTGATCATCTGAGTTATTAACAAATACAGGTGTATTGATTAACTTACGAGAAACTATATATTTTATATTAATTAATGTACCTAATTATACATATTCAGCGGAATAATAATAACAAAAAAAGAAAAATTCCTAATAATAATTAAAACTAATTGTTACAATTTTTATTTTGTTTTTTTTTCGTGCAACAAAATTAATTTTTTCATTTTTAACTTAGTTAATCTAGTACATTAACATATCCAAAAATTTGTTACAAAATTTTTAAATGCTAAATCTAGGTCCTATAGAGATTCTTTTTACTTATTAATTTTTTTATGATAATGTAATCTAATAATTTGAGACTTTATGTGAGGGAATGCGGAACGATTTTCGATATTTGCTTTTAAAAGTTGGTGGTGCTGGTGCAAGTTCTATAGGTAATTCATAAACTTTTTCCGTAGTTGGATGCGTTCTGGGTGTTTCCATTGAAGAAATGGTGGCAACCTCGTGTGGGATAGCAGTGAGGGTGGATGATGTTATTATTGGAGAGGATATATTTATCGTAGAACGTGATTTTGATATTTTTGAGGATGCTTTTCCTTTCCAATATAAATAAGTTCCTACGACTATTAGAAAGGCAGTTTCTAACGAGAGAAGCCCGGTGTTAGTATATGTAAAAATTTTATGAGCAGATTGTACCTTTTCGTGTTTTGCATGCCTTATTTCATTGTCTAACTCTTTGAAATTTAGATCAGCTATTTTAAGTACTTGTTGAAAGATGGGGTGTGATGAGGTTATGGTTAGATTTCTTAGTTTGGTTGCGTTAAAGATAGATAGCCTGAGTGAGCAGTCCTCGAAATTTAATTTGGGAAGGGAAAGGTTTGCATACTCATACGTATTTAGTACATTAATTGAGTTACCTCTTGCGGGGAGCAAGATGCATTAAGATGTAAGATTCCAGCCCCGGAGAGAGTCTTTTGGAAAACTCTGTTTGGACATTGAGCTTGTAGAATTTTGTCTTCGTGGAATACAAACAGCAGTGGTTGGGGGCGGTTAATTCCGTCACAACATTGGGAGGCTGAGGTAATAATTTTACTGGACATGTGAGGATATTTTCATTTTGGCTTTTATAAAGGCTGTTAACACATGATTCCTGTAATTGGTGGTCAATAGAGTGGGGCTTACTTTGTCTGCAGAGATAGAGTTCAGTTTCTCGATATGTAGATAGAAGACGACATAAAGTATTGAGCTCACTTTGAAACATAACGACGGTCTGCTGAGTAATATTATTTTTGAAAAGATAATCAGCGTCAATATCTAACAAAGCGTAGACTCCATCGGTTTTTTGGAACGGGAGGGGGTGAATTTTGCTGATGTAAAAATCTGGCGAGGTACCTACGGGTATAACAATTTTAATAAAGTATATGATCGAGCAGGTAGAGGCTTTGTACCGATATTACCTCATTAATAAAGGAAGTATCTCGAAGCAAATGGTTAATCTGGGAATACAGGGTTATGTTGTTATATAAATTTTCGAAGTTCTCTGAACGTAAAAGAAGTGGGTATAATCGGTGCTATTGCAAGGCATTTATAATTCTGAAAATTTTCGAAAGATTGGTTTGTACATGCTGTAACTGAGATAACATTGTCAGAATAATCTCGTTCAGCTCAGCTTGTATTTTATTTCTATGAATTTCCACGTCAAACTGGCTCATAGTGCCATTAACTTCTAAAAGACAACTATTGACCACCTGTATTAGATGCTCCTGATTTTTTGTAAAGTCTAGTATTGGCGACAATAGCGATTCAAAATTTGACTTCATTAAAGTGAGTTGTTTTTCCAGAAGATGAATGGATTGATCTTCTTGGTTTTCTAACGCATCGAGGCGACTGTAGATATTGTTGGCATCGTCATTATCCATTGTACCAAACAAAAGCTTGCTCACATTCCCACCAATATCCAATAACCCTCGTTTTTCGCGATGTCGCGAGTAAATATTTTTTTTTAATGAATATTAATATATTTTATAAACTTCAAATGAAATGCATTTCAAAATAATATCTTGATAACTCTACGATGACTTAAAAGACAGAGCAAGTTGGAAGAAGGATTATCTTCTGGCAAATAAATGTCGTAAAAGAAGTTCTGTACAAAGATCCAAATATTTTTACAAGGATCAGGGTATTTTAAGTTAAGCACATGAAATGTTTTAAAATAACAGTATAGCGCACATAAAAAGTTATTAAATTTATATTTTATGTTATCTTACTGCAAATAAAACAGTTCAGAATCTGAAAGCTCCTGCATTGAGTTTATAATTGACTGACATGTTTCTCCTCTGTTTAAAAAAGTGGTTTGTAGACCTTCAATGTCATTATCAATGTTATTTTGTGTTGCCGCCAAAAGAAGAATGAGTCTTGGGAATCCTTTATTGTGGACTTGGAAATTACTACTTTCCCGGTATCCTTCTTGGTGTATTATATTGAGTAATTATTGGATCAGATTCATCTAGTGGGAAAGATATATTTATTGAGCATGTGCATAGTTTATTTGTACCTTACTTTTATCGCAGCCAAGGAGTTCGGTTTTGAAAGAAGATCCATATTCTGTTTGTCGTTAAACTTGTTATTTAAGATTTTGGAAATTTTCAACTTGAAGTCTTTCCATTTACGAATTAAACCATATCCTTTTTCGCCGTAAAGTTTGGAAAAGTCCAAATCGATCTGTAATGTAGAAAATTAATAACGCTTCTGAATAGGATAAAGATTACAAATCACCAAATTATATCCTTGTGAATGTTTAAACAATGGCCAATATTGTATTAGATTATACTGGGTGCCGCATAATATTTGTTCCCGGCGGAAATCGAAAGTCTTTTTCCAATTTTCTTTCAATCAGTGCACTCATATTTTTCTCTAAAATAATTTCACTACTACATATTATCTAGCACTTACACTGCAACCAATTCATCGCTCATTTTCACAAATTAAATTGAAGAAAAACCACTTACTTTGAAAAACAAATCCAAATAGCTTGAAAGCTACGCATTTAATGCTCAATTCTTATGCAATTTTCACTATAACAGGAAAGTGTACAATTTTCATGTTTGGCCAAGAATCAATAGGTTGATTTTACAGATTTTGATTCCACAGAAATACAATTTATTGTCGTAGAGTGTGTAGATGTAAGGAAATACTTTTAAGCTATGCAAGCCAAATATTGTGCATGTGTGCATTGCTTGCGGCTTATTACATATACTATTTTGTAGTTTGTAAGAACTAGAGAGTAGTAAACTCAGGCTTACTTACATTTAAAATTGTAACATAACCATCAGGTGGTTGTTTTGATCGTGTTTTCTGATAAACTAACATTTTCCTTTGTAAGTAAATATTTTGTAAGTTGTTTCAAACCACTTAATGGTACGGTAACATTTGCAATGATAAATTGTACATACGTTTAGTAATTTGTTACATAACAAGTATTTTTTACTTGTATTTACAATATGTGCATAGTTATAACCAAAGGAAGACTTGTTTGATTAAACCAAAATTGAAAAATTGTTTGCTCACAATTTTTTTTCCTTGAATCAACCAACGATTTTTCTCTGAGTGTAGAGATAAAGAAAACGAAGAGAAAAAAAACAGAATAAGAGGAAAAAAAAAGTATTTGATTGTTTTACTTATTTCCAAAGTTTTAATCTATTATTATGTACACGCAGTTTACCGTTTTTAATTCGTATCACCGTATTTACTTCCGAAGGTACTTCAATTACATTGTACGGTCCTAACCATTCAGGAGAAAACTTTCCTTTTTTAACCGGGCTCTTTAGCAACACTTGGTCGCCAATATCGAAAATTAAAGGCCGAGCCGTTTTGTCATATTGGGTTTTGGAGTACTCTTTACTTTGTAGTAAATTATTACGCGCAATTGCATTTGCTTGTTGTACATAACTTCTTAATTTAAAGTAATAGTCTTCAAAGTTGTATACTGAATCAGGATCTCTTTGCAAATTGTTAATTTCCGCAGTGAAACCGAACAAACAGTCCATAGGCGTTAGCTTAGTTCCTCTTTGTTTTCTGTTATTTCGTACGAACATTGCTGCCCTAAGATGTTCATCCCATGTACGGGGGTTAGACTCAACGAAAATTTTCAGATACTCGACCAAAGGCCTATGAGAGCGCTCTAAAGCTCCATTGCTTTGCGGATGGTACGCGGTAGTCTGTATTTTCTTGACCTTAAGCATTTTACATACTCTTTTGAACAAATCGCTTGTAAAGTTTGTCCCTTGATCTGTAACCAGTACTTTGGGGATTCTGTATCGCGTTATTATTTCATTATAAAATGCCTTCGCTACTGTTGACGCTTCTGCGTCTGGTATAGCGACACAGTCCATGAACCTCGTCAAATCATCCTCGAAAGTTAAGATATACTTATTACCTTCACTCGTTTCTTCTAAAGGGCCTACAAGGTCCAAATAAACTTTCTCGAAAGGTTCGCGAGCGGTGTCTGTTATTACCATGGGCATTTTATTTTTACGGCTAGCTTTATAAGGTTGACATTTAATACAGTTTTTTATGTATTTATTTATATCTGATAACATACCTTCCAATTTAAATTGCCTGCGGATCTTATAAAATGTTTTCCACACACCTTGGTGACCGCCCAGAGGTGCATCGTGGAAGTTATGTAGGATAGTCTCAATTTCGTTCCTATCTTTCAAGATTCGGACTTTTGCCGTTTGTGCTAATTTCTTCCTAATTTGTTGTATCATCAGCTTCTTCGTCTGAACTGAGGGGAGTCTCTTGTATGTGTACTTCCATAGTAGAAGGTGCCGTGGTTGTGTGATTCAATGGTATGTCCTGCATACGTTGGGGCTCCTCTGATATTAAAGGCAAGTTAAATGAGCCCTGTTTGGCTTGAGATCGTGTAACCACCAAGCAGTTGCTTTTGCTGTTTTCCTGATCTTGAGTCGCGGAACTTGCTAATTCTGCGCTAAGATGTGAAATTCTGGACAGCGCATCTGCATTTGTATTGTATTTGCCGGGCTTATGTTCAATATCGAAATCATAGTCTGACAATTTCACATGAAACCGAGCTAGACACGAAGTGGTATCTTTTACCTTGAATATTCCTTTTAAAGGCTTATGATCCGTATAAACCGTAAATTTTCTTCCCAACAAGTAGCATCGAAAGTTTTTGACCGCCCACACAATGGTCAGGAGCTTTTTTTCTGTTGTACTATAATTTTTTTCTGTCTGGTTCAGGCTTCGGCTTGCGTATGCTATGAGTTAATCTTTATCTACTTCTCCCTGAGAGAGCACAGCTCCCAAAGCATCATTACTGGCGTCGGTAGTTAATATGAACGGCTTAGAGAAATCAGGGGATAACAAAAGCGGAGGTGTAACTGAAGCATGTTTTAGCGCACAAAAAGAATTTTGGCATTCCTCGGACCATTTAAATTTTACATTTTTCCTTAGTAGTTTGTTTATTGGGGTTGCTATTTTAGAAAAATCGCGAATGAACTTTCTGTAATAATTTGCCAATCCCAAGAAAGATTGCACTTGTTTAACTGGTTTGGGAGTTGGAAAATTTTGGACACTTAAAGTTTTCGCAGGGTCTGGCAAGGCACCTTCCTTACCACATTTGTGTCCCAAATAGACAACTTCACGACGTATGAACTGACACTTTTCCGGTTGTAATTTTAGGTTATTTTCCCTTAGCCTCTGGAATACTTCCAACAGTTTGGCGTTGTGATCATTCAGACTTTTTCCATGGATGACAATGTCATCTAAATAAAAGAAACATTTAAATCCCTGCAAACCCGTCAAGATATGGTTCATTATGCGTTGAAACGTTGCTGGTGCTCCGGTGAGACCAAAAGGCATCCGTTTAAACTCATAATGTCCATAATTAGTGCTGAAGGCAGTTTTTTCTCTGTCTCGTTTATATCTACTTGTATTTGATGATAACCACTTGCCAAATCTAAAGTTGTGAAGTATCTTGCGTGACCCAACTGATCTAAGATTTCTACTATTCTCGGTAACGGGAAAGCGTCCTTGACAGTAACTTAGCTCTTCGGCTAAACAAATCGAATTACCTTCATTTGAACAAACTGTCTTGACCAAAACCTCTGATCGAGCAGGAATATGAACTCCTCTCGAAGTCAATTCATTTTCCTTATGGCACTGAACATTAGTAAATTGTTCAGGGCTGCTCTCTTGTTGCGAGTCTTTTATTTGATCAGCTAGCATAATGCGGGCAGACTTTTGTTCAGCATGCCTTGGCTTGCCGAGATTGCGGGTTGCTCTCTGAGTCTCCTTCCCACAATCCAACTTTGGACTAGCCTTGGCACTTGAATTTTCTTCTGAATGCGTAGCAGTTTCTTCAAATAGCACTTCGAATTCTACTTTATTGATTTCCGTGCGAGGAAAAAGTAGTCGTTTTCTAGGACCTTCAACATTGCAATTTTCTTGGAGAAAGTCATTTCCTAACAATCCATCTTCCGAAATGTTAGTACCCGTACTTACTACATTTAATTTACAGGGTAACTCCGATTTCAACACAAAAGTTCCTGTACAAGTTCCTAAGGATTTTTCCTTAATACGAGTTACCTTGGAGCCAGTATCTATAAACAGTTTTGTTTCACGCTTTTTACTTACATCTAACGGCAATTTAACTACAGAGTCATGAGAAGCTTGCGATTCAAAATTTCTTACTTCGTTAAGGCTCTTGTTTATGTCTAAGAAAGTTACTGCCGTCAAGTTTCCCGAGTTTTCTTGTTTTTCCTCCCATCGTTTTTTCGTAGCGCAATTAAATGCTGTATGGCCATGCGTTTCACAGAAATCGCAAGTGACCATTACCTGTCTTACTTCCGAGGGTCGATCACTTACTCGCCTACAGCTTCTTGCATTGTGACCCCAAGTACACCTTTGACAATAGATCGAGTTATCGGAGGTTCTGCAGTCTCTACGCAAATGATTTGGTTGTCCACACTTAAAACAGGTAATGGGGGCTGAGTTTCGTGGAGGAGCGAGCACCATGTGCGGTACGTCTAGGATATTGGAAGCTTTCATATCGTGTTCGGGCGGGTGATTTTGTTCTTGGTATTGATAATTCTGTGGATATATGGGTACACTTGGACGTTCTGAAAAGTGTGAAAAATGCCTACGGCTATTTAGCCCATTCCTATCTATTTCACTTTGGCCAGGGAGGTTATTTACACCACCAAAAGGGAAGTTATTGGAGCTTACACCACCAAAAAGAGAAGTTATTGGAGTTTACACTACCAAAAGAGAAGTTATTGGAGTTTACACCACCGTAAATTTGATTTTCCGTGTCTTCCATAAAGCAAATCTTTTTTATTAAATCTGGAAAGTTTGAACCACCTGACATGCAGGCATATTGCTTGAGTGTCATACTTAAAAGTCCTCTCCTAAAAACTTGTATGGCCATATTCTGATATTCTTTTATCATTGGTTCTGGATCTGTTATGCATTTTTGTCTCAAGTTCAGCTCGCATTCTTCTAGGCGTTGTTTTACTCGTTAACCAAACTGTCTCACAGTTTCTCCATTGAGTTGTCTACAGCTTTGCATGTCATGGGTGAGATCTGCTAAATTTTTACAGGGAAAGTAATAAGCCGTTAAGGTCTCCTGCAATTCCTCCCATGTTTTAAAACTGGTATTCTTGCAAATTTCGTAAGGAGAGAGGAGAGGGGAGAAAAGATAAGAAAATTGTATTCTCTTCTTCATCCAAAGAATTGCAATACGCCTGTGAAATATTCAAAAACACATGCGAATCGGATTCTGCTGTTAAGGATGGCTCACCGAAAAGTATTGGCACTATTTGGTTTATGGTATCTATTATGGTGGACGTTGGTTCGCAGTGAAAAGTCTTGCTAAGACTGGCGCTGTTATTGGGGTTAGACATTGTTCCAGAAAGAGTTGGAGTTTGTGTTATTTCGGAAGGTGGAGAAGTTACTTGAAAGTGTTCTAAGTCAGTGAAAGGATCTTGATTTTTCTGAACCAACTACTTAACTAAGGTGGTTCCTTTCTGCCCTAATCTGGTTGTCCGTTTCTTCGGCGGTTTTAAGCAGTAGATCAGTAGCCGTAGTTGAATGAACTGAATTTAGGAAGGTTTCGGCAGAACTCGTAGTGGGAGTAGGAGGTTTCGTAATTCTATGACCTGATCGCAGTACTGTTTCTTCAAATGGTTCAATATCACCTAGAAGAGAACTTACTTTCCTATTTTTGGGTTTAGGGGCATCTGCGCCTTCTAATCTAGACATGCGATATACCGATAAAATAAAAGAGTTTTATAATTTCACTCATGAAATTGCTCAAAATTTAGTTAAAAGAACTATTGCATTTTATTCACACACAGTCAACAAAGTAATCTTCAGAAAATGAAACTTCTAATTTTTAGGTAACTATAGAATAAAATTCAGAAACTCTATATTGGGGTAAAAAAAAATGACTGATTCCGTAACATCACAAAAAATTAATTACAATTACTTACATAAACGAAAATTCTTTTGGTAAAATAAAATTCGGAAAATCTAGCGCATCTTAACTCTGTAATAGAATTATATCACTAACATATATAAAATGGACTGCTGATTCTACTGAAATTCGTTACATTATTTGACATTATTATGGGATCACTTTTCTATAGTTGTCCCTTTTTGGTTTAACTACTTTATTCCGCTGAACTACAAATAATAAGTTCTATACAAAATACACCATAGTCCAGTTTCAGTTCAGTGGTTTTCCAAATGAATATATAGGATAGAAATAGATGGCAATACAATATTTGTAATCCTTTCTCTGTCCCCCATAGCTACTTTTAGGGGCAAGTAGACAAAAATTGCTTAATTTTAGTTCTTTAAAAATCAAGTTTAAAAACTATTTGATGTTGTAGGAGATAAGCTTCCAAGAAGAGAAATAATTTCGAGTGCTTCTATAATTTGTTGAACTTTTAATATGAATATTAAAGCAAAAGTAAAACTGGAAATTAAGATAATTGTCACACCCTGCCAAAAAAAGTTGACCCATATGAAAGAGCAAATCAGGCAGTCCATGTTATATATGTCAGTGAATTATATATAATATAATAAAAACAAAAATAAAGAAAAGGTAACTATATAATGTGCTTACTGTATTTTTGTATGCTGTAGGCTGCTTTATTCCTAGACTCACTTCTTTCTTAATCCTTCTATTTTGAAAGGCTGCTGGCGGATCTATTTCCTGGTAAGTTCACTTCTTCCTCAAACCTTGTATTTAGGTTGGCTGCGGGTTGCTCTGTTTCTTAACAGTTTTTACGTCTTCCTCAATCACTGTGTGTTTATATGCGGTTATTTCCTGGCAGGTTTCGTCTCTTCCTAACTTTTCTTTTCTTTTTGTTTTATTTTAATTAGATGCTTGCTGCTCTAATTCTTGTTTACACTGGTTTTATCTTTTGTAAATCGTAGATAGCATCGTTCTCGCTTTCAAGTAGGTTTGGAATCGAATATAGCGCCTTTAATACCAGTTAAAGTATAGTAGACGATTACAATTTAAAGTCTATTTCAACGCTATCTAATTATTCCGAATCCTCCCGGCTGCGCCAATTGTGGTGTTTGATTTTGTACACACTGCGAGATAATGGATGTGTGGGCTTTAACTACGATTGGAAATTCACTTTTGAATTTATTTATTCAAAAAAACAACAATTCGCGTTATAATTCATTTATTTTTCTTGTTTTCTGTAATAAATCCGTTTAACTTATTATTTTATCTATTTTGAGCAATTCACTTTATTACACAAAAAATTTATAACTTCTTTCTTTATCCTGTCGCCATTCACTTTATAACTAAGGCACTTATATTTTATTTATTTTTCTGGTCTTCAATTTACTTTAAAACTCAACAACAGACCTGATTAGACTTTTCTCTCAAAAACTACCACGACGCTGACCAGACTCAAGAAAAAACTAAACTTATTCTGCACTCGAAATTAATAAGTTAATTAAAAAAAAATGCAGAATCGACTACGCGTAATTTCTGTGCCAGAATTTTTTGATGTTTCCAAACAAGATTATTTTTATGTCCTACTTCGCTTTGTTTACCTGCGAAGTAGGTCATGATTGCAAAGGTAAGTCACTCTGCAATAAATTCTGATCAGCCACTAGGTCATTTTTTATTTATGCTGACCGTATATTGATCAGTGCACGTAAAATGCTTTTATTTTATTTAACTTTGGAATTGTTACGATTGCAAAGAAACTTACATATGAGTTAATTTATAACATGAAAACATTTGAAATTTTGAAATTAATCTTCTCTAAATGAGGAAATAATTATACCCGAGATAATATTCTATAAGTCAGTCGAGCCCGGCTTAAAGGGTTATCTTAATTTCAGTCGAGACCCGAAGTAAGATTCTTTATTTCCGTTGAGACCATAAATAAAGGATTGGTTAGTAAATAATTATCTCAGTCGAGACCCGAGATAATATTCTTTAAGTCAGTCGAGACTCTACCCAACCTACCTCAAGCGATGCCAATTGTAAAAAGAGATCGAGACCAGTCAGCTTGTCGTTTATATAGCCACTGATGGAGTAGCAGAGGCGCATGATTACAAGAATCGATAGTGCAGCTGTGATCTTACGGTAACAGTGACACAATATGCATAGCAACGAACCAAAATGCATAGCAACAAGAAACTTAGAGCTACACATGCTGCTGTGTTAAATTGAATTCTGTATATTGGCGAAAATGTTTTCTCTATCACATAGAGAAGAAATTCCAGTTCGGTGGTACTTGTAATGATGATAGTGATAGAGTTGCAAATTTATCTGCTTGATTTGATCGTATTTCTGCCATGCATTAGCTTGCTACATGACAACACATGCTTTTGTTGATGGTTTACCTGTTTTTTCGGAAAATTGTAATTAGATTTCCTTTTCAGAACTCAATTTTAGCGTGGTATTTTTGGATATGTGCTCTTGTCAGAAATTGTTTTTAGCACGAATCTAACTGCTTCAAACATATGGTAATAATTTTATGTTGATCAGCTTGATGAGACTATACTTTTGTATTATATTTGCGCATGTAGATGATAAATACATGACTTTGTTGGGTTGTATACCTGTTTTTTGATTAAGAGTAATTAGATTAGATTTAAGTTTACTAAAAGTTTTGATGCTTTATTTGCTGGATGTTTTCTTTTTAGAACGTAACAAAAATATATTCGAATCGATTTGTTTCGAACAGATATAACGTCAGAAGAATCTGAAACAATTTCGAGAGGTGCTTCATTTCAAATAAAAGGTTTAACTTCGGACTCATGAACTGTTAGTGATCTAGCTGGATTTGAAGTGTCTAGTCTTTCGAGTAACAAAATTATCAATTTGCGGCAGAAGAAGGAACTGTTACAAACTCTATTTTGGATTCGGGCTGAATGTTTGTTCTACCATTGCGCAAATGCTGAAATACCTCACTGAGCTGAATGCAACTGCTGTAGACTTTTGAATCCTGTTATCAAGAACGACATATAACGTTAATGAAATCCCATCAAAGGCTGTTAATCGTGCAAGTGTAGCAGGAAGTGATTTTTCTTCTCGCCCCAGCATACGAAAATACTTGGTTAACGTTTTCAATTTTTTTTGTTGGTGATTCTTTGGTCCTGCTGTTTTTGCCGAAGTAGTAGCTGTTGTAAAGGTAATTTTATGGACCGAAAGCAGTTGTGTGTGGAGACCTTTTGTTGAGCCACTTATGACTTTTAAAATTTTTTTGCAGTTGGGATACTTACACATCGCTGTCTGCCTTTTTGCTTCTCGTAAGAAATATTTCCAAACAGCAGAATTACTTTTCTTTTCATTGTCCATGTAAGAACTAGTTTAAATGGAATTGCATTATTGGAAAAAAAAAATCGAAGAATTTAAATTTGAAAATCAATCAATCAATCAATCTATTATTTTATTTACCTGATATGTACACAAAAGTAGAAATCTTATACTAGTACAATGCAAAGAACGGCTAGGTTAGCTAGTAAACTTCAAAATAAAATTAAAATAAAAAGAGAGAGAAAAATAAAACGTAATACTTACAAACAACATATTTGACAAATAGTAAAAATAGAAAGGGAAAGAAAAGAAAAAGAAAAGAAAAAACATAGTGGAAAGATAAGAAGAAAAGAGTTCGACACGACACAATCAGCTAGTATTTAGTGAAATACGATTACGTTATAATCTTCTTAAATTCACTGATAGAAGTAACACTCTGAGCATGGGGGGGGGATTCCAAATGCGTGCAACCTGAACAAAAAAATGTTGAACCAAATACTATTTTTTAAAGAATTCTTTAGAAAATGATAAGCTATTTTTCGTTTTAGGCGTAAAAACCAATTTCCGGGATTAAGTGCTCAATCTCGGATTTTTGGATTGTTAAAAATTGCGGGATCCCGGGATTCCCAACCCTACTTTGATAGTATTGGCGAAAATAAAATTTGGATTTACCCTTATCTGGACATCCATATGGCTACAGCTACATTTTATCTATTACTTAACACTCATAACTGAGTAATTGATTAAAACACTTTAAATACAATATAATACAATTATCTTATTCTTTTCAAACACGTTTAAGAATTCTTTCACTTCACTTATCTATAACATGCAAGCAATAACTTTCAACAAAAAAATTCGGAATAATTTTTGCACCGCACATAATCGTTTCAAGATGTTCATCCAACTGAACGAATTCAATAAACTTATGCAGCTATTTACCTAGAGATGATAGACTTCCTGATAACAGTAAAGTGATCCTTGATCCTTTCTAGGTAAGGTATTACATCACCTTGAACTTTTTAAAAAAATCATTTTATTTTGCTACACTGTAAACAATAATAGGACTATTCCCTAAATTTTAGACAGGTTTTTCCCTAAAAATAAGTGTAATTTGCTCTGATAGAAAGGGGAATCAGTTTAATTTCCACAAGTCAATGAAACATTCAATGAATTTACGTACACAGTAAAAAATTTGCACAATTGTTGCCAGAAAGCTTAGGTATTTTTTCCTAAAATGTAGGGAATTTTTCTCTAAAATGTAGGGTATATTCCTTGTAATGTAGGAATATTCCCCTAAATTTAAGGAATATTCCCATAATTTTTAGGGAATATTTCCTAAATTTATGGAATATTTCCTAAATTTTACGGAATATTCCCTACATTTTAGAGAAAAATACCTAAGCTTTGTGGCAACAATTTGTGCATTTTCTATGTGTGTGTATTTGGCACCAGAAAACTTATTATAAAGTACGTAAAATTCCCGAAATGTTAAGCTCTCTTGGATATAAGGAAGAGAACATTCAGTAAATTAGGTATTATGCTGCATTTTTAATGGAAATATATTTTCGTTTATATAATTCACACATTGTTTTTGAAAACAAGTCATAGGTTGCTTTTCAATATTTTGTTTGAGCGTGCCCAGCGCACCAACATAACTTCCGTACTACGTACTCGAGAATACTTCACAAGTCATGAAACAGACTCCCTCCCTACCACGTTCGAGGCCCAACATAGTCCTAATATTCTAAAATATTTGCAGTGTTCTTATGTAAAACTGACAAAAGTTTGATTTGAATAGCTCCTCCGTCCTAAATTACAATTCATACAGAAAAATGGTGTTCTGATAATTATAAGTTTGCTTTCCTATCTTCAGAACCGTAATAAAATTTTCATACCTTTCCTAACAAAATTATTTAAAACAAGTAAAAAAGCTAGAATTGGTGTAAGACCAATTCTTATGATACCCTAGATGAATGCTCGTATAAAATTTCGTATGATCACCGATCGATCATATATTTCTAGAACGGTTTGTCGGACAGAAAAAATGATTATAACCAATTTTATAGGATTTCGTATTCTGAAGAAGTTTTTAGTACAATAAAAATGTCTTGGACTGATCGTTTTCACAGTATACGTTAAAATCCTAAATTTTTATATGGCAACACCAAGAAGGAGTTGCCCGATTTAGTCCATTTTTGAAATTTGATATACTAGTAGAAAGAGAACACTATGTACCAAATTTCAGCTCTCTGTATCGATGCGTTCACAGGCAGTGTCCAAATATATAGTGGAAAACGAAAGTTTTGTATGGCGCAACCCCACGAAGGAGTTGCCCGATTTCTCTCATTTTCGAATTTAATTTTACTTTTTTTTTTAAAGTCCGTGTACAAAATTTCAGCTCTCTAAGTATACGCGTTTTCGTGTTATCGTGCGCACAGACGACGGACGGACGGACGGACTTGCAAAAATCAAAATAACTTTTAATATAATGCGTGGGTGTCCAATCCATTTTGCTCTACCATCATTATTTCGAGGTGTTACAAACGGAATGACAAACTTAGTATACTCTTTAGATTTCATCTAGGGTATAAAAATTATCTTACCAAATGACTACGATTCCTCAAACAAAAATTCTCAGCTGAGTAATCATTGCGATTCGGACTTCGGCTGCATATACACACACTCAGCTGAGACTTAGGAGGGGGGTAAAATAGTAAGATAACTTTGTAATCAAAACTATTTTATTATTATGTTAAGTAAGGTAAATATATAGTAAGTATAGCCTTTGGACACAAAAGTATTCGTTACTTCTCTAAAAACTGGGTACCGAATACATACCCACACAATTATTCGTTACTTGTACCTACTCATATTCAGTGTGAAGTTTTCATTTCATAGTAAATTCGGTATTCTATCACCTATAGGAATCGAATACCATATAACGACGGAAATCAAATAACTACAATTCGTTCTACGTAGGTTTTCGATAATACTTCATGCCTTTGAGTATTGTACCTAACGATTACCACATTAATTAATCACAATTTTTTCCCAGTTCTTCACTTAAGTATAGGTACCAAATCTTTTTTTCCTTCATCACTAGTATGACAGTGGCGGTTAGAATTGTCATTTAATGCTTTGAGCCTAGTATCGAATTCGAGTAAAATGTGACATTTCCATACAAATGCTACAGTTGGTAAAATCGCAAGTACAAATTTTATTGAAGATTTTACTAGTGCAATACGGAGTTCACCGGTAAAAATTGAAGGCTTTTTTTTATAAAGTAGATGGCACTATAAATATACCACTCAATGCTTGACCTATTCCTTGCAAGCAGCTTAAATCGCGTATTATTTTATAACCAGGTTGACCCACCTAGTTTCCTTGACCATGACATTCTATTCCTTAGTTATGATATCTTAGTCAGTCCATGTGATAATATGATTACTTCTTATACATACCGTGATTATAATAACATAGATCTTACTTCCTTGTATAATGAATATGGTGGTTTATTATGGGATAGTATACTTTATTTTTCTATTGATGAGATGACGAAAATAATGAATCACAATATTAATTACTTATATGAAAAGTATGTTCCAGTTCGAACGAAGCCCAGAAAATTGTATGGCCACTGTCCCTGGTATTCTGCTAGAATTAAACAACTTATTGCCAAGCGTGAGTATGCATATCATAAGTATAGAAGGACAAAAACTACTGAGGCTCGCTTATATTATATATCTGTGCGCAATAGAGCGACAACTGCCATCAGAACGTCAAAATACCAATATTTCAAAACGAAGTTTGGTATCAATCTTGCTCCTAAGGTCTTGTGGAACAATTTTAAAATCAGCGGTGTCTATGGAAAAGAGAATTTTAGCTGCCCTTCGATCCAAATAAGCTCAATGAATATTTTGTAACAACACAGCTTAATATGAACTACTCAAATCATCCTACTGAAGAGTCTGAGAGCAATACTGCTAACAATTTCTCCTTTCGTTGTATAACTCTTGGACTTGCTTTTTATTCCATTAAATCTAATGCAACTGGGTCTGACAACGTTAGCTCTCGGTTCTTACGTCTACTATTTCCAATAATTAGTCCGCATATATTACATATTATAAATAGTTCCCTAACCTTTTCTAATTTTCCTGCTGCATGGAAAATGGCTCTTGTGTTACCCACTGCGCAGAAGGCTTCACCAGAATATTTTTCTGATTTCAGGCCAATTAGTATTCTTCCCTTCTTAGCAAAGGTTCTGGAGGAAATTATGCATCCGCAAATTCAAGAATATCTATGCTGCAATAAGTTACTAGTGTGCTGCCAATCTGGCTTCCGACGTCATCACAGTTGTGAAGCTGCCTTACTGAAGGTTACTACAGCTATTCGCTAGACTATGGATGATGATAAGATGTCTATTTTAGTACTGCTAGATTTCACTAAGCCATTTGGTAGTATTGATTGCTTCATAAATTGGAATCTCTTTTTGGGTTTTCATTACCTGCTTCTCGTCTTCTCAGAAGCTATTTAATGAATAGGTATCAACAGGTGAAAATTGGCAATAATCTTTCTAGATGTATACCATTAGGGTCGGGTGTGCCGCAGGGTTCGATACTTGGCCCACTTCTTTTCAGTATGTTCATTAATGATATTGTGGGTGCCGTTTGTGATGTTCGACTGCATCTTTATGCGGATTATGTGCAACTTTACCTGGAAAGACCTATTAGATTAATTGAAGATTGTGTAGAACGAATTAATTATGATCTAACCAGTATTTCTCATTGGTCTATGCAAAACGGGCTGATTTTGAATCCTGGGAAGTCCCAATGCTTGGCATGTTCTCGTAGATCTTTTGATTTCGATGGTTTACCCCAGGTTAAGCTTGGCGACGGCTTATTACCCTTTGCGGATTCTGTACGAAACCATGGAGTTGTTTTAAACTGCAACATGAAGTGTTGTGATTATACTAAATGCCAGCTGTCTAAAATATACTCCACACTAAGGAGGCTATGGCTTTCAGCAAGCATTTTGCTATCGCAAACATGACAGAAGTTAGTTAAAACTCTTCTACTTCCTTTTTTACTTATGGTTCCCTAATTTTCCCGCGAATGGACAGTGTTTGTAAATGGAAATTGAACGTAGCATTTAACGATTGTTTAAGATTTATTTTTGGATTAAGGCGGTATGATCATGTCTCTTCATTTAAATCTCTACTCTTGGGCTGCTCACTAGAGTGTTATCTGAAACGCAGGATCCTAATCTTCCTATTCAATTTAATATATACCAGAAATCCTGAATATCTGTTTAATTATATTGAATTCATGCAATCACCTCGACATCGAAATATCATGCTGCCTCGTGTAAATTGCAGCATATTGGGGAACTCTTACTTTGTCCAAGCTTTTAGATTATGGAACTCTCTACCCGCGCACATTCAGCGTTAAGTATGAGGTGTAATTGATTAGTTGATTTATTTTATTCATATTTAATTGCCTTCACTACCATTTATTTTATTTCTAGTTACTTTTTAGCTTTTTTTTTCTCCTTGCTTTGTTGTTTTTTTTTTTTTTTTTTTTTGTATTTGATTATCCTTTTAGTATAAATCCTATGTAGTAGTCATTGTACTCTTGCTTAATTCTTTTATTTACCTGAAATTATATTATCTATTTTTTAATTGTACTCTAAAAGATTGCATATCTTGTGTACTCTCCTTGATTATCATAAAATAAATTAAATTGAATTGAATTGAATTTTACTAGGCATTTTAATGCGCGAAGGCTTAAATGACTGGTAAAATTGAGATGTTTTCTATTCCTAAGAGTTAAAATTGTAAAAACGAATTATTTAATTTTCTCCAAATTAAGATAAATGCAGCACCAGGAAAATCGAGAGAAGTTGACGATTTTTGCATCAAAGTGGCTAAGTCCTATGTAAAAATTTTACTGGTGTTTTTAGTGTAAAATATTTGGAGAACTCATTAAATTTTATTTTGCCTGAACTCGATACTAGATTTTGTGCTTTAAAATGCCTATCAAAATTTATGGAGAATTTATAGTGCCATCTATTATTATTTCATATAGAGGGAACCTTTAGTTTTTACCTGAGAAGTCAGTGAAACTTTTGCTTGTGATTTTACAGGCGCTAAAATTTGTATGGAAATGTCACATTTTACGTGAACTCGATACTAGACTTAAGGAAACAACACAAAAAAATGCATTAAATAAAAAATTGAGAGAACAAAGCATTACCCGAATCATAAAATCCTCAAACTCATAACTTAAAAATTCTTTCAATTATTTATAATAAAAGATTTTTCGTACATCGGGTCACCCTACCTCAATTTATTAGAAAAAAGTTAAATTTCGCTTTGGCCAACATTCTGAAAGGAGTATATAATTCCTTTAAAATCAAATTCTTTCTTTCCCCAAAACTATCAAAGAATCCAGCAAGATTTACACGCACTGAAGTTCTTTAAAGTGGTGCGAAATTGCAAGAAAATATTTGGGATTAGTTGCAACTTCTCTTCTGAAAGAATATTTTCAATATGTAAACTATTAGTTTACTTCTGAAAAATGTTATTTTTCTTTCTGCTGAAAAGTTTTGTTTTATTTTTCAATTTTTGAATTCTAATTGTATACTTTTATTTTCATATTTATTTAAATACTCCTTTTCACAAAAAGATTGTTTGATTAATAAGTACGAGTATGCTTCTTAAAGGGTATTTTACGTAAGGTACCGAATTAGGGATTAGAAAGTAACGAATTAAAAGTAACATATATTTTTCATAGAGTAACGAATGATTACCGGGTAACAAAAGTAACGAGATTGCACTGTGTATTTAAATTGTTTAAACTTTGAAGAATGTTTTAAACGTTTAACCATTTCTAAATTCAATTAGAAGTGAGCTAGGGAATATAAACCTAGATGTATTTTCTTTCATTTTTTAGAAATTTTCCAAGATCTTAAGATCTGTTTAACCGATTTTGATGAAACTCAATCCATATATTTTTTACAATATTATCTAAGATGTAGCATACGACTTTTTTTGATTGGAAGCCGCGTTCATTTTTATAAATTTGTAAAACTCAAAATTTCGATAAAAATCAGGGTTTTTTCAAACAGCTGTCATTTTCGCAATAAACATTTACAAAAATATTTCCTTTCGCTACATCTTATGTAATGCATAAAGAATACGTGGTTTGAATTTTATCAAAATCAGGTAAACAGATCTTGAGCTATCTTGTACACCAGTTTGATAAACGTAGTTTCGATAAAAAACGAAAAAGGATAAAACACCTACTTCCTACGGCGCACACTTTTAAATGCTAGAACTTCAGAGATAATTTAAATTTTCAAATAGTTAAATGTTTCAAATATTTTTCTAAGTATAAACAATCTGTAAATCTAGAAAAAACAAGGAATTAGATTTTTTGAAAATCTCAAGGTGGTCTAAGTAATTCCTTAACTAGTTTTGAAAGTTTCATCAAAATCGGAGGGGGTCAATGGATGATCGTTTTGGCATGGATTTGCTGTAATCTGTGTAATTCGAACCAACAACCTATATGAAACATGTAACCATTAAACCCCTTCAACAGAATCCTGTCGAACATTGACAGATGTGTGTATGTATGTATGTATAACAATAATAAAACTACATATGATCTACATACATAAATAATAAAATCTGTTCATAATCAAGGCACGTTATTTATTAAGAACGTGAGCTTAAGGAAAGCAATCCCTTTACAAAATACTCCTTTATGTGCCTTTCATAAACGTGATCCTGCCAGAAATAGTCCGGGAAATCGTTGCCTTCTTCATAACCCGAATAAATTCACACGAAATTGGAGAAATACTTAGGTGGTAGTCTTTGACGGAATTCAATCAGTATTCCTTTCACGAAATCAATTTCTCATATTTTATTGGCATCTACTTACTACACAAGAAAAGTTTCTGCAACACACCAGCTACTGCTTATAAAAGAACAGGATGATTTTGATGATATGTTTCACACCTGAAATACCAACCAACTTTTGCCCTGTGTCTGCCAATCTGTGGGAGTCTAAAGTATTAAGGTATTTAGAAATTTCACAATTTACTGATTGTCTCACATTGTTCGGGTAGCGCCGTAGCATACCTACCATCCAACATGCAGTTGGCTACAGTTAAAAAGAGCATCTTCGTGGAGTTAAACGCAAGTATGTAATTCTGTCTCAAAAATTTGTTCAAAGAGAACTTTTTTTCATGAAATTTTGTGAAACTTTTTTGTGGTAGCGGGCGATGGTGGTACAGAACATGTACGTATGGATTCTGGATGAATTCCCTTGATTTTATGTTTGCACAAATCAACGAAATCGTGAAATCAAGGGCGTAGATTTGAGCACGAATTAAATTGAAAGAAATATTTACCGTATTTATTTGTGCTCTGTTTAGCTACTTTACAAAATGAGAATTTTGAAAATAAAATAAAATCTTCTAATTGCAGATATTTGAGGTAGCATGCTTTGGCTCTTATTACAACATTCAAGAATGCTCTCTAAAGATTATTGCATATATTCTATTTACCCGTAAACGTCACCGAGAGATAACTCACAATTAACGAGAGATAAAAGTTCACATCAAAGTCTTTCTGTGGCAGAATCCCATTGCTCTGACATTTATATCCTGATTGTGTAACTGCTATGGCAATGAGTACCCAATTTAGCTTAATGAACTAACTCCTATCGTGTTAAGCGTAAGAGAAGGCCATCAAGATGAATTCTCATATATGCAGGAGTTTCTCTTTTTCTTATGTGAAATATATATAATACATACATATATGTACATATGTATGTAGATAACACTGCGCGAACATAATACTCCAAAATATCCCAGTGGCATAGTTGGTGTCTGAAACCATGTGAGATTCCTCCTTTTCTGCGTCTCCTTGTGGTTTTTTAATGAGCTTGACTTGTCTCTCCTTAATTAAACGTAACACACCCGAGACTTCTCATAAATTTGTTAACTTCGTCCTCGAAAAGTTTCTCACAGCCAGGTGAAAACAGCACTTATGAGGTTAAACTTTGGTGTACAAGATACGAAATCAACTCCTCGAGCAGTGTAGGAGGGTGCCTACCTATCTACTTAAGAGCTGAAGAAATGTTAAAATTTTTGCAACAGCATTTATCACTTTTACAGGTCATGAAGGCCGTTCTGGAATTTCAAAAGTTGTGATTTGTTTGAATTGCTATCGTTGTTACTTTTTTTTAATGTGTATTTTTTTAATTTATGTATGTTTTATTACAAGAATTATAAGGTGATAAGTATTTAGAGAGTGAGAGAGAGCGAGAAAGAGACGAAGAGAGCGAGAGAGAGGGTTAGAAATAGATAGAAAGTGAAATATTTATAATTATTGAATTATTTATATTTGCATCGGTAACGACACACCACAGCCTTCCAGGCTGAAGTTTTCACCACCACAATGGCAGGGAACAGAGTGCTTGATATGGAGATCAAGGGAATAGACATTGCTACAGGCAGGCATCCTTGATGGCTTTGAGTAGCCATCGGATAACATATAAGTTACTGGGGGACTGCAAGTCGTCTGTGGATTAGCTGTGTATCCACAACAAGTGAATTCCTGGGCACATGGGGATCATGGGGTATGAAAGGGCTGACCTTCTAGCTAGGTCTGGTTCTGGTTCTCTCTTCCGTGGACCGGAACCAGCTGTAGCCGTTACCAGCACGGGTTGGGGTCTCTCATCAAAGTGGATGTTCGTATGAAGCGTAAGTAGACATGGGCTAACCTGAGTACTTGCAGGTGTACAACACTTTTCTCTATAGGCCTAAAGGAATTTCGCTGACTTTCTCTTGGTGGTCGGAAGAAAACAGTGCAAAATTGTGGTTGGCATAATCACCGGCTACAGCTCACTTGACACTCATCTATCAAGGATGGGGGCTGCTGACAGCCCTGAGTGTCTGTCCAGCTTGGAAAGAGAGCCTGAGATAACCAAATGCTTTCTGTGTGTTTGTCCGGCCTTTGACCAGAGCAGACTAAATACGATTGGGTCTGTCCTTCTCTGTATGGATGAACTGAAAAACTTATCTCACCTAAGCCTGAAGTTTTTGGTGAAATGATTTCTACTAGGTTAGTACAGTGGGCTGCCTTGTTCTCCGTGCTTGATATTTGTCAGCCGCCTGCCAGGAAAAAGGTCTGAAGTGTACCTTGGATGAAGATAAGAATGGGCTTGTTGTAAGTACTATATAAACTGAACTGAATCTCTGCTAATGGAATTTGGAGGCGACTTCTACTACATTTTACTACCAGATGATATTATTTATTGTTGGTATAATCCATAGAGCGACCACAATTCACAGCAAAACAGGCATGCGACAGATTATTATTCGCGTTTTATGATCCCATCCTAAGGACC
Source organism: Dioctria linearis (assembly GCA_963930735.1). Classification (NCBI taxonomy): domain Eukaryota; kingdom Metazoa; phylum Arthropoda; class Insecta; order Diptera; family Asilidae; genus Dioctria; species Dioctria linearis. Next base: position 22,822,324 of record OZ005743.1, on the reverse strand, counting down.
TGAACAAATTCTGATCTTTTCCCCCTTCCCCCTCTAGCTTGTAATGATTATCTGTCAGTGCAGTGGTGGGATCGGTTTTGAAATATTTTGGCCGTCAATATTACTCTCTGTCGGTTTGGTCGACCATCACAAGATCCTTAAAATTCCCGATGTGTATGTATAATCAGAGGAGGCAGAGTTTCTAAAAGAAGACCCTAACGTAAAATAACTTAATTAGGTTTAATTCAAAAAGGATAGTGTTCCAAGAAGCATGTATACTAGGGTTCTCATTTTGTAAGGCAAAAAATAAAATGTATCAGTTTTGCAGACATTGCTTACATCCCGAGTCTCAGTAATGTAAAAGATATATATATGCCAAATTTCAAGATGATTGGATAATATTTAGGGGTTGCATACTTTGTTAAGTTTTGTAAAAGTAGGCAAAAAATACGATTTTTTAATGTTAATTACTTTTATTGGGAAAATTAGACACCAATAATAGTAGGTAGTATAATAGACAAAATATGAATTGTATTAATCAACTTTGAACGATGCAATCCCCCGATTCGTTAAACTTTTTTATTAGAGCAATCCCTCTTTATGCGGTATCATTGACCACCTTAAGAGCGCTCACTTGGCTTCTTAGAGAATCACTGCAGTATTCTGTCACATCGTGGATCTCAAACAATTCAAAGGACGTCTTTGTTTTATTAGTAACGAAATATCTCAGGACTTTTCCTTCAAAAACTAGGTTTGTACCATCTCATCGTTTAACTTCCTTTTTCTTTGCAGATGCGGTTTCTAAAGTTTTAGTGATATTTTTCTTATCAGCCTAAATAAGACGTTCATCCAAAAAAGGCAATCCTAAACGTTTGTTTCTGACAGATACCAAAGGTGTCTCATAGTAACTGTGAGAGCACTTTTTTTTACGTCTGGTATCTGGGAAATGCGCAGAAGCTGAAGCATATCCAAATCATTCTTTGAAGCCCATCGACTTACAATTGCCTCGTGCTAAAAGCGAACATATATGAAGCTGACAAATGTGCAACCCGTTTTATTCATTTCAATTCTCGTTGAGGAATGCTCAACCGTTTGGTGAAGAGGATAATTTTGAGTGCATACATTGCCTTTGTCATTAACCTTACGTGATGCAGAGCCCCTGAGATCCTGAAACTAAAGTCGTTTTTAGATCAACCAGACCAACCTCTTAAGTATAAGAGTAAAAGTTTTAATAACTCTTTATAGTGTTCCCTTGGATAACTTCCGTCTTTTAGATGTAGTTAATCATTTTTATTCGTTGTTCTTTTTTTCATTGTCGTATATGACTTCTTATCAAGTGAAACCCAGAGATTTTGGAACTTCCGAAAAATCTGGATATCAGGACCATTTGATGGTATGCCACAACACTCCGCAAACACACTTTTCAATATTATTTCATGGGTGTGATGACGGCAAGCCAACCACAACAATGTTCGTCCGAATTCCCTTTCAATTCTGGTAAATGCCCCTTGGATCAGTCCTGAATTAGGTTAAAAAATATACCGATGATATTGTCATGTAGCTTAAATCGGTCCACTTCCCGAACAATTACCTCAGCCATTTACTCTCCAGTCCTTTCAGGGCAACAGGTATGACCAGCAACTGCTCAAAATGTTTGCGATGCGATACGTATATATAAATACTTCATATGAAAAATAGCTATATAGGTAATCCTGTCCCCCTGACTACCAAAGTTTGTAGCAAGGCGTCCTATATTTTCGAAAGCCATTTTTCTCCGTGTACAAAGCACTCCAATATTAAAAATTTTACTACTTTGAAATAAAAGTGAGCAAAGTGTGCAACCCCTAAATCTTATCCAATATTCTTGAAATTTGGCATGTTTATCTTTTACATCATTGAGACTCGGGGCGTAAGCAAAGTCATATGAAAATCACATCTTTGGAAAAATGAAAAAAACAATGTATGCTACTGACTCGCCAGAAAACCTGGGTTATGGTTGTGATAATGCTGGTTGTTGTATTTCACCTTATGATCAGATTGTAATTGCTATGAGTGCTTGAACTAGAGTAACATAACTAAAAGCTACTTGAAAAAATTTCAATGTAATATGAATACTCTGCATATCCAATATTATCATGAGACAACAAACGAAATTTAATTAAAGAAAAGATCTTCCTCCCCTCAATCCACTTTGATGTAGGATGATTATCCTCCCTGACAAGTACAAGATCCCCTGCCTTTATATTTTCTTCTGTTTGTCTTCATTTTGGATGTCGTTGTAATGAAGTGATATGTTCTGGTGCCGACTCTCTATCGAATCATCACAAATTATTAATTGTGTCTTCTGGCAATGTAGCAAGTGGTTGATTTATTAAACAATGATCTGAAGTGAGTGCTTATATGGATAGCCACATATACGTAGGTGGAAATTTAAGATCGCCTCTATCTGGAGTCAGTCAAAGTTAACATTTCTTCAAGGCTCTCAATATGGTGTCTCCGATGACTCTACACAGATGCCATTTAACTAACCGGACTACAGGCAGACCCCCATATATCGTCGAAGTCAGAATTTTCAGGAGGAATGAAATTGCACCGTAATTTGATTCTGAGAAAGGAAATGAGAAACAATAGGATCATTAGTACCTACTAGCAATAGCGTGGTTATGAATTTCCTTTAGATGTCTTCTTGACCAACAAAGTTTGTGCTGTTGTCATTTGAGACGACGAAATACCCAGTCGATATACAAATCTTCTTAATGAAGCGGAATACGGAGTACGGAAATAATGGAGTAGGTAAGAAGGGGAAATACCGGTCATTTAATGACAAACGCTTATAACTTTTCATTTTCTTCATATGTTTAATTATTTCAGTAAGATTAGCAAAATTAAACTATTTATGAATAAATGTAGAAACTTAAAACTTTTATAATCGATATTTTGAAAGGAGTAGGAGCCATTAAAAAAAGTAGAATTGGCCGGCATTGCCCATGTATGGGAGGAATCCCGGTCAAGCACCGGGGTAATGGTGATCGTATCTGATGAGATAAAAATAATAATCTGATTTCACTAAATTTAAAGTTATCATTAAAAAAGTAGATGTCTTAATCTTAGGTACAGAAATCCCAAGACAGACAGACACACAGACAGTGCAACGATACCACCTCTTGATTCCTTCCAAACTCTTCGCACATATTGCATTTATTAAAGTCCATATTATTACTATTTTCATCAGTCATATGCTCAGCATCTTCATCGTCAGAAGATCTATCCTGTAATAGTTTGTGCCTGACTGATTTGCTCATCATTGCTCATCCTGTAATTAGATGGACCAGAAACCGGAGAAGCAACGTCATTGTTCAGATCCTGATAAGATGGACCAGGCTCAGGAGATGCAGCGTTATTGTTCAGATTTTAGCTGGATGGACCTGGTGCAGAAGAAGCTGCGTCATTGTTATTTTCCACAATATTTATGGATTGACTCATTTTTTCAGTATTTCCAGAATATCCGGCTATCAATGAAGCTGCCAGGAAATCGTGCCCGATGAAGACACTCGGATTTATGGGATAAATTCCTGTCCCCCCAAATCCAGATTCATATTTCCTTATGTTAGCGACCTGTTCATAAGCCTTGTTATATAAAAACGTTAAATTGAAATGTGTTTTTTTTGCCATCATATACAAGTTACACTCCTTTCTACAGGCAGCTTTTAAACGTCGATAAATGGACACATAAAGTGGCTGTAGCCTATGTGAGCTATGTGGTGGAATGGACAACATCACGATGTGGTTTTTCTTGCAATGTTTGTAAGCTGTCCGAGATAAGTGATTCGCATGATTATCAATTATTAGAAGTACGGGGGCTCTCCACTTGGCTTGGAATAGGTTGTGAAATGTTTGAACAAATCAACAAATAAGTCTACATTTTTGTAGAGAGCCCCTGGTGGTCCACCCCTTTCCAATAAAGATGTCATCTTGCCCTAGGAAAAATGAGCATTGGCGGTATATAGCTACCTGCAGCACTCATAGTACACACAACTGAAATATTTCTCCCTCGTTCTGTTCTCCACTCGTGACAGAACCTATTCTCTTCTGACCTTTCTAAGCCAGCATTTTTCCAGGATCGGTCACAGTCGTGATACCTGTTTCATCTGCCTTGTAGATACCGTAGGTATTGAATTTGTACTTTTCCATCAACTCTTCAAGTTTGTCATACAAAAATGTGACTTATTATTTGTTGAATGTTGAAATCCTATATAAGCTAGTTTCTTCTACTTTCCGTACACCCACGGTTGCATTGCGCCGCATAAAGCCCTTGAGATAAGTCCACACCTGCCATTTCCGTCTTCTCGTCAAAATTGTTCTTAATGTTGTTCAATTTTGCGTATTTAAAAACAAATTTGCGCAATTTTATTATGGACAGTTCGTAAAAAATAGAATTTAGCAGTTTGAGTTGAGATCCAATTTTTTTTCTTGTTTCTATTGTGAAAATTGGCTTCCGTCCCATCCTTGCAGTAGTCATATTTTCATTCTTCAGTCTTTCTTGAAACGTAGAAAATTACATATCATATTTTTCGGCTGCGTCAGCTTATAGACATTCCTTTTTTACTGTTTCCTTAGAATTTTTCAGATCTTCCCCGCACCAGGCCGCTTTGGCAGTCATCACTTGACCGGAGTTGCCTCCGGAGGCCATTTTCAATTCAACATTAAATTTTATAAATATACAAAAATAAATATAAAAAAATAACAATAACATTAAGTAGAGCCTCTTACCACCACATAAATGAATATAAAACTAAAATTACATTCAAATATTTAGTTCATGCGTTCTAAAATATTTCGCCAAAAATTACAAGAAAGTGAAGAAATACAAATAAAGTGAAAAAGCCAGAATTGGTCTAAGACCAATTCTTATAATACCCTAGATGAATGCCCGTATGCAAGTTCGTATGATCACCTATTTGAGCAATTAGATTTTTGCAGTGGTTTTTCGCTTATATTTATAGAACGGTTCGTCGGACAGAAAAAATGATTATAACTAATTTTATAAAATTTCATATTCTGAAGAAGTTTTTAGCACAATATAAATGTCTAGGATTGATCGTTTTCGCGGTATCAGTAAACACAGAAATTTTCATATGGCAACACCAAGAAGAGTTTGCCCGACTTAGAGCATTTATGAAATTATATTTATTATTTCTATGAAAACACACCCCTCTACGTTGTTGCGCTCTTAGGCAGTGTCCACATATATATAGTGGAACACGAAATTTGTGTATGGCAACCCCACAAATGAGTTGTCGATTTGTTTCATTTTCGAACTTAATTTTACTTTTTTTTTAAAGTCCACATACAAAATTTCAGCTCTCTAAATACACGCGCTCTCGAGGTATCGTGCACACGGACGGACGGACGGATATGCAATAATCATAATAAATTTTAATATTATCCATAGGTGTCCAAACCATTTTGTTCAACCATCTTATTTCTGTGCTTTCCAAATGGATTGAAAAACTTAGTACCTACACCCCATAAATTCATCTAGGGTATAAAAATAAAAACATCAATATATATTAAAAACCGGCCAAGTCCGAGTCGGATTCGCGCACGAAGGGTTCCGTGCTATCGTACAAAATTTAACGCTATGTACTTTTTATTTATTTTCTCAAATGAGAGTAGGCGTCATATGAAAAAATAATAATATAAAAAAATATAATAATTGAAAAAAATGCCTACTTATGACAATAATAATGAATGAGAATAAAAGGAGGAAAAATCGCCAAAAAATCACGTTTCTTGTATGGGATCCCCCTTTAATTTTAAATATAATTTTATTTTTATTATTTGTTGTTATAGCGGCTATAGAACTGTCTACCTGCTACTGGAGGGGTTTTGACTCACTGTCAAGCGAAGGAGTGTAAAAATGTGGACTAATTAACAAGAGGTATACGGGCCGCTAGGTTGGGTAGGTCCTAAGCGACACATTGGTATCCTGTAGCTATCAGTTAAGCTAGCTGGATGCCTTCTTAGGGCTACCTGGAGGTATTAGGTTTTATGTGGAAAGGCCGTTTCTTTCGCGGTATGGGACCAGTCTGTCGACGTGTACAGTTCGCATCTTGCCGCTGCGACACTTTCTTATCTTAAACACCACTTCGGTGACAGCCTCGGTGATCTTGTATGGCCCATCCCAGTTGCACTGCAGTTTTGGGCACCGCCCGATTACGCGTCGTGGGAAGTACGACCAGACTAGTTGACCTACTTGGAAACTGGGTTTCTTCGACCGCAAGTCATAGTATGTCTTCATAGGCTGGCTCGCAGTATTCAGCATAGCTCAATTATTCTCATGGACCACATTCAGTGTCGTGGTCAGATTATTAATGAATTCATTGATCGACGTGACTTCAGTAGGTGGGTTTCCCAAGACCATCTCTAGTGGTGAGCTAAGTTCTCGTCTAAAGAGGAGCTTAGCTGGTGTCTGTTTAGTACTAACTTGTACACTCGCGCGGTATGAAAGTATTAGGTATGGAACGTATTGGTCCCATTCTCTTTGGTTTGAATTTAAAAATTTCGCCAGATAGTGCAGGATTGTTCGGCTAAATTTTTCGACTAAACCATCTGTCTATGGGTGTAAAGCTGTTGTGCACCTTTTCTCGACTTCGAAATTCTGCAATACCTCTTGAAAAACGGCACTCTCAAAATTTCTGCCTCGATCTGAATGGAGCTGTAGTGGGGCTCAATATCGGCTGAATCCGGCTGAGATGAGTGCATCCGATACAGTCTCGGCTGTCTGATCTGATACTGGAATTGCTTCGGGCCACTTACTGAAATAGTCCATACAGACTACTAGGTAGCGGTTACCTTTATTGGTCTTTGGGAGTGGTCCAAATTTGTCTACAGCAACTCTTTCGAAAGGTGCACCAATGTTGCATAACTGTAAAGGAGCTCGCCTTCTTGGCCGCGGCCGTTTTCGTGCTTGACACTGTAGACATCCAGCACACCAGTCCTTTACATCAGTGCTACTACCCATCCAATAATATTTCTGTCGAAGCTTACCTAAAGTCTTGTCAATGCCAAAGTGTCTGTGGTGATAGTACTGTCCCTTGGGGATAGTTCCTATAACCACGGCTGCGTTGTCGCAGGTATAAGAATCTGAAAGGTTTAAGTTAATTGCGGAAATAAAGAGCTAGAGTAAGCTAAAGAGATGAAAGCTAGAAACAGGGTTATCTTCTATGGTAACGCTTTACAATCTGAATGTAATTGTTGTGCTTATCCCCTATGAATAGCATGCACAACCGTTGTTGTCTTGATCTGCTTTTATTCAATAAATAACGTCTCCGGGGTAGGATATCAAGAAAGGTTCTTAATTGGACCTCGTAGGAAATTACACCCCGTTGAAGTAGGAGGTGGAGAAATGTTCTTGGCTGGACCTCTTCAGGGATTATGCTTCTTGAAGTAGGCAAATCAAAGCACATTCCTGCACAGGATCTTCACGGGGGTTCTGTCAGTTAGACGTTAGACCTTATTGGAAGTAGAGGTTAGGAAATAATGAAGTTTTTAAATAATGAAAAATTTATTAAGAAAATTGTTTAGATTTAGGAAAAATTCCGATGTATTTCGAGAAATGTTGATCAAATTTAATTTAATATTATTTTGCCGTCATATCACCTTTTCACTCATTGCGATCATTCCCCACGACAAACAAAAAGCTTGCGATGCAAAAATATCTTCCCACATAGCCGTTTATCGTAAAAATTTCATAGTTACGGTGTAGAATTCGGCATCAGATGACACTGCGAATTATGTGAATTATGAATTTTAAAATTATGTATGTATGTATGTACGTATGTACGATTTCCGTGGGAATTGCACAATGAGTGAAAAGGTGCAATCGCAACAAATTGTAACTTATATAAATAAGATGTGAAAAATTAAATAAATTATTGTGTTTTTTTAAAATCGTGAGAGTCAGGTGTTTTTTAGTTAACCAATTCCCTTTCAGCAATCAACATTCTTGTACTTAGTGTACAGGTACAAGCACCTGATACACTACCATCAACAGCCAAGGTACAAGAACCTTGACTGCCTTACCACGACAATAGGCAAAAGAGCCTAATATTTTGGTGACCCTGACGTGATCTTGTGAAGTACATACTTGATCAAGATCATCCTACCGCAAGGAGCCGCACCATGGATGAACTAGCTCAGACGCAAAATACGACCGGGGACGCCATCGAACAGGTCAGAGCGAATTGCACCAGCTATCGACTACAATTTGTGCCAAGAATCCGCTAATGCAGACATGGTCGAAACAAGATCATCAGAAGACAAAGGGTGAGGTTGGAATCCTTGCGTCGCCTGCTGCAAGGAATTCAAGCCAATGAACATAAATCACATTCTAGACAGTACTACGAGTATAATATAAATACAATTGAGAAATATTGGTCGCAAATTGAGGCAAGCAATAATGAAATTTGGGAGCTATCTGACGAACATCAGCTGGTTACAATATAGATGAATATTTCAACTTTGAAGAGATGGTGCAATCTACAATAATCAAGCTTTCCGATGAATTGGCTCAATGTTCCATGATCAACATAAACGTTACTCCAAACAATAATGTATCGATGAAATTGCCAAGGATTGTAATTCCAATATTCGATGGCGACTATTTAAAGTGGCGCCAATTCTATGATTTGTTTGCACAAATGGTACATAACCAGCCAATGAGCGCATGCCAGAAAATGTGGTACCTCAAAACCAACCTGAGAGGAGAAGCCGAAAAACTAATTCGACATCTTAGCCTAACAATACTATACGACTGCATGGGAGATGTTGAAATCCAGATATGACAATACCGTTAGTGATAGCATTGTTAAACAAACTGTTGTCGCTACCAAAACTGCTTTCAGAGAACGCATCAACGCTTAAGTCACTACATGACACAACGAAAGAAGCTATTCTAGGACTTGAGAACCTCAAGGTCAAGACAAATAACTGGGACCCGTTGCTGCTCCACATATTAATAGGCAAATTAGACAGAATATCCCATAGTTTATATGCACAATCTCTTGACCAACCTAGAGCTCTGCAGTCAATGCATCATTTTCTGAACTTTCTGGAAACAAGGTTCCAGTCATTGGAAGCCCTTGGAAGCAAAGGCAAAGTGCAAACTGAGACTTATCGGAAGCCCAACCAGTTTTCTAGATGGGTTAACGCATTGGTATCAACAAATGCTGTAGGAACCAAATGCGTATTATGTAATGAGAACCATCAGCTTTTCGCATGTCAGAAATTTCTGCAGCTAACACCCACCAATCGCTTGAAGGTATTGAGGAACAACAAGTTGTGTGTCAGTTGCCTAAGAGCAGGCCATATGCACACTTAGAGGATGTACGAATTGCTGAAAGAAACATAATACCTTGGTGCATATACAAGACAGTTCTGACGGAAAGCCTCACACACATCACTCAGGACAACTCCAGTCAAGTAACAAAGTACATCAAGGTGATCAATCGGCCACATTGACTGCAGGAAAGTCTAAACAGAATGGAAGCTATGTCCTTCTAAGTACAGTAACAGTGAAACTGACAACAGATAAGGGTGATAATGTTGAGTCCAGGGCAATTCTTGACTCCGGATCGCAGGTTAATCTCGTAACAGAAAGATTTGTCAAAAAATTGGGCCTCAGCGGAGTTCCAGATATTATGAAGGTGCAAGGCATTGGCCAAATGAAGCAAGAAGCCAACCATCGTGTCAATGTGTTGATGCAGTCACGAGTGAATGGATTCTCAACTAGATTGGAAGCATTCATCCTAAAAGAAATATTGGCACCACAGCCAAATCAGTGTATTGATAAATCAACATGGCTAATCCCACAAAACATTAAGTTGGCGGATCCAGTTTTTGACAAACCTGACCGCATAGATCTGCTTATTGGTGCAGATTATTACTATCAACTAACTACTCTCGGTGGGACAGATTAAACTCAGCAATGAGTTACCAACCCTCCAGAATACCGTGCTAGGATGGGTACTAGCAGGAAAAATAGACCAGATGGCCAGTAATCAGAAAATATGCGGCATATTGAGTAAGGACCAAGACATTGACCAACAATTAGAAAACTTCTGGCACTTGGAAGAAGCAACAGAAAAGGAAAAATCCCTTACACTCGCAGAGAAACGATGTGAGGAACATTTTAATCAAATAGTGAGAAGGGACCAATCGGGACAGTTTATAGTTAGACTGCCCTTTTTAGACGACACACATAAGTTGGGGGAGTCGAAGGAAATTACATCGCGCAGATTTCTGGAAATCGAACAAAGGTTCGCCAAAAATTGATTTTATGGAGGAATATAGACGCCTTGGTCATATGCAAGAGATAAATTTTAAGGAAATTGGAGTTCCGTATTACTTCATCCCACATCATTGCGTCAGCAAACCAGAGAGTACAACAACCAAGCTTAGAGTTGCCTTTGATGCTTCCAGCAAAACATCATCAAATCTTTCGTTAAATGATATAATGGCTGCCGGTCCTACTATTCAGGACGAGCTATTTTCAATATTACTTCGTTTTCGACAGCGAAGATTTGTATTCACCGCTGATATTGGAAAAAATGTATCGGCAAATACTGATTGACGAAAAGGAAAGACAATTCCAACAAATATATTGGAGGCGCGACCCAAGCCACTCACTTAAGTGCTATCAGTTAAATACGGTGACATACGGAACAACGTCAGCGCCTTATTTAGTTACGAAATGTTTGCAGAGACTAGCTCAGGAATAAGCAACCACTTATCCCTTAGGAGCATGCTTACTAAAGACTTCTACGTCGATGATGTAATATCAGGATCAAAAAACCTGTCCACAACACTGGAAATGCAAACACAACTAAAAGAATTACTCTCAAAAGGTGGATTTAAACTTAGGAAGTGGTGCGCAAATCATCCACGTCTATTAAGGGATATCCACCCAGAAGATAGAGAGCCACAGCTCACATTTAACGATGGAAATGGGGAACAAATAAAAATCCTAGGTCTAACCTGGATACCAACATCCGATTCATTCAGCATCAAGACGGCATGAATCGAAAGGAATAAGATAACCAAATGAACAGTTTGTTCAGATGTTGCACGGATTTTTGACCCACTTGGTATCATGTCTCCAGTAGTAGTTACAGCCAAAATATTCCTGCAAGAACTATGGGCATTAAAGATGGATTGGGATGCATCGCTACCAATGGAGTTGCACACGAAATGGATTCATTATCGAGAAGGCCTCCAGTCTCTGAACGACATACGATTTCCAAGACAAGTACTTTCTGAACAGCCATCAAAAAATGTACAAATTCACACATTCTCAAAGAGCATATGGAGCCGAAGTCTACATCCGATCTACAAACAAGGATGAACAGATCGTAGTAAGATTGCTTTGTGCAAAGTCAAAGGTAGCACCGTTGAAGCAAATTACCCTACCACGGCTAGAGCTGTTTGCCACAAAGCTTGCCGCTGAACTCACTAACCGTGTTAAAAACGATCCGAGCCTCAAAAACGAGCCTACGTACTATTGGATAGATTCGGAGATTGTACTTGGATGGTTAAACTCTCCTTCCTCTTCATACGAAACATTTGTTGCGAATCGAATATCAAGTATTCAAAGCTTATCTATTCCTGAGCAATGGCCTAATGTCAGTTCTGAGGATAATCCTGCTGATTGTTTAACACGTGGTTTAACTCCAGGGAAGTTAAAATCATGCAATATGTGGTTCTATGGGCCACTGTTTTTATACAGCACAGAAACTTGTTGGCCACAACCATATGTCAAGAACGTAGAATGTAACATAGAGAAAAAGCGACTTGCACTTCCTCTAATAACAGATGAGATTTCAACACATTTTGTCCAGAATATTGACCATAAAAATTCATTCAGCAAGCTGAAACGGATCACAGGGTACATCATTCGCTTCGTAAACAAGCTTAAAGGTCGTAGAAAAAGGAAAAATGAAGCTAATGATACAGTATTGTCTGCACAAGAGCTCCAGGGAGCACTTATGATAATTATAAAGGTAATACAGCAAGATCAGTTCAAAGAAGAGATCAAGCAACTAAATCAGCATAAGGAACTAGCCAGAAATAGTCAACTAACCACTTTAACACCATTCTTAGACGAAAGGGGCATTACGCGAGTTGGAGGACGACTACAGGCAGCAAACGTTTTGTATGATACTAAACATCACATCCTGCTACCATACTCACATCAGTTGACCAAACTATTAATGACAAATATCCACAATGAAAACCTCCACGTTGGCCCGCAAACCTTGCTGTCCATTACAAGGCAACAATTCTGGCCGATAAAGGGAAAGACCATTGCTAGGTCAATAGTCCAACATTGCGTACAATGTGCTAGAGCAAAACCAAACATGTTGTCACAAATGATGGGCAACTTACCACCACATAGAGTTCAACCTGCGCGACCATTCATAAATGCAGGTGTGGACTTGTGCGGACCAGTGTGGACACACTTTAAAATAAGAGGAAAGCGTCCACGAAAAACGTATATTGCCGTATTTTGCTGCTTTGCAACTAAGGCCACGGATCTAGAAGTTGTCAGCGATTTGTCAACGCAAGCATTTCTGGGAGCATTAAAGCGATTCAAGGCAAAGTGAAGTCATTGTAGGAATATATACTGCGATAATGCGACTAATTTTGTTGGCGCTAGAAATGAGCTGCAAGAATTAAAGTAGTCTATTTATTCACACAAATCAAAACTAGAAATAGCTACCGTATGTGAGTCCAATGGAATTTACTTCCACTTCATTCCCCCACGTGCTCCACATTTCGGCGGGCTTTGGGAAGCTGCCGTGAAGTCAGCAAAATATCTTTTGAAAAGAACAGTAGCTAATGCAGCATTGATGTATGAAGAGTTAGAGACGGTCATTGTTCAGATTGAGGCAATTCTGAATTCAAGACCAATAACTCCAATGTCCTCCGATCCCAATGATCTCTCAGCATTGACTCCAGGGCACTTTCTCATAGGAGAACCACTCACCAGTAACATCGATCCATATGCAACGCCTGAAAGAGCAAACCTCCTTACTAGATGGAAATTAGTGTCACATCTAAAAAACGAATTCTGGAAACGATGGTCTAGAGAATTTTTGAACGAATTACGACAACGTCATAAGTGGAAGCATCCCAGTCGAAATATCCAACCAGACTCGCTTGTTATCATCAGAGAAGAGAATGTGCCCTCATTAAAATGGCCACTGGGGAGAATCATCAAGGTTATAAAGGGAGATGATGGCTTGGCTCGAGTGGCGAATGTTCGAATGGGAAAAACCATTATGCGCAGGTCTATACATAAACTTGCACCTCTTTCAAGCCAAGATGAAGAGACAACTACAACAACTGAATTAACACCAACCAATAACGTTGGAGGAAATCAACCGGTTGCGACTTGCGCAAGCTTTACACCGACACAGGACACTCGTTCAACTGATATACATACAAACCCAAGAAAAAAGGCATGACTCTTGTTGGGTCATACAATCAGCACTATACTCTTGACTTGTTTGTTTCTACCAGGAATTTTCGGGTCTCCAATTGAAACAACACACTTCAAATCTAGCCCAGGTCTAAATTTTGCAAATTTGGGATCAGCCAGTATGAAATGAATGGGATTTGATTGTGTATTTCGATATGACTAATTATTGGAGTGAATTTGAAGGAGCACTAAATGGAAGTCGGATCCTACACGACCTCTGTAAAAGATTAACCAAAGAAAAAAGTTGCACTATTATTACGACACAACTAGACCATCTGATAGACGAAATAGCCAGTAACAACGAATTGCTATTATCGCCATCTGCATCTACGCGAACAAGGCGCGGATCGGTAAATTTTATTGGAAATATTGCAAATGCGTTATTCGGTGCTCTGGATTCGGAGTACGCTGAGAAAATGTCTCAAACAATTGAAGACGTCAAATCAAATGAAGAGCATCTACTCAATCTTATTAAAAATCAAACGACAATAATCGACGCAACTGTGAATATCATGAAGAAGAACTATGAACAAATCAATCAGCAATTTAAGGAAGTAGAGGTACAACTGAATTTATTTTCCAACTTCACCAACTTTGCTTCAGAAAAATTATACCAAGAAGAATTGACTAGCTTGTTCACATCGCTTTCTATTCAAGTCGTCCTCATAGTTTCGAATATTCAACGAGCTCAATTCTCTATAATAGACGCCCTGACTGACACTCATTACGGACGGATTAGCCCGCAACTGATCACTCCATCTCAACTAAAGCAAGAACTAGTTAAAATCAGAGGCCACTTATCTCCAACTCTGAGGTTACCTGCAGAGCATGTACTACACCTGTATAGCTTAATGAAGTCTGCCGCACGAGGCACCGCAAGACATGTAATATTTAAACTAACACTGCCTCTATTTGTTGTGATCCCCGAGTGGATGCTGCTATCACTAAGTATCGGGTCTAGTTGAGCAGATGTAACACACAGTAAAAAAACACTTCACTTAATCATTTTCAACTTTATTCACGTATACATATCTATCAATTATATATTTATATCCCGTGTATAATAACTATAATTTGATCTCTATCAATTATACATTTATATCTCGTGTATCATAACCATAATTTAATCTCTCGCCGAATCCAAAAAGACTGACTTCTTCAAGCATTTTCAGCCACCACGTCACCGCGCATTCTTCTGTTTTTTATTTATTTTTTATTTGATGAACCAGGTCACCGCTGTGACTAGTCGGAAGTCACCTGCATATTCCGCAGTAACACGCTTTCACAACAAACCCAATAATTCTGAGTTTGTTATGAAATGCGATACACTGCAACTTTTAACAGTGCCACCGTTTGGGCACGACCTGTTTGCATTTATTGTGTAAGATCTTGCAACCAATTCTTGCTTCACACAGATTAATTGATTTATTTATTTTGACAACAAGAATTGATTGATCTTCTATTCACAACATTCCTCCCCCTTTATGAAGTCGGAATCGAGGAGTTAACGAGATGACGTGGAAGTATGAAACCGCTATTACTGAAGGCAGTCTTTGGTTACATAATTAAACCTTTTGTTTTTTTTTTAAATATTTTTCAGAAACGAAAGACTTAAAGCTAAGTGTATAAGTATGTATACCTACTTTAAATTAACAAATTAAAGGCTAAGTAACATTATAATTATTACGTAACACAATTACAATCCTAATAATATTTTCATAAGTCCCTTTGTTTTTTGAACATTTTCTTTTTCAGAACAAAATTAAACATACATTTTGCTGTTGTTAAGTAAAACAGTAACTAAACTTCTCTAAGTTAATATATATATATATATATTTTTTTGTTTTATTATCGATAAAACAGACATATGTATACTAATTTTTTTTTTTTTAATAAATATATAAATAAAGGTAATTTACTGCAACACTATTTTTTTTTTTTTTTTTTTTACATCAACTATCAACTAACATAATATACGTACATAAGAAGTATATTTTATCTACTTTTCTTTGTTGTCTCATTTTTATGTCATATATGTACATACTTCATTAGCTATTTTTAGTTTTTGTAGGCAGCGCGAGAAGTAAGGTCTAGAATGTTTGTTTGCTACAGCTTATACATATATGTATATATACAAATACTTATCCCACGTAATTATCTTTATTTTTTAAAATTTCTTTGGATCCAGTTATTAAACCTCATATACGATTGGCTTTATTTGGTTTGTATTCACAGAACATTTGGGCGATTTTTCGGTAGGAAGTTCTATGGGTGTTGGGATTGGTTCTATCTTTGTGGGTACATCTGCCGTGTTTATTTCAGGCAATTTAGTTGATCTTATTGTTTCGTTCGGGGCTTTACCTTTACCTTGAGAAGTAGGGTGCAAGATTACGAGATTGGATCGCGCTAAGGTGGGTTCTTCCCTCTTCAATCGTCGTAAGCATTTTAGGATTATGCATCCGAGAATGATTGTGACAAGAATTACGATTATTCCAGTATTGGTGTGCGTTTGGATTTGCACTCTCTGTCTTTCCCTTCTTGTCTTCACCAGATCTATTTCCTTTTCCAAATCTTGTAAATCTTGACTTTCGTTAAAAAGTGCTAAATTATGATTTCCGTGGGTGTTTACTATTAAACTCACATTACTTTTAGCATCTTGTTTTTGATAGAGCTCGGAGTCTATCAATATTTTAGGTACGTTAAAAGGATCAGGTTGGTGTATCGCCGAGTAGTGGCTGAAACTAGTTTCGAATGGTATTTCGTGTTCCGCTAGAGTGTAAGTACAGGGTTGTTTGAGAGAAAGAATTCCAGTTCCGTTCAGCGTTATGTGGCCAAAGTGATTGCTGCAATTCGTAAGCAATATACTTGTTTGAGGGAATACAAACAACCAAGTGTTCTGCCTTACCATTTTTGTAAGTACATTAGGGGTGTTCCCTATGATTCTGTGTCCACAAATGGCCGGTTCAGATAAGGGATTATTGAACAGGTTCGCAATACAGTTTGATCTGTTGACTGTTAATCTTTTGGGTTGTGACTGGAAACAGATGTGTAGGGCACCCTTGGTGGAGGTGGATTTTTTACAGTGCTCTTTGAAGTCTCTATCTGACATTTCTATATATTGATGAGCTTGGGTGTTATTTAGGAAGTAATCCGATTCAATTTCAAGAATTGCCGACGTTTCGGTTGTAATGGAAGTGGGAAGTATGTAGATCTTATTAAAGGTATACATAATGTTTTCGGGGAGTGGTAGAAGTATCCTAATAAATTGCTTATTTTTCACCTGTATGGAGTCAGTCTGGACTATTTGATTCATAATTTTAAAGTCTACGAGGATATTGGTCAGCCCTTTTTGACTTATCTCTGTGTATATTTCCGCTATATCTCTTGCCGATAATATGAGGGGATGCAGTGTGTGTTGGTGTAAAGCATTTATTATTGTAAATTCATTTGTTATTCTTTGGTATATTTGTTGAAGTTGGTGTAATATGTAGATTAGCATTGCATTGATGTCTGTCTTAATGTGCACATTTCTTATTTCAGTTTTCGTTATTTTGGTGTAATTTATAAAACTATCCACCAGTTTATTAAATCGCTCCCCTAAATTTTCTTGTTCTATGGTTAGATTCGCGAAAGCATGATGGACTTCATTGAAATTAGATTTTACAATACTTATTTGCTTTTCCATTAAATGAACATTTTCGGAGCTTTGTTTGTCTAAATTATCTAACTTGGTATATATCTCCTGAGCGTCCCTATCGTCTATAGTTCCAAACAGAAATTTACTGGCCCTACCTACTATGTCAGCTAAAGCTCGCTTTTCCCTGGTTTGCATATACAAGTTTATGTCCCATAATCTATTTTTAATCTTTCTTACTTGCTTGGTTAATTCTTCTTCCCAGACATGACACGATTCTACTTCTACAACGGTTTCTAGCTGTTTGCAAAGATCTTTCATTGTTGTCTCGCAGTTTTCGATGAATCCCAAGGCTTCGGTTTCTTGAATCATCCGAATTTGCGTATAAATGGTCCAAGTTTGGGAATATAGGTATGTTGGTGTCAGAGGTTCGAATACCACGCCAGTGGGCTGGAGTGAGGTCACGTCCACTTGTGCGGTTATTCCAGATATCAGTATGATTATGCACAACCACAGCAGCATCATCTGTAGATAATAATAATTTTAGTTAACGGTCCTCAGTATCAATATTTTTGTTTGTTTGTTTGTTTAGGCTAAAATAATTTTAGTCTATTATTGTGGACTCTTCTTAATTTTCGCCCAATTTGTAGGGTGCAGTTTACTTCGCTATCTATTCTTTTGATTTCATACGGTCCTGTCCAGTTTGGCGATAGTTTGTGTTTTTTACTGGGATTTCTTAGCAGAACTTGGTCACCTACATGAAATTTAACTATTTTTGCATTCCTGTCGTAATATTGTTTGGACTTTACTTTGCTCTTAAGTAGGTCTTCCTTAACCTTTTGTTGGAGCACTTGCATTCTCCTTTTCCTCTGGCACACGTAATCATCGTAATTGTATAGAGGTTCGGGGTTCCTTTTGAGATTATTAGGGGGTGGGTCATAGAAACCCCATAGCGCTTCCATTGGAGTATGCTTACCCCCAACATGTGGTGCATGGTTACGTACATGGACTGCTTCTTCAAGCCATTGGTCCCACTCTGTAATGTTTTCATCCACTATGTTTTTTAAGTATTCAATCAAAGGCCCGTGTACTCTTTCCAGTGCTCCGTTTGCCTGAGGATGATATGCAGTTGTCTGAAGTTTCCTAACCCTAAATAGCCTGCATAGCCGCTTGAATAGGTCGCTAGTAAAGTTTGCACCCTGATCGGTAACTACTGCTTTTGGGATCTTATATTTCAACATCAACTTGTAGAATCCGTTGGCTACAGTAGATGCTTCTCCGTTTAGCAGTAGCACGCAGTCAAATATTCGGGTTGTGTCATCCAAAAGTGTGAGAATGTATTTATGGCCATTCTGAGTTTCTGGCAAAGGACCTACAATATCAATATATACTTTGTCAAAGGGTTTCTCGGCGACAGAACTAATTACCATAGGCATTTTTGTATTTTTACTATGATTATTCCTACTACATTTAACACATTGCTTAATAAACTTATGAATATCCCTTAACATACCTTTCCATTTGTAGCTTTTTCTTATACGTTTATATGTTTTATAAATTCCCAGATGTCCTCCTAGTGGTGCATTATGGTAATCACGAAGAATGGTATCAATATCATTCCGGTTACCTAAAATTTGCACATTTTCTTCTTCTATCGACTCTGTTGAACTAATGGAATTAGTTTCGGAGTCTCGTTCATTCACAGTTTCCTTTTTAGGGGTTGTGGGAAGTATATCTTCAATTTGGGTTACATTATTATTAGCTTTAGACCTAGATCTAGTTACTGCGAGACATAATTTCTTGTCTGTTTCACTAGTCTCCGAGCCTATTCCACGATGGACTTGCGCTCTTGTAATTATTTTAGTGTTATTAAGTTCTTCGGTTCCGTTATACGCGCTATCTCTATCATTTGTTCCTTTAATAACGTTGTTGTTCACAGGTTGCTCACTATTATCGCTGGGTATTCTGCTTAATGCATCTGCGTTCTTATAGTATCTCCCCGGTTTATATTCGATATTATACTCATACTCTGAGAGCTTATGATGGAATTGGATTAGTCGGGATGTCGGGAGGGTTGTAAATTTTCGTCCATATAAATAGCATCGAAAGTTTCTTGTTGCCCAAACTATTGCTAATAGCTCTTTTTCAGTGGTGGAATAATTCCGTTCCGCTTTATTCAATGTCCTACTTGCGTATGCAATAGGTTGCTCCTGGCCAATCTCACCCTGAGATAAAACAGCACCAAGTGCCTCTCCACTAGCATCTGTGGTTAACATAAATGGTTTGTCAAACTCTAGGTATATTAATAAAGGTGGAGTAATTAATGCCTTTTTTAGTTCTGTAAAGGCCTTTTCGCACTCCTCCGACCATTTGAAGGAACTATTTTTACGCAAGAGTTTATTAAGTGGCTCTGCAATTTCAGAGAAATTGGGTATAAACTTTCGGTAATAATTTGTTAATCCCAGGAACGACTGGACTTGTCCCACTGTTTTCGGCTTTGGAAAGTCTTTTACGCAACTTACTTTAGAGGGATCTGGTAGAGCCCCTTTACTCGAGCATTTATGTCCTAAGTAGATCACTTCTTTTCTTAGGAAATTACATTTTTCTATTTTCAGTTTCAGATTGTTCAATTTCAACTTTCTAATACCTGTCGGAGCTTGTTGTTGTGGTATAAAAGATTTCTTCCGTATATGACAATGTCGTCTAGGTACACGAAACACTTGAAACCTTGGAGCCCAGTTAAGACATGGTTCATCAAGCGTTGAAATGTTGCTGGCGCCCTTTTAAGTCCAAACGGCATTCGTTTGAATTCAAAATGTCCATGTGGAGTACTAAAGGCTGTTTTAGATTGATCCTCTTCCTCTACTAAGACTTGATGACATCCACTAGCCAGATCTAAGATAGTAAAATATCGGGAGTGCCCCAGTTGGTCGAATATATCTTCGATCCTAGGAAGTGGGAATGCATCTCCTATTGTAATAGAATTCAACTTTCGGAAATCGACAACAACACGCCATTGCTTTTCCCCATTTACTCCTTCTTTCTTGAGAACAACAAGGAGGGGTGAATTCCATGGACTAGTGCTCGGAGTTACAATGTCATTTCTTAACATTTCCTCCACCTGGTCTCGTATTATGTTTTTTTGTACCTCTGGTAGTCTGTACATCTTTTGATTAATAGGCGAATGATCTTGTAGAATAGGGATTTCATGTTTAATAGAATTAGTACAGGTTAATTTATCTCCTGATAATAAGAATATATCGTGGTACTCATGGCATATATCAAGCATCGCTTTTCTTTCTTCCTTGTTCAGGGTATCATCCCATAAAATTTTCTCCTCCAAAATTTTAATTCGCTCCTTCGCCGTGTGTTCAGTCGTATTGCTTATGCAAAACGCACCAGCTTTAATTCTCGCATTAACTTTACTTTGTTCACTTGCTTTTATGCGCTTATTACCTTCTTGTTGTGGCGGCTTTGCAAGCTCACGCGTTATAGTTTTCGCGCTAAAATCTTTTAAAGCAATAATGTCGTAATCTAAGATTGGTTTTATTTCCATATCTATAACATCTAAACTTTGTTCACTTTCATTAACATTAAGTAGAGCAACTGTTATTTCCTTATCTACAGACTTTGTCAGACAGTTTCCTATAAAGATACCTGGTTGCAATTCTTTTGAGAAGCACACAAATTCACCATCAATTTAGTGGGGATTTTTACCAGTTTTTCTGAACGTGCAGGTATGTGGATTGCTTTCTTAGTCTCAAACCTTACGAGTCGCTTTCGTCTGGCTTGTATGTTTTCGCTCGGTTTGGAAAAACATCCCTTAGTTACCTGATTCAGAAACTACATCTCTTTTAGTGGCGCTGTATTTTGTGTAAGCGATTTTTTGCCAGGTTCTTCTTCCTGACTTATGATCGGTCTAACGCAGTCAGAACTCCTATGGAAACTACTTTTCGCTTCAATTTCTCTAAACGAGGATGAGAACTGAGTGGTATTGAGAATGGCATCCTGTTCGTGTCTGTTATTGGAAATTCTAGTGTTCCTTTGGGGCACTTAATATTGAAAGTCTTTGACAGGAAGTTATAGCCCAGTATCCCATCATATGGAACGTTATCCTCATCGTTGTCTTTGACCACATGGAATTCGCATGTCTGTGGATTCTTTAGTAAGAATTTTCCCTCACATGTTCCTGTCGTCTCGCCTTCCCCGAAGGCACAATTGAGGCTTGTTTTATTCCTTTCGTTGATAGGAGTGTTCGATCGCAACGTAGATTTTTTTAAAAGGCTAACGTCAGCGCCTGTGTCGACTAAGAGTTCGACCGTGGATCTAGCTGCTATATCCAACGGCAATTTTACTGAATACTTAGGATTTTGGGCGGGCTGACACCATTTTTCTTCAACGTCTTTTAGGCTTCCGCGGTGTCGACGCAAGCCTATTTTTAGTTTTCCGACTGGTTATTTGTTTGTTTCCGTATTTTACTCTCCCACTCTTGTTTCGATCGGCAATAATTTAACGTGTGCCCTTTTCTCTGACAAAACTCACATCTATCTGGAGTGTTTGCCGTAGTTACTACCTGTGAATTCGCTCTTTCATTGAATTGCATCGAATTTACTTGAGGTCTTTGGTTAAAGGGTTTTCTCCTGCAATTCTGCACGACGTGTCCATAGTTTTGGCAATTTGTGCAAAACCCTGACTTTTTTCTTTCAAAGCATTCCGCGAATGTGTGATTGGTTCTATTGCAGAAGCTGCACCTTACATTCGGATATCGTCTGTTATTCTCAAACCGGCGGGGAGCTGGGTTTCCCTGCCTCCCTTGATATTGATTTCTTGGTTGTGGTTCAATGAAAGAACTCGGCATTTTGTGGGATGGGTTAGGGAACATTGAATAGCCGCTTGCAGCTATTGGATTCATTAAACTCATGCCTAAGAGATTATGAACTATTGATATTGGCTGTCTTTCAGCTTCCTCTAATTTTTGAGCCTTTTCAAGTACAGAGGTCAACTCATTACTTGTGTCTTGTAACAGAAACATTTTATGGGTGGGATTTATTATCCCTGTTTTGAATACATAAATCGCAGTCACTTTTAACTCAGTTTGTACTGCTGTAGCAGCTTCACCATTATATCGTTGAGAAATTTGGGATAGACAGCTTTTGTATAACGCATGGACTTTGTTTGCGAAATCTGTCAATGTTTCTCCGGGCATCTGATATAGTACTCGAAGTTCATTTACCAAGGCTACATAGCTTTTTGTGTTCACCAGTTTGCTATGAATCTTGGTTTCTAACTCACTGAAATTCTCGAACTGTGTTCCCTCTAAGGAAGTAGCTGCTCTACCCCTAAAACGTGTGGGCAGTAGAGTTAAAAAGATAGGAATTTCTTCGGCAGTTAAGCAATTCATTACATATTTGCAACAATTGGTGAACACCGTTACCTCTGGTGCGAGGCTTGGGCCTATTTCCCCAGTTAAAATAGGTATACTATTGAAGATTAACTGGTTCACTTTTGAAATATCAACATTTGCCACGTTTGCGTCTTGTGGTATTGCCTCCGGTTGTTCCCGTAATTCTTCAGAACTGTAATGGTCACCCTGTTTTTCACCGTCTTTTCCCAATTCTGATAGGGATTTAGTTCGTCTGTGATATACTCAACCTGATCTCAATGGCATAGGAATTTCGGTATGACTTTGAGAGATTCCACTGGCACCTTTTTCGGTCGGTATTGTGTCTCTATCCTCTGAACTATCTGAACTATGGTTTGGACTGGTGTTGTCAAAAGAGAAGGAGTTTATCTTTTTCCAATATCGCTTTTGAGCTGAGCTTAAGCCGAAAAACGGGAATTCTCGTTTCGGCTTGAAATCAAGGGGAGTCGAACTAGCTTCCGGTTCATTTGATGTATTGTTTAACATTCCACATTAAGGGTTAAGTTTACTATTGTATATTAGCGTATTTAAGTATACTTTTTTTTGTTTTTTTTTATTATTCTTCACTGGTGATTATCAAACCGTCCTACAATTCTACGTGCTTTAATTTACACGTTTATCGTGATAACAGTACTTTACTACTTTTAATCTTGGAGTTTCTCTCCAGTTAATATAAATTTTATATTGGAAGTTGGGATAGTTAATATTTAAATGTGTAGTAGTTTGGCCTTTTCGTCTGGGCTGTATGTATCACTGTCCCATGTATGTGGTACTTAATTCAGGGGGTTAAAGGTAACGGGGAAAAATATATTCAACCACAAAGCTGAACAACACTCGTAATTCTGCAAAAATTTAGGAATATTAAGAATAAAGGCCAAAAGTTAATAGTTTTCACTTTATTTTCTAACTAGGTAGAATATGCATATATTTAAGAGTGAGATTGAAATCACCAAAAATTTCCTATTGGTTGGATAAAAGTTTTTTTTCGGCTCATTATGCGGTATTTGTATAACCAGGTAAAGTAAATCGTGTGTACGTCAGATTGCTAGGGTGCATAATTAGGTACTTTATCGTTTGTGACAGAGAGAATAAGAACTAGACCCAAAGTATATAGCATAACAAAGACGTACTCTGTACGAGATGGATTCCACCTAACGTTCACTTCGTGTAATAATTGAATGGCAAGTACGTGTATATATGTATATACATATATATATATATATATATTTTTTTATATTTTAAATGGTTTTATGGAGACCTTTCTTCACGGTTTCAGTATTAGCAGAACGCTTTTTTTTTCTTTAAGTTACGCAATATTTTCTTATGTAATTTATTCAACTATCTATTTATACTACTGTGCGTGATTCATAAGGCAACAAAAAAAAAACATACATATTAGGTATATGCGAAATAACACGAAGAAAAAAAAACACTGTAATTTAACACCTTTACGCTCATCAAAACAAAACCAAACAAAAGCACATAAAAAATTTTAAACATAATTTTTTGTAATGCGACTACAAAAGTAAATTTCTCTAAATTTTCTCCCCATTTCTTTTTATAATTAAAATTTAATGTTTTTCCACTTTTTTGTTTTCTGGAAACTTACTAAAATATATAATTCACTAGGCTAAATTTTAATAGATTAAATATTATTCCCATTTCTGTGTTATTAGTCGTTTGCAATAAAATTTGTTTGTAATAAAATTTTTCTTCCAAACCTCCTGCTTGAATCCAATTTCATATAAGACCGCATCCACTTACTTTTTTTTGTTTTTTTGTTTTGATGTTTCCTCTGTTAAAAGTCTTTCTGCATACGCTTTACCCAGTAAGATGTACGGGAAGAATAAAATTTTGAACTTGAATTAATTGGTGTTTTTTCTTGCTAATCTCTCTCTGGTCTCCACTGGATCCCTCGTTGAAGATCAGTCTCTAGGCAGATTGAATAGCACCCCAAAGTCAGACTCAACTCCGGGTTTAAGGATTAGGGTTTCTTGTCCACACTATTCAATCCTACCGGCTGCGCCAAATAATGTTGTGATCCCCGAGTGGATGCTGCTATCACTAAGTATCGGGTCTAGTTGAGCAGATGTAACACACAGTAAAAGAACACTTCACTTAATCATTTTCAACTGTATTCACGTATACATATCTATCAATTATATATTTATATCCCGTGTATAATAACTATAATTTGATCTCTATCAATTATACATTTATATCTCGTGTATCATAACCATAATTTAATCTCTCGCCGAATCCAAAAAGACTGACTTTTTCAAGCATTTTCAGCCACCACGTCACCGCGCATTCTTCTGTTTTTTATTTATTTTTTATTTGATGAACCAGGTCACCGCTGTGACTAGTCGGAAGTCACCTGCATATTCCGCAGTAACACGCTTTCACAACAAACCCAATAATTCTGAGTTTGTTATGAAATGCGATACACTGCAACTTTTAACAGTGCCACCGTTTGGGCACGACCTGTTTGTATTTATTGTGTAAGATCTTGCTTTTCGCCACACAACAATGACAAGAAGCGGTGTCAACCAATTCTTGCTTCACACAGATTAATTGATTTATTTATTTTGACAACAAGAATTGATTGATCTTCTATTCACAACATATTGTCATTCGGGAAGTTCGAACTTTTCCGAATAATACCCATACCTGCATTGATGAATGACACCTTTATTTCGATCAAACCATCTTCAAAATTTTTGATCATCAACCTACACCGTGATCATTATTATCCGCTCACGGAACAGGGACTGCAAACCTGCATATCTATCAAGGATGATCGTCACTTGTGCAAGCAAACTCACCCAATCTACAAAAAGGGCTCAAGTATAAGCAGCTGTGAAGTGAGCTTAATGAACGAAATACCTCCCACAACAAAATGTCACAGTATTAACGCTGGAGATGAGCCTCAATGAATCCAATTGAATAATCCCAATCAATGGATGTTCGCAGTCAGAAATAAAACAACTATTAAGGTGGTTTGCGGTGCGAACGTAACAACGGCTACGGTAAAAGGATCGGGAATATTAAAACTAGAAGAAGATTGCATCATAAGACAGGAACGAATAACCATACAAGGGCACAACATCTACCCAAGTATTGGAAGAATGTCCTATACTGCAACAAGCAATATCACGGATGTTGCTAATCCGGAACAATTGTCAGCAGTGACCCAACAAGTGCCATCATATCAATCCCATTGGCAAGAACTGCAAGAAATAAGGGATCACATAAAACAACAAATAGCTAACAGTAAACTTCCTGTTAAACTACCCGCACATGACGTATATCAGTTCACGGTGGGATATATTGAAATCCTACTAACAATACTTGATATGGAAGTTCAGAGCCGACATCTGTAAACCCAAGGGATCCAAGCCAACTCCGCAGCCACGGCGTAGTCAACCCAGTGAATTCAACATAACCATCGATGCCTAATATGGTTGAATCAATGCTTCAACGGGGAGGATGTTTAGATTTAGGAAAAATTCCGATGTATTTCGAGAAAAGTTGATCAAATTTTATTTAATATTATTTTGCCGTCATATCACCTTTTCACTCATCGCGATCATTCCCCACGACAAACAAAAAGCTTGCGATGCAAAAATATTTTCCCACATAGCCGTTTATCATAAAAATTTCATGGTCACGGTGTAGAATTCGGCATCAGGTGACACTGCGAATTGTGTGAATTATGAATTTTAAAATTATGTATGTATGTATGTACGTATGTACGATTTCGTTGGGAATTGCACAATGAGTGAAAAGGTGCAATCGCAACAAATTGTAACTTATATAAATAAGATGTGAAAAATTAAATAAATTATTGTGTTTTTTTAAAATCGTGAGAGTCAGGTGTTTTTTAGTTAACCAATTCCCTTTCAGCAATCAACATTCTTATTCTTAGTGTACAGGTACAAGCACCTGATACACTACCATCAACAGCCAAGGTACAAGTACCTTGACTGCTTACCGCGACAATAGGCAAAAGAGCCTAACAAAAATCTTCTTCGGCTTTCGTTATAAACTTTATTAAGCTGTTATTTTTGGATAAATAAACTTCGTAGGATTCTTCCTTAGCTGTGCAAGCTCTACGGTAAACAATCTCAAACTGATTTACTTTATGATCTGGTCTAGATAGGATGTTTGCTTCCATGAGAATAAATTGATCACAACTGACTTAAAAAACTAACATTGTTTCCATTTTCGCTTTCTTATGCCTACTTACAAAAACTTAATAAAAAGAATGCATTTACACTGCACAAAGTAGAAATTAGAGAACAGACGAATTTAGAAGCGTCCCCAATGTTCAGGTCGATACAGCGGTTAAATATTTAGAGTGCATTTTGTACTCAAGTTTGCTCGCGTCGCCACATTACTCCGCTGCCAGCGAAACCAATGTTTCAGTGAAATCGTAAAGGTACTTTTGTGGTTCGTCCAGCCCGAGTGGTACGATGCGGAATCACAGTGGAGCCATCCGGCAGAAATCTAATGTGCCGAGATACTGTATTTGTTGGAGGTGCTACGACGTGATTCGTATTTTGAATGTTGGGGTTTTCAGATGTTGGTCGAGAATTTTCTTGGTTTGTAACCAAAAAACTTTCAGCAACGGGTTGAACTGATATGTTTTCATCTTGTGTAGCGTGAGTGCTGTGACATTGTTCTGGACCATCAACACTTGTAATACATCTACAATAAAATAACTACACATAGTGAAAACAAGCTAACAAAAAGATGCATTACAAGAGTACATGCTAAAAAACGCGCATATCATGCAGGCAGAATTTACATAGGGCGGGAAGTTCAATTGAACCAAAGAATCATGAAGAAATTCTGTTCAAATAAGTTAAACGCTTTCACTTCCACATATCAGCACATATGGCTTAAGAATTAAGTAATTGATTTTCATGCATGAAGCATGAAGACCTAAAAATATAAACAATGCGTTGGACAATTAAATGCACTCAAGCGCCAGCCAGCTGATTCTTGCATTTTGACTTTTTTACGATGTACTGACCCTCAATAAATCCGCCTGCTGATATGGGTCACTGTTGTACACAATGAATGTGTAAACAAAGAATATTTTCGTAAGTTATTTTTGTATCATTATTTTCGTAAGTTATTTGTGTGTCATATTACTTCACGTTTTTTTTTGTGTTTTGTTAAGTGACCGAAATTATGTTAAGGAAGGGTAAGAATTTTGTGTAAGAATTTTGTATAAATTGAATGTATTACTATTGAATAAACAGAGTATAATTTTGACCTGTGAAGGGAGAAGTTCAGTTTTTCAATTGTAACTATCATACCCTGCTCCTTCTACAATTTAGGCTGTCGCAAGACGCCAAGCACTCTCAGTGAGAGATATAGGCTGAGCTCGCTCGCCAAACATTGAACCATTGTAAAGAAAGCAGATATAGTGATTGAGAACATCCCATTAAGACGTCCAATCATTACACACTCGACTCGGAGATGCAAGGTTTGAGTCTATTTAAGGAAATGTTACGATCTTTATTCCTGACCTTCAGCGGAAAAAACTTTTCATGGCGCTTCATCACTTCGAACGGACCTTCATAAGGAGATTGAAGCGAAGCTCTAAGAGCGTCAGTTCTAATGAAAACGTGCGAACAATTATCGAGACTTTTGAATTTGAATAGGGCTTGACGAGAATGGTTTGATGCAGGAATTGGCCTGATATCAATGAAAACATTACGCAAAGAGATGACGAATTCAGTTTGAGGTTGTATTTTGGAGTTTTGTAGGAAGTCACTTGGTATACGTAAATTTTTCCCATATACAAGTTCTGTTCTGTTATTTTTGGATTTTCAGGTAATCAAAATGTCATCTATGTAGATAAACAAAACGGAACGAAAATCCTCTTAAGACTATATGAATAAACCTTTGAAAGGTTTGAGCTGCGTTACAAAGACCAATAGTTATTCGCGTAAACTCAAAGAGTCCAAACGGCGTGCAAATGGCAGTTTTTTGAACATCTTTGGAATCAATGGGAATTTGGTGATAAACTTTAGTAAGATCTAAAGTTGAAAAATGGTTACAATTCTGCAAGTTGGATACGAAGTCATGGATTAGGGGACTTGGGTAATTATCAGGGACGGTACTAGAATGTAAACATCTGTAGTCACCATAATGTCTCCACTCACCATTTTTCTTTTTAACAAGATGCAATGGTGAGGACCAAGCGCTGTCCGAAGGTCTACAAATACCTTGCGATAACAAGAACTCAAATTCTTTCCTGGCATCGGCTAACTTCTCGGGAGAGAGGCGTCGAACTTTTGAGGAAATAGGTGGACCATTTGTAAGTATCTGGTGAGTGACTGTGTGCACCACTGGTTTAACAAAAGCGGTTTCCACAGTAATTGATTGATACTCACGCAGTAGTTTTTCAATTTGGAGGTCAATATCGGAACTGATGAGGACAGAAACACTTGAATGCTGGCATAAGGCATGTTGTGCGACCGACCTCAATTTGGTAATAGGGTCGATCAAGGATTCCTTCCTGATGTCCACTATCAGCCCATAGTGACGAAGGAAGTCCGCGCCTAAAATTGATTTGGGGACGCTTGCGATGACGAACAGCCAGGTGAAAGCTCTGCGCAGCCCCAAATCTAATGATAAGATTTTGCTGCCATATGTGTGAATTGGTGATGAATTTGCAGCCACCAATTGAAAGCTTGCATTGGAAAAACGATCTAATGAAGATTTTGGATTCACTGAGATGTCCGCTCCTGTGTCGACTAAGAAATTTCTATGTGTAGATTTATTAAATATGTATAGACGAATATTTGTTTCGCCACTTGCTCCTGACTTCATAGAAGGAGCGCCGTTTAGTTTGGCGAATATATACTACTTGAAGAGACACTACTGTCTTTAAAATTGCAGGGAGGTAAACATTTTTGAGCATTGGTCCCTAATTTTCTATGATACCAGCAGTAACTGGAATCTCTACTCGGTGACTTGTAACTAGATTTTGACCGGTGTCTGGAGTTTTCTCTGTGAGATCTACTCCGTGATGCTTCTCTACGGAACTACGGAATGACAAGGGTTTCTAGACCAATTTCGAGAGCTCGTTGACTTGGGTCCTTAGCTCCTCCAATCCTTGATCCTGAATTTTGGACGCGACAGCATAAATTTCGCTCCTTATACTAACCTGGGCAATTTTGTCGGCACAACCTGCCAAGACTTCCAATATACCTGGATTGCACGCTAAGATGGCCTACATGTGAGCAGGTAATCGTTGCAACCAGAGGGATTTCAGTATTTTGTCGTTGAGTTTGCTCCTGCATCGCATTTTCCTTAGCAATTGAGAAGGCTGCGAATCTCCTAAGGACAGTTCAGTAAGAAGCTGCTACAATTTCTGGTTTTCGCTGCCAGAAAGCCTGGAAATTAATGTTTCCTTAATTCTTAAATATCTGTCAGCGCTGGTAGGATTAAAAACAATATCACTTATCAGGCGAATGACTCCTTCATCGAGAACACTATCTAGAGTCCTGTGTAATTCCCGCAAGCTCGAACTGAGACTCTAGCTGGACGAACCACAGATCAGAACAACTCCTCCAAAAAGGTACCACCTTTACTGACACGGCACTTACAGCTGGAGGAGAAACAAACGACGAGGAGGTACTTGAGTTGAGAGGCGTTTCCTCACCTAAAGAATCCTCATTCCCACCAACTGGATTATTCGCTGGATCGACCATCGTGGACACAGGTCAAGAAAAGGAATCGCGAATTGCAGTGTAAATGCTTACAGAGAAAAATTAAGTGTAAAAGAGAAAAGAAAAGAAAATCTACCAAATGTGATGCTTAATAATAATAATAATAACATAATTTTAATATTTTAATTAATAGGGATTGCACGTCTGACCTTATAGTTTGTACAACTCTTCTTTCAAGCTGCTATGTTACTACGAATCCAGTGCCGTTTGTTCAGCATTCGTTCCGGAATCAGTTAGGCACTTGTTGCCTTCTCCCTCGTTGCAAAAACTCGAGTGGTGTCGAATCTGTGTGTTGTGTCCACATCGCTTTAATTGAGGCAGCAATTGGTAAGTATTTGTGGTTTTCACAACGATGGTTGCGCTGACAGGCAACCGTTGAAAGGTCTGGATAACGTTTGATTAACCGAATGTTGGCTACGCTGACGATGAAAGCTCTGTATAAAAACGTTGGGCCCCTTTAATGTTCGAGGAGGTGGAGAAGCACCTGCTGCGATGACGCTCAATGATTTTTCAGAAGTTCCTCTGGCCAAAGCTTTAAACCTTTTTCTTATAAAACAACTGCAATCACGTCGGGGTCACCAATTGTGGTGATAGTACTGTCACTTGGGGATAGTTCCTATAACCACGGCTGCGTTGTCGCAGGTATAAGAATCTGAAAGGTTGAGGTTAATTGCGGAAATAAAGAGCTAGAGTAAGCTCAAGAGATGAAAGCTTGAAACAAGGTTATCTTCTGTGGTAACGCTTTACAATCTGAATGTAATTGTGATGCTTATCCCCTATGAATAGCACATACAACCGTTGTTGTATTGATCAGCTTTTCTTCAATAAATAATGTCTCCGGGGTAGGATATCTAGAAAGGTTCTTGTTTGGACCTCGTAGGAAATTACACCCCTTTGAAGTAGGAGGTCGAGGAATGTTCTTAGGTGGACCTCTTCAGAGATTATGCTTCTTGAAGTACGCAAGTCAAAGCACATTCCTGCACAGGATCTTCAAGGAGGTTCGGTCAGTTAGACGTTAGACCTTACTGGAAGTAGAGGTTAGGAAATAAGGAAGTTTTTAAATAATGAAAAATTTATTAAGAAAATCTTCTTCGGCTTTCGTGATAAACTTTATTGAACTGTTATTTTTGGATAAATAAACTTCGTAGGATACTTCCTTAGCTGTGCAAGCTCTACGGTGAACAATCTTAAACTGATTTACTTTATAATCTGGTCTACCTAGGATGTTTGCTTCCGTGAGAATAAATTGATCACAACTGACTTAAAAAATAACATTGTTTCCATTTTCGCTTTCATATGCCTACTTACAAAAACTTAAAAAAAAATGCATTTACACTGCACAAAGTAGAAATTAGGGAACAGACGAATTTAGAAGCGTCCCCAATGTTCAGGTCGATACAGCGGTTAAATATTTAGAGTGCATTTTGTATTCAAGTTTGCTAGCGTCGCCACATGTCCATCACCTAGCGAATCGTTTACCTGATTGGGGACAAGTTTCGAAAAGATTTTGGGACTAGGATTAGCTTTATAGTTTCGGTTCCTTGACTGATTAGTCGGACGACGATGTTATTTTCTAATTTCAGCACAGACCACATTGACCAATACGCTTTATTGTCAGGGCTGAGCTCTTTGATGCTGTCTTTATATGAGCGCTGACCCGTGGTCATCCTCCTAGTGTTGCGCTATATCCTCTTGTCTTTCTCTTCGAGCCGCTGACGATATTGACACTCAGTCGTTGAACAAGGACGACGTGACATTGCATCTGCGTTACTGTGGCTTTTACGTGGACGATGCACGATTTCAAAATCATAGGCTTGCATGCGTTCTATTCATCGTGCTAGTTGTCCTTCGGGACAGCGAAAATTCATTAAGCATCTCAAAGATGCATGGTCTGTTCGAATTTTGAACTTTTTCCCCAGCAAATAGGGCTGAAATGTTCGCACGCCTTGACTATCGCAACCAATTCCTTCCTGGTGAAACAGTAGTTTCCCTCAGGCCGACTGAATGTTTTGTGGTGGAATATCACAACGTGCTACATCCCGTCTTTAATCTGTGAGAGAATAGCTCCCCAAACGTGTTGGCTGGCGTCTGTGTCCAAGATAAAAAGCAAATTTTTGTCAGGCTGCATAAGTATAGGCGCAGTGGTTAAACAGTTTTTCAATTGTTCGAATGCTTCCTGACAGACATCAGACCAGAAAAACTTTCTACCTTTTTCCCTGAGCTCTGTTAATGGTTTCGCAAAAGCTGAGAAATTTTTCACAAACCGGCGATAGTAAGCACACAGCCCGAGAAATTACTGTATATCTCTTCGTGTTTGCGGTTTAGGCCAACTCTAGACAGCCTTCGTTTTGTCGGGGTGCGTTGATAATCCAGAGTCACTGCTGACGTGTCCTCGGGACTTCACCTCTCTCTGACACAACTGACACTTCTTCAGTGAAACTTTTAGATTTGCTACTCTTAATCGGACTAAGACAAGGCGGAGATTTTCTACCATTTGATCGAACGTGGGACCATGTACGATAACATCGTGCAAATATACTAGGCACGCCTGAGGTGGAATTCCTTAGAGGACGATTTCCATGAAAGGTTGCAGGGAATTAGTTAGTCCAAATGGCATAACTGAAAACTCCCACAATCCACTGCCTGTATTGAATGCGGTCTTTTTGCGGTCTACTTCTTCCACTTCTACTTGCCAGTAGTCCGACTGTAAATCCAATGTCGAAAACCAAGTTGAACCGGCGACTGCATCAAGAGTCAGATTAATATGTGGCAGCGGATATGACTGGTGACCTCGTTTAGCCGCCTGTAGTCGACGCAAAACCTAGTCGAGCCATCCCTTTTCATCACCAGTATGACTGGAGGAGTCCAAGGGCTATTGAATGGATTGATAACATGTTGGGTTTTCACCTCGTGTACTAGATTTTCCGCTTCCTAATGTTTGGCTAGTGGAAGCCCCCATGGAGCCTGTTTGTTGCTGCTACGTCGATCTGATGTCGCATTATCGCGGTTCGGCCGAGGTCGCAAAGACATCTCGATGTGCCACCAGTAGCTTTTCCAGCAACGTTTACTGTTGCTTATCCAAGTGTACAGTTGTGGCCTCCAGCAATAGGCATAATTCGGGCGGTAGATTATCGAAGTTCAATGTTACTTCTTCTGAAGAACTGTAAATGTCTGCAGTTACTTCCACATCAGGTTTCTGTTCACCCACTCGCGGGTTGAAAAGTGTTAAGAAACAAGAGGAGTCTGGTTGTGTTATACAGTCCTGTATTGTTCTAACAAAAATGTCAGTGCCGTCTTCTTCGATTATCGGAACGAGTTCGTGGGCTATTTGAATAGTGTGCTTTGCTAAGTCGATTGAGCATCTGTTGCCTGCAAGAATATCCATCCCGACGATGCAGTCGTCAAAGACATCAGCTACGTAGCAGGTGTGTGTTGTGGTACACATTTTTATAGTTACTTGTAGCTCACTGACGCCGTCCACAATGCTGACATTTCGAATCCGCGTTAGAGATGGGTTGAGACTATAAGGGTATTGCAAACGGTCTAGTATTCTTCTGTGGAGAATAGAATGCGTCGCACCGGTATCGATAATCATGTGGCAGACAAGTCCTCCAATTTTTCCTTTTATCTTGATGGTACTATTAATCGTACCTTGGCTCACAGTTATTATAGGTGAAGGTGTTAGCTTCCAAGCTGGTGATTTTGTGGTGTCCAGCATTTCTACGTCGTCTAGGGTTATTGCTATGGCCGGAATTGATGTACTATTTCAGGTGTATGGTGTGTGATTGATTTGTGGGTGTTCTGTGAAAGGCTGTTCGTTAGTTTAGTGGAAGGTGGGCAGTGTATTAATGCATTAGTGGGAGAGGAGGCACGGGTTAGTGTGTTAGTGGGATGTGGATGATTTGTTAGGGTGTTAATGGGAAGTGGACGGGAGATAAGCGGGTTAGTGGGAAAGGAGGAATGTATTAATGTGTTAGTGGGAAGTAGGTTTTGGATAGTGTTGATGTGTGCAGTTTCCGGTGAACTATACTTATTAGGGGTTTGTAGTTTTATAAGCATTTCTCTCCTTTACTTATGTGCGGCGAACTCCATTCATCACGTGACGGATTTGTATTTCTGATCTTTTTTAGTGAATAATATTTTTCTAGAACCATTATGTAACTCAAAGCCATTTTTTACCAGACTCTAAGGTAGTATTTCTAAATCAATGTCAGTAAACCAAACTCATCTTTCATTTTAATTAAACTCTTACAATTATGACTTCTCAGTCGACTTCGACTTTGATCAAATGGTAAATGTGTATGTAGAAAGATTAACTCCGATTGAAACTGAACTTTGCTCCAAGTATACAACTTTGATGCGGCCAACTTCAGTTCAGAAATGTCTACGTCTACGGTAAAGTCGAAATCGTAATTTAATTACAATTTTCTGAAAATCAAGTTGAAGTCGATTGAGAAGTCGTAATTGTAATTCGGGCCTGAGGGCTCCCGTACATAGAATGCTTAGCTGAGATTAACTGAGCTGAGTTGGGTTGAGCTGGGCTGAACTTGCGAAAGTTAATCAATAAGCAGAAAATGTGCTTGATACGCGCATGCAAAGCGGAGCTGTGGTTGTGAAGATGATTCTTAAGACCGCTACACATGTTCATACAAGTCGTACGACTTGGCATGTGTACATGCCAATTCATTTCGATAGCAAAAATCGTCCCTTGTATGCAATACTTTCTGCCGATTTAATTCAAACCCAACTTTAGTGGCGGTGATTGGTGTATGAGTAAAAAGTGTTCCAGTGTTTGGTATACTATTAATTGGTGTTTTATTGTTTGGTGGCCTAGCGATTGGTGGAGGGTTGATTACAGCTGAAAAGTTAGGAATTCGTGTAAGGTTGATTAGGTGAAAATTTGTGGACTGGTATAGGATAGGTTATGGTCTTGCCGGAGCATTGGTCTCTGCTCGCTGAGATCATCTGACTCGTGTTTAAATTTTCGTTGGGACTAGATGGGGTACTATTCGTGCTATTTTCTTTGTTTCCGTGGTGAGTTTGGGCTTGCTGGGAATGCGACTGGGGTATGCTTCGTGACAGTTGAACTCTTTCTGGAGGTCTTACTATAATCTCCCGCGGCTCAATTAGTACCAGACGGATATTAATCGTTCGGTTGTAGGATGCCCCTCGATTATGTCGAATTCTACACGATTTTCAGGAATTAATTCAGCTGCTGGATTCACAATCGGGTCTTGAAAGTTTACGGAAAGGAAGAAGACATCTGATTGAGTCTCATCCCGCACGATGAAACCGAACCTTCTTCGAAAGTCGCATCGGCGGATAGCCCCTGTCACATTTCGATCTATGAGATTTGTTTTAAGATAGGTAGTAGCGAATGTAGGAGCTGTTTGATTTGGTTGAGCTAGCTGCGGCTCCTTCACGCTAGCTCGTTGCCGTTTCCCGGCGTCATACGTGCTGAATTTCTCGGCATTGATTCTCTTCTTAAATCCGGAGGCTCTCGTGGTGGGGTTAGGTTATTACTCGATGCTACAGCTACTCTGATATTTCGTCTCGCAGCCCTTGCAGCCCGATGATTCGCTTCGATTCGGAAAGCTGTCTGCACAGCGTCCTGTAAGGTAGACAAATTCAAGTCTCGTACTCTCTCCTGTACGTCCAAGTTAAAAATTCCTTCTAAGAAATGTTCCAAGGCGATCTGGTCTCTTGCATCCTCTGGACAATATGAGAATTTGAGTCGAGTCAGCCATATCAGGTCAGTGGCATATTCAGAGAAACTCTCCTCATTCTTCTGAACTCTTGTGCTTAGTTAGACGTGCCAACTGATGAAAGCGCATTCCTCGCTTTAGTATGCGATCTCCTAGCTTCCTGACTTAATGTCTCATAAGAACCCAAGGTGTGGCCGCGTAGAGATGCAGGAAAATATAGGGGTTTTGTTCCTTTATCCCAGCCGTTAGCTTCTGCGATTGCCTCGAAATGTATTTCATAGTGGTTCCAAGGGGCTTTCCCGTCGTACTCCGTTGACGGGAGCGTTGGTTTCCTTATGTATCCGTCACTTTTGCCCGGATGTGATCTGCACGATGTCGGTGTCTCTCTCGACGGCTTTGAACCGACAGGGTTAGAACATGCACCCGCCGGCGCATTTTCCTCAGCAGTTGGTGCTGCCGCGCCGCTTTGTCGGAGGCTTGTGCATTCGATGGGACCTCAGTATCATCCATGACCTTATGTGCGAACGCAGAGGCACTGAGGACGGACATATCGTACACCTGCCTTTGTAACGTGTCCAACTCTTCTCTGACGGACGTATTTTCTTCCTTTAGAGCTCTCATTTCGTTGCCAAATTCAGCCATTACATTTGACTGTACGCTAACTTTGTCGTCCAACTCTTCGAGCTTTCGCAGAATCTTTTCGAGCTGTTCTGCCATTTCGCTCGATTTCGGTAGATTTCTTACTTCATTTAAAATTCAATCACGTGGTGAACTTCCAAAATTAAAGTTCGACGACCAGACGTAGATAAATAAAAACCCAATACAGAAAAAGTTGAACTATTTCTAGCCCTCTTGTTAAAATTCGATCAAGAGCTCTAAGTGTTTTTATTTCATCGCGTACACAAAAACCGCAGATCGCCTACTGCTGGTTCCAGGCGGAAGGACAAAATGCTGAGAAAAAAAAACAAGTTCTCTTTCGCAGATTACACCCTAAGTGGTTTGTTGAAAATTTTCCCAAAATATGAAAAATACTTTAAGTACTGTACCCGCTTGGGGTTAAAACGTGAGCTCTTAGGACGATATAATGAAATGTACAAAATCTGCGGCGTTGGGTCAAATAGACAAGCTGCTGATAATATTGCTCCCTGTTCGACTAAGGGCCGGCTTCACAGTTCAGGTTTAAACTTAAGATGTGGTTTAAACTCAGTTTATCTCTGCAACACAGTTTCACCGTGGTAAGTTAAATGTCGTTTAAACTTAGTTTAAACCACTAAAATTGAGCGTTTAAACTCAGTTTATCTTTAAATGTGAATGAAGTGACATTTCGTGCGTTTCAAAGAGTTTTTACTCATTTTCGTAGGTTTAATTAATATATTTTTTTTTATTTTATTTTTTTCACTTTTTTAGGTTTAATTAATTAATTTTTTTGTCACAACGATTTGGCCGGTAATATTTTGACAGTAAATGACTCACAATAGTTTGCTAGTTCACAATTATACAGAAAATAGCTTGTTAGTTCACAATTCCATAGTGCTGCCATATTAAAAAAGTTCGAACACTGTGAAACTCATTTTGGTTTAAACTCAGTTTAAACTACGAACGGAGTTTAACTAATACTGAGTTTAAACTCGAACTGTGAAACCGGCCCTAAGAGTCCGAATTGTCTATTTTCAGTTTGTTCAAATTAGAGATAATAATAGAGAAAACTTTGCTATTAGATAACAGTTCCGAATGTTTTCTTGAGTATATCAAAAATAGAGGAACTCCTCCTGTTCTTGCCTCAAGCGAGTATTTGCAACCAATCGCCACGAATTCTGCTTATCCGGCAATCAAAACGTAAATGATTTGAAGTTTATCGAAAATGTAGACAATCCCTAGCAAAAAGAAAGAGTGTCTCACTATTTATTACAATCTATCCAAACATAGGAAATCGTTAGCACTTAGTAAGTATTGCTGACCATTAGGTTAACGTTTTAAATTGATTATTCAACTTTATCAAAAGCTACAGAAAATCTTTAAGAATTAGAAAATTTTTGCGTACCGTTAGGTTAGCGCTTTCAATCACTTATTCACATTTATTGAAAGTACAACAAGTCTTCACAGATTTACGGCAATCGTCGAATTATCGAACTGTCCGCAAGTACAATAGAAAGTATTAAACCGTAGAACCGTCCGTTAGTACAGCAGAGACTATGGAACTTTTTGCCAGTAAATTAGAAGAATTATTCAAACTTTTAGTTCCCGACCGGATTGCATAAATTCTTAAAACTTTAGAACTCCTCTCAAATAAAAATGATCAATTTATAGAACTTTCCGCCGATATTATAAGAATTATCAAACTTTTGGTTTTCGAACCGATTGCAAAACTATTAAAACTTTAGAGCTTTTCTCAAATAAAAATGATCAAATTATAGAACTTTCCGCCACTATTATAGAAGCTATTAGACAGTAGAACTGTCCGTCAGTACAACAGGAACTAAGAACTTTCCACCAGTATTACAAGAATTATTCAAACTTTTCGTTCTCGACACGATTGCAAAAATGATTAAAACTTTAGAGCTTCTGTCAATATTACGAGAAACTATTAGATAGTAGAACGGTCTGTCAGTACGACAGCGACTAAGAACTTTCCACCAATATTAGAAGAATTATTCAAACTTTTGGTTTTCGCCAAATACTGTAAAAACTAGGAAAACTCTGGAATTGTCCGCAAGAATAATAAAACTGCCCAGTAGTAAAACCAGGCGGTACAACTTTCCGCAACTACTGAACTTGCCACAAATTTTTATTCGCAAATATAATGAGACAAAATTTAGAATATACTGCTAATATAGGCAAATGCACAGAGATAAAATGAAGGAAATATAGTGTATTAGATAAATTGTTGATTTGTAAATAAAAAGAAAGAAACAGAACCAAAAATTTTTATATTACTTTGTGCTCCCTCGTAGATCGTTAGTTTACACAACTCCAGTTTGTTCATATTTTCTTATTGCTAACGGCGTACTACGATTATATACAACAGCTCCTCATTCCGGATAACCTCACTTCTATAAACGCGTGTAGGTAAAAATTCCTGCAGTTTTCTTCTCCGGCAATGTCGTCGACGAGTTGGGGGTTAGTGGGGGCCCCTTTACGGGACTGAAATGTACCCCACACTTGGCACCACCAATCTTACAATATTTCGCATCCCGCGATGGTTATTTGTGCGACTTCTCTTTTGTAAAAGTATTTGATCTTGTATCAAAGTGGACACCAAGGTTGCGGATTCCACCTGGCCGAGCGGTCACCAGTGGAACCTCGTGTCATACAGGTAGTCTGACGAATACTGGAAATGGAAACCTTTACCTGGGGGCCTGGCGAGGTGTGTTCCTGGCGTTTCGCTAGGGGGGGTTCACTCTTCCCCTTTGGTCTGCGTCAGTTTCGGGAATCTTGATAGCCTTCTTTCTTGTGGTTTTCCCTTTTTTTTTTTGTTTTTGTGTTTCGCACACAAAAGAAAACAACTTTCTCGTTAGTTTTAAATGCAAAAATCTTTTAATAGGATAAAAACGCGACTTCTTATTAGCGAGACAAAACTTCCTAATTTTTTTTGGTGCACAACTCAGATCACTCTTACTGTTACAATCGCGGCTTACCGCACCTATTCTACTACAATCTCATTTCGCCATCCTTTACTACAAAGTCTTGGGGTGACCTCTATCTCTGAACGTCTACGTTAAGTTACAATTTATTTAAACAATTTTTAAATTCTTTTACAATTTTTCCAATTTTGACGGCTACGTTAATTTACAATTTATTTCAACAATTTTTAAATTCTTTTACAGTTTTTTCCAACTTTGACGTTTACGTTAAATGGTAAGTTCATTTTAATTGCTTCTAATTCTGACAGGTTTCTGTTCAATGGTTTAGTGGAAATTCATCTTAATTGCTTCTAATTTTGACAGGTTTCTATTTAATGTTTTGGTGGGTTTTCATTTTAATTGCTTCTAATTTTGATAGGTTTCTATTTAATGTTTTGGTGGGAATTCATTTTAATTGCTTCTAATTTTGACAGGTTTCTATTTAATGTTTTGGTGGGAATTCATTTTAATTGCTTCTACTTTTGACAGGTTTCTATTCAATATTTTAGTGGAAATTCATCTTAATGGCTTCTTTATATGTCAAAAGTTCCTTTACTTTCTACCTTAATGAATGTTGGAAGTTCCTCCAAGTCTTACTTTTAACAAATGTCAACAGCTTCTTTGATTTCTACTCTTAGTAAAGGTCGAAAGTTTCTTTGAGTGGTGTATTTTAACAAATGTCGAAATTTTCATGGAGTTCTATTTTAATAGGTAGCGGAAAATCTTTTGAACTCTATTTTAATAAATGCTAAGAGTTTCTTTGATTTTTATCTCCGCAAATGTCAAAAGTTGCTATTATTGTCACTTTCAATAAGCGGGAGTTGTGGAATTGTAAGTTTGACATATGTATACTTCCCCTTGCATTTAATTTCTACCCCGTGTTCATCATTCCCCACATTGGTCAAGTCTTTTGCTAAAGAATCACTAAGAGTTCTAGAAACACTCGTGGCTTTTCCGAGCGCGTCACTGGGTTTTAACTAGGCATGCCTAGATTTTGGAAACGGTGATTTACTCTGGATTTCTGATTCCATTATAGTGCAGTGGCTATTTTCTGGCAGTTCATCTGATAAAATGTCAAGTAGGCGGTACGATGACATTGTGACATTTGTGTACCTTGAAGAATTTGCCTTTGGAGCTGGAACTTTGTTTACGTGCGTTCTCCGTTCAAAATAAAATATGTCGAGCTTCTTTAACCGCAAAAAACATTTATTCCGCCACTTCTTGGAGGAATGGTTGCTGATATGCGGATGGAATTTTCAAGGGTGCAAATTGAAAACACGGGTGGATGGCCAGGAAAAACTTGCATTCATTGTGCCGCTGAAATTTGGTCTAAGTGAGTGGTTTTGTGACAATATTTTAAAATGACACATCATCCACACTGCTTAATGCGGAAACCTTCCTAGTACCTTACTGCAGTGGCTAAACTACGCGACTTACGGCGTTTGAATATTTTTCTTGCTCAATTTATTTTCTAAGATTCCCCCCCCCCCCCTAATTTCAATGCTAGATCCGACACTATTCCCTTATTCCGAATACCCTTAACTGCCACTGCCCCCACCCCACAAGTTTTTGTTCGTCTAAGCATGAACTATCTATTGGCTTTGGGTATCACACCATTTACGGGACACCCTGTATATATATTATCAGTAACAGTGACGCAAAAATGTTTAAAAATAATCCCTAATATTTTTTTTCAAGTACAATTAAAAGTTCAGCCTTGTATAGGAATTATAAAAAAAAACTTTTCCAATTAATTTCGAAAATTCTCTCTCAGTCTGGAAGATGAAGGAAACATTGTAAATTATAAAAGCTTGCTGCCACAAGTAATGATCTGAATAATAACTTTTAGTCACGAACATCGAATTTATTGCTGAGTTTAATTGAATCGATAGTTTATCACTACTATTACTACTACTACTACTACTATAACACTCAAGGCGGAGCCATGAACGTTTTATGAATTTGGAATGTATTCTATTAGAAAACTCAAGACCTATACATGACTCGATGATCTTCTCTAAAGTCAATATATTTCTCATGGACTTCCATTTTTTTTTAATATAACTAACATACAAAAATTCCAATTCACTCGACTGCATATTCACACGCAAATTGTTTAGAAGAGTGCACAATTTGGAATTTATACACCTCACTTAACATTTCTGCCAACTTGTACATATCAGGTGCTTCTTCGTACCTATAAAAGACATCATGGCTCTCTGGTAAGGTGAGCACAGATCAATGTAAGACTAGCTGTTGAGAAATTTTCCTTGATGAAAAATTCACGTCACATTCTACAAGAGAGCAAAAATTCCTAAGCAACACTACTTACCCTTAATATTCAATTGAAGTACGTACACGGATGGACAAATGAAAAATTGGACGAGCCGTTGAGATGAAAACTTTGCAACAAGTCCATATACAAAATATACATATATACATTGTATGTATGTACTCACTGACTGCAAGAGATTCATAGTCTTATTCTGCTATAGCTAGCTAGTTTTGGGACTAAAATGTGCAACTTATATTTCCTTCCTCTCGCTCCTTGTACCACAGACAGTAGATGGAAACATCTGGATGTGTTTTAATGTAGAATGGCTTTTCATGTCTTTACTGATATAACGTTAAGAAAAAAGTTTTCAACGGATGCTCTTTCCGATTCGACTCATCTTTTCATAATAAATTTTGTGCCCACCATTCTGTCTATACCACACCTCTACCATTGTTTAGTGTACAACAGAATACAAGGGAGGCTAGGAAGGTAGCTAGCTAGCTTTGTAAGTAAAAGTTTTTGGCAAAGTACATGGCCTCGGAGCTTTAGATAGACTTAACTTCAGGAACTTAATGAGGACGAAGTAAACGACGATGATGACGACGACGAAAACATCACAGTCCTTGTCTCATCCTTGAACCGTAGACATCTTACAGAATACCAACAAGGAATTATGGTATCTTGGTGGATCCAATTACGATTTGATTAAGACAATTAATTTATTTAGGATGTTCGTTTGTTTCTATTCTTTTTTTATTTTCTGTGATTAAAACAATTCAGCAAATATTTATTTGAGAAGATATTTACTTCGTCCTCTAAGGCTCTTTGGGCAG
The DNA here is from genome assembly GCA_963930735.1 of Dioctria linearis. NCBI lineage: Eukaryota > Metazoa > Arthropoda > Insecta > Diptera > Asilidae > Dioctria > Dioctria linearis. The sequence continues at coordinate 22,779,565 of OZ005743.1, read as the reverse complement.
AACTTTTTGTTGTAGTTTTATTAGACTTCCGTTGGTTAAGGACATTTTCCAGAACATGAAGGACTTGGATTTGTTGATAATAGCAAGATATACACAGAATGTCACAGTTACAATTCTTTGCTATATTTTATGTTCTTACTTTGTTGAAAATTATTTTTGAGCCTTGATTATCCTCACCCTTGAGTAATCATAACCGTAATCTTTGTGACAGTATTATGGAATACATTACGATTTTGTCTTTTAGACTTTATGGTTTGTTCAAATGAGAAAAACACTGTTAAGGCTGTGATTTGATGATGAGTTTTATTTTTATGGTATCTACCCAGTGACATATATATATATATAAATGGACTTACTGATCTCCTGTTTCATGTGGCACCAGTTTTGATTTCAGAAAGTATACTCTCACTGTCAATGTTACCAACTGTCGTAAACTAGCGCTATATTTAAATTATTTGGAAATTTACTTGTATGTGCAAGTCAGTGGGATTTACCGAATTCACCACAAAAGTATTTGGGATTATTTGTATTGACAAATTTTAATTATATGCCGAAGAAAGTGTTTTCACAAGCCGATTTTGGTAGGAACGTTTTGAAAACCAAGTTGCCAGTTTTGGAAATGCCGATGACCTTCAAGCAATTTCGCGTTTCCAATCGTTAAAGTTCAATGAGAATGTATGCTCTTACGGAAAGAGACAAGAATATGAAAGTGGTGCCATTTGCGCTCATGGACTTTTGGTTTAACGAGCAGTCCACTTATCTAAATAAGATATATTTATTTATTTCGCTCAATGCTAACAGCTACATCGATTCTTGGGTACAATACTTAAATTAAAGCTAAAGTACAGAATAAATATTAATGATTTTTGAAAGTTATAGAACAGAACAATTATTGAAAAGCTTTCTTAATTAGAATTTATTAATATGAAAATCTATCGAATGGGAACACAAATAAATAAAGTCATCAGATCGCAAGTGTCGAATTCCTGAATTGAAATTAATTTTCTCAAGCGTCAAATTGGCATGTCGATGTGATCCTTCACAAGTTGAAATACAAAGCTTATATCACATATTTTTCTACGAATCTCAAGAGTAGGAAGATGTTTTAAATTTAATCTTTCGTTATAAGGATGAAGATTAAATCTATCCCTCCATTCAAGACCTCTAAAGGCAAAAAGTAAGAATCTACTTCTTTGTACTCTCTCAATACGATCGGAGTGATTTTTGTAAGATGGAGACCAGAAAGGACTGGCATATTTCAAAATGGGTCTAACAAGAGTGGTAAAAAGAGCTTAAGTAAAACAGGGTGTTTCCCACTAGGAGGTCAATAGAGCGGGAGGTGATAGTACTCACTTAGCCGAACCAAAAATTGTATGGCAGGGAGGGCATACAACAGAGTTACAGGGTGATTAAGAAAAAAAGCTAGTTTTTCATAAAACACCCTATATCTTAAAAACTGCATGGCTTACGGACACAGTTAAGAGCTCAGTGTATGCAGAACTTCGTGGTCTTTCCAACGACTGCTCAACCAGCCCCATACCCCACTCCCATCAAGAATAATGGTTGTCTGAACTAAAACTTTTGGATTTTCGTACCTTTTTTTTAATTTAACTTCTATTATTTTTGCAAAAAGGTCATAAACATAACTTTTTTTAGCACGTCATTTTAAAAAATATCGTCTAATTTCGGTGTGACCTGAATAGGTTATTAGTTAATAACTGTTTAACGTCTGCAGTTAATACATAGGGTGTAATAGGTCAGTTTATGGTTTTTATAAAAAAAGTTATGTTAATGTCCTTTTTTCAAAAATTATAGAGGTTAAATTAAAAAAAAGGTAGGAAAATCCGAAATTTTTTGTTTAGACAGCCATAATTGTCGATGGGAGAGGGGTATGGTGCTAATTGAGCAATCGTTAGAAGGGCCATGAAGTTCTGCATACAATGAGCACTTAACTGTGCCCTATAGTTTTTAAGATACAGGGTGTTTTGTCAAAAACTAGAATTTTTTCTTAATCACCCTATAACTCCTAAACGGCTGATATGCCCCCCCCCCACCCCCCAGCCATACAATTTTTGGTTCGTCTAGGTGAGTACTATCACCTCCCGCTCTATTGACCTCCTAGTGGGAAACACCGTGTACAGATAGCATTTAGTTCTTTTGCCCGGCAAGACTAATATTGAGTTCCCTCTATTAACGGTGCGATCTATGTGGAAGTTATACCTGTGATACACATAGAGTAAATTTAACTAATTAATTAAATTAGCCTACTTTTACTCCGTGTATGTCACCAAATACCCTGACTATTCTGACAAATACTCCGAAAAACAAGCGAGTAATTTTGGGATATTTTATATTCTCAAAAATTGCTGGGTAATTGCAATTACCTTGATAACAGCGCCAACTGGTAGTCACTAGAATAGTGTAAGCAGAAATTCAGTGATAAACCAAAACCAAAGTGTATTCTTGATGCAGTATGCATACCGGTTTTCTAGGGAAGAGGTAAAAAAAGCAGAGAGAACACAACTGCTTTGATTAAAATATCCGATGACATTCGTAATTCAATTGATTATAATATGGCGACAATACTTGTACTGCTGGACTTCTCTAAGTCTTTTGACAATGTGGATCATAAAGTTTTGTTTAATAAACTCGTAGCTCACTTCAATTTTTCCTCATCCGGCTGTAAGCTCATAATGTCTTACCTTAGTGGTCGCCAGCAGCGAGTTGTTAGTGGAAATAAAGCCTCTCATTTTCTTCCCGTTCTTGCAGGGGTTCCTCAAGGATCAATTTTAGGCCCATTACTGTTCACTATGTTCATTAGCATTGAAGTAGAGTGCTTATATAAACCGTGTTATTTGCAGAGTATTTGCTACCCTCCGGAAGCTCTCAGCATCTGCAGTATATACTCCTCAAAATACCCGCATGTTTTTAGTAAAATCACTTGTAGTGCCTCTCATAACGTATGGATGTGAGATCTTTTATGCACTCGATTCTACCACCTGGAGAAAGTTAAATGTTGCTTTTAATTCTCCCATTCGATACATATTTGGTTTGAAGCGCTATGATCATGTCTCTCCACATATAAAGTCAATCTTTGGATGTACACTTAAGTCGTATTTGGGAGTAAGAATACTACTGTTTCTGCGGAATATAATTTATAGCCAGAAGCCCATTAACTTATTTAATAAAATTAATTTTGTACAATCATCAAGAACACTTAATTTAATTCAGCCGAGTTTCAAATATCGGATCCCAAATAACATAAACAGAAAGAGTAATGGACGTAATTTCCTATCCTTATTATATAACTTTTTGCAACAGTAAAACATGCAATATTCTTTAGTCAATAATGTAATTTCTTTATTTACTACTTAGCATACATAATATGTATTAATTCAAAATTAGCTTAATTAAATATGTATAAATATTAGTGTATTTTTAAGTATTAAGTTTCATTTTTCGAATGTTCGTAGTTCCTACACATAATTATAAATTGATAGATTTAATTGTGTAGTTGCTCAATAAAATAAACTAAACTAAACTAAATTAAAAAAAATCTACAATTGCGCTGCACTTTGGGAAACAGTATTCACTTGTTGTGCCGCACTAATACAACCGCAACAAAATATTACTTGTTTCTCAACTCGAAATGAAATAATTCACGCACACATTCAGTCCCTGATTCCTATATAAATGAAAGCCTGCGGCAAGAATACCCGTCTGGAGGCACCTACTCTGTTGTTAAACCGATATGCATAATGCATCAAGAATACTAGTCTGGGATGGCGAAGGGAAGGTGAGTTTCGAGTCAAACGATATTCTCAAGTCACATATTTTATCAATTTTCGAAAGTAACAACCAGAGTACTGCACAGATACTTGTTTTACAAGTAGTACTTGACCTGCAAGTATAGTGCCTCTGTTTGTACCTGCGGCTGCAGTACAGGTAACGATACATTACTTACCTGTGGCTGCAAGTACAAGTACAACAATATTTCTGTTCTTGTAATATGAGATTCACAGGTACCTGCGCAGAGCCACAGGTACCCATGCAGTACTATAGTAACAACCCATTCATAAAATAGACAACGAATCTATGATCTCTTGATATGGTATACCCGGGGTTCGGTTATTAGGTGAGGGGAATTTACGATGTATCTTGGAAGGTGATGTGCGTCCTCTTGTATCGTCTTTAACCTATATCTGGGAATGGAGTTTCTTGAGACGCGCCGAGTCTGAGTGCTATTGATTCAATTAAAAACCGAAGTTTTACTTTTTTCCATTTAATAACAACGATGCCCAGTTCGGAAGAGAAACTTGGAAAACAATCCAATTAACTAGCTCTCTTGGAGCCGAACATTTGACCAAACAATATCAACTTATTTTAACAATAGAACGGAGGAATACTTAAACTTACAATCTATACTCAGACGGACGGACAAACATTTTTAAAAAAAATATTTTTGAAACACAAACTTAATTGACGCCAATTCTAAAAATTATTCGGACAATTGACGGATTGATTTTTTTTTTGTTTTTTTTTATTGTCAGCTCTTAGAATCAAAGCCTACTTACTCATAGTCATAACCTTTTAAAATTTTCGGTTGCCATTTACAGATCCCTACAAATGTTTCATCGGGATTACTAAATAAAGTGTCTGTAGGTCGTGGGAAATCCAGTCACGTATGTGTAAAAAAATATACAACCATGTGGGCTCTACGACTGGAGAGATTACGCCTTACACAGCGTCTATACATGTCATGGCCATTGCCATTTTCATATGGCATGGACAATGTGGACGCTTGAGCCATAGAAATTTATAATGGCAAGACTCATGGGAAACTCCATTGCAAGCAATTATGGCCAACCATCGCGATGATCACAAATTTGACATTTGATCATATTAAAGATGGCGTGAAGGAAAAAATTCGGTGTTCAGTCCACATACATGATAAATCCCTCGTAGAATTCATGCATCTTGAGATGCAAATATTTGTCCTAAAAATACAAAACAAAACCCCACAAAAAATCATAGTTATAGTAAATGAACATAGTTATAGTAAATGAACAATGAGTTTCCCCGCCTCGAATCCCTCCTACAAGATATCCCGGAGTACATTCTATCTATAAATATTCAAAAAGTATTAATATTCTAATTGAAATATATATAATTAACTACAAACTCACCTAATCATACATCTCTAGCATATTTACATTTTTGTAATGTAATCTAGTGATATTACGTCAAACAGCTGGTGTCGCCACAATCAAAAATTGGACCAAATCGAACCAAGCGTTGCCAAGGCAACACAGTATGGAGCTGAGACATAGATGCTCATGGCGGCTATAAAAAGGCGGCGAGCCGCAGCATAATCTTCATTCGGTTTCAGAGTCTAATCTGAAAGCATCCTCCACCAGAGTCTAATATGTTTCCTATCCTTTGAACAAAAGTATAATTTTGTTCTATCCTTCATATAGAAGTCTAATTCTATTAAAATCCACACTCCCAAAATCTGACACTTGATCGCCAATCGTGTGACAGAAGTTGAATTCTGCTTACACGCTCCAGGACGTTGCGATTGAAGTATAGCTCTGCGCATACGTTTTGACATTCGCTGTAAGATTAGTATAATTCTGCTTACACGCCTCAGCAACTTCCGAAGATTAATTCTGCTACATCGTTGCTCTCACCCTCAGAGAATTTTACTCTATACCTATTTGATTTGTGGAAGTTTAATTCCAATAAATTAAAAATTATTCCCTTCTCGTTCATTTCAGGAATAAGGAGAACGTTTTGGGTAGAAAACTTAATTTGGAGTATTATTGCTGGATTTTGTTTTTAATATTGAATTTTTATTTGAACTTTTAAATTGTCGTCATTTTTTTTGTTGTTGAATTTTTTACTGAATTTTACTGAGTTTTAAATAGATTTTAAGTTATTGTTGAATTTTAATTTTTAAATAGGAATAATTGAATTGTGATAGTTAGGTTAAGTGACTTCAATAAAATTTATATTTGAAATTAAAGCTGAGTTATCCATTTCCAAACCGGCACTCTCCCTTACGTTCGAGACTAGATCTCACATTCGGTGTTAATGCTGCGATTCAGTTCTTGTGTGTTTTTACTTTATAAACTTTCAACTATAGTTAGAGAAAATTTTTTCTCTCATGATTATCACTTTTATCTTGTATTATTGCACGAATACAAAGCCTTATTCTCTCCGATGCCATTCGATAATCGGTCTGTTTTATTTTTATTTATTCAAATCACTTATGCTATCTACAAAAAACAAAAATTTCTTTTAAATTTTTTGGCCACTGTAAGGCGATGCTTCAAAAAAATAGTGCCTGATGGTGGAAGGTCCTCCTCCTCTAAAAAAAAGATTATTCATGAGGATGAAAAACTCAAAAACTCCAGAGTGGTATGGAGGTTTTTCAATTGTATCGATGAAAATTAACAAAATGGCCATTTCAAAATTTAGCCTCCAATTTGGCATTTTGGCAACAGACCGAGAGCTGTCGAGTTGCCGAGTTCTTTTGACATTTAATTCTCGACTATAGCTGGTCTGTAATTCGGAGAGTTTGGTTTGAACAATACTCACTATTCCACTAGATTAAAATCTCGACCTTTTACTGATATAAATTACCAAAAGTAAGTTATTAATAATGAAAAGCTCTCCTTCAATTATATCGATAAACTTTGAAGTAGAGTGATTTGCTGATGATTGGGATATATTTGCAAAAAAAAAATCCTACCCAAACGCTCTTTGATAAAGTATGTAAGTTATTATTTATTTCAAAAATAGTGCAATATGTATACTTTACCTGTAATGAGAAATCTCATTTTGAAAAGTAGTTATGTCTAACCGAAATTTGTGCGAATGGTTCAAAATCTGGAGACTTTTAAAAAATGTAAAAAAAAAAAAACTTTTAGATCAATCAGAAAGATTTTATGAATCTCGGATTACTGATATCGACTGGACCAAATTGATCCATTAAATAGCGTACTTTTACCGCAGCTCCTCAATATTACGCAATTGCCTCAACCAGTAAATAAAGGCGATACATTCGAATGTTTTTCCTTCGCCTTCTTTAATTATTTTTAAATAACATTTTTAATTATAATTTCTGTGTTCGCATTTCTGCATTGTTTTCCCTAAATTCTGAAGTATGTTAGAGAATTGCCCCGAGGTACAGAATCCGGCCTCTGATTTCACGTAGTTGGTCGAGTCGCTTTTTTTCTAAGAACGGCTGTAGCGACCGGAATAACTGAAAGAGCACGATCATATAATTCAGAAAGTACATGAACGATTCAAAATTTTAACTTTAAGCAGCATCCTACCTCTGATTTCCTTCTCAATAACTTCGCCAAATACCGCGTTCAAAAGCCTTATCAACTCCCTCGCCTTCCATCCACCTCCAGCTCCACCTTCAATACCCCCATACCATCACTTTAGCTTCCTTCTCTTCTTCATCACTAACAGACTTATGCACCTATTGAATCTCTAGAAAATCTGAAAATTCTACTCATATCTTGACTAAATGTTTGAACATTTGACATTCGTGTAGGAATAGCATACGAACGTAAGAGTACGCGAACTTTACCGTATACACCTGTATACGTATTAGTATTAGTTATAGTGTACTAAGAATAAGTGGGTTCCCAAAATTGATCCCTGCGGAACTCCAAAATCAAGACTATACATATAGAACACAACGATCTGTTCGAGCGGAAACCATATGATCCCATATGAAGCTTCAGTAGGAGAGATAACAAATTAAATTGGAAATATGTAGTCTTATTTGAACGATAAACACTAAACTTCGTGCGTAGTATTTTTTCATTTTCTTAGTTGGATTTCAACCAATTTAAGTAGTACAAATTTTATTTTACTATAAATATGCAAATTGTGATAAAGTTTCAAAGCTTGCATAATCTGTGTATGTAAAAAACACTAATTAGTAAATATTGCAGAGACAAACAGTGTATAAATAAAGCTCGGCAGTGTAGATTTATAGTTTTTACAAAAAGAAAGTAATAATTGCATATAATTACATCGATCAGATAGATGGGTGATTGAAGTTATCCCTTAAGATTGCGCATAAAAAACTCATCTTGACCCCAAAGCAGTGAAATAGTTGTTGAAAGACTGAAAATTATGCACGTAAAGCAAAATACTAGTAAACTTTTACAAGATAATTTTACTTAACATCGGTGTAAAATTGCATTCATTAAGTGTAAAATAACTCTTTTATTTTTAAATTATTAAATATATTGTACAAAGCAAATGTTTCCATCATTTTTCAATAAAATATACATACACATGTATGCATACATATGTAAGCATAGTCAAGAAGAATGTAATTTTATACGTTTCAAAATACTTGCCAATAATTATCGTAGTAAAATTACACATTTTTTTACTTATATTTATAGCGAAATGAAATTGCATATCATGCTTTGAAAACCTTACCAGCATTTATAGATAAGAGGACGCGTATTTGATTATTATCGAGCACTGATCGGAGGTTATTTATAACCTAAACGCAATTATTACTATACTAGCTTTTGTCCACTACTTTGGTCCCGTGGAATCGTGCTACGTATTTTAGAGATAGTATCGTGTAATCATTTTTAATCTATGGCCATTGTTAAATGACGTGAGTGGAAAATGTTTTTTCAAAAATAATTTTAGAAATGATTTTACACAAACATAAAGAATATGTTCATTTATTTAGGCTATATTTTTGATATCTCTTTATAAAGTACATTTCAGGTAATGCTTTCCGGTGCAAGAATTACAAGACTGCTAGTGGAACTTATTCTGGAACAGACAGGTCAAATAGAACTGCACGTGTGAGAAACAGTCTTCTATTAGGTTTATTCTAGACACTTTCAACGATTACCTTTGGGAATAATTAATCGTCATTATTATTTACAAAATTATAGTATTTTCATAATTATGCTGGTAATGTAACTGTAAAGTAGTTAAGTACATTTGTACTTAAGTACTAGTATCAGTTACATACCTGAAGGTACATTTTTTAAGTACAAGATACAAGTCCCAAAACTGCTACTTAAAATTTTTTGAAGTACAAGTCCAGGTAATATAGTACTGGTACTCATAAGTCCAATATACAAGCTTAACTACCCGATAAGTACCAAAATACGAACTTACTACAGATACCATAATAAAGAGACATACTTCAGCTCGTGTAAATTGTTTAAATACGCTTTATTATAATAAAGGCTTTGGAGCAGGGACAGGGGTAGGTATTTGTAGTAAGTGCGGACTTTGGGAGTTATGGTGTACTTAAGCTTATATATGGGACTTATAAGTACCAGTACCTGGACTTGTACTTCAACATTTTTTAAGTACCAGTATTGGGGCTTGTACTTGAAAATCTTTGAGTACCCATACCAGTACGTTTAGTAAGTATCCAGTATATCGATGACAGGATCTTCGATCCTGTTCTTGATGAAGTAAGTTTTCTAAATATCTAGACCGAAAGTGCAGCCCAGGTTGCTCCTTATAAACGCACTTGATAGTTCGAATCTGTAATTGCGTGGAGTTTGAACACTACACTAGGATGCTCCCAGTGTGTCTCTTAAGATAGAAATCGGCGAGCCTCGTGATAGCGACTGTGCCGAAGTGTGCTGTAACAATGATAAAAGCAAACAAGGATGTCTTGATGAAAGTCTCATAAAAACTTCTGAATTCAGATTAATTAGTCTTCAGATTGCTTAGTCTTCCTTGTTGAGGTGATAATTCCGTACCTCGGCAAACCTGTCTCACGTCAATGGTATACCTATAATTCGGATTGAGATTGTTTGAAAAAAAACAATGGGCACTATGCCAATATAGTCGCCGTGCTTTTCCTACGGATCTATGGATAAGCGGAGGCGGAGGATGATCAACTCGGAGCTCTGAGGGAGATGCGCCTAACATCCGATTATCTCTATGTTCTGCAATTACAATGGGTTACAGGAGGGAGCAAAATCGCTCCCACCTTACCGGTATCTTGAAGGATCTATCTAAAAAGAAAAGTAAAATTGTTCCGCCAATCTGCGGGCATAATTATTAAACAAGGATGTTGTATTTCTAAAAGGGCTCTTCAATTTCTTTATTGTACACCTCTTCAGATTTCTCTTTTAAAGTAGCCTTTCTTCGAAAGGATAAACGTTGTAAGAGTTCCTTATATATATTTTACAAAAAAGGTCTTTATATATAATCCTCTCTAACTGGTTAGGTTCAATTCTGACAATAGAATAATTCTCTTGTTTAAAAAAAAAACCAGGCCTACTTAAATACGGCTTTCTATGCTCAGCTAAGTATTAATAAATACCTAAGTATTTATACGGATAAAATTGCCCATTCACGCATTCAGAAAGGTGGTGACAGGGTATTGATGCGTTGCCACATACATACTTGTAGTTGTACTTAACATATTTTAAGCCCAGGTCCTGGTACTTGTCCTTGTGCTCGGAATTTTACAGTAGAATTGTTCCTTCTGAGTTGAATCAATTAATCTTAAATTCAACGAATTTAATTCGAAGTATATACCCAACAAAATCAATCAAACCAAAAAATTTCCCAACTAATCCGAAATAGTAAAACTTTTCAAGTGATAAAACTCACTTTTCAAATCCTTCTGACACTTTTCAAACAGAATTACCTTAACCTAAGAAATAAACATCTCATTTACTTCAAAAATCATGAATTCAGCACACAAATTGACTTCATCCTTACCATCCATTCCTTCTTAATGTACATACATATATACATAAGTCAATGAACTTTGTTTAAATCTCCAGAGTATTTACCTGGACGTTTATCTGTCAATGGATATTTGGAACGATCAACAAGGCAATGAGGTATCAAGTTACATTTCGTCCCGGTTAATTTTTATTACCATGATTTTGCTACAGTTTCCTGCTTATACAAATACAAGAAGGTGGTAGGGTACAGGACTTTAAGTATATTTATTGAAAAACTTCCGGCTTCCTATCCTGCCAGCTGGAATCACAAGTCATTTTCAAGGATATTTATATAGTGCTTCCGCTAAGGGAAATTGTGTAAGCTGCTCACGAACGATTTCACCATCTGTCACCGGACCACATTAATGGCAAACGGTGTCGAGGGAAAAACAATCCACAGCGATAGTGAGAAAAAAATAAATTGCCAAGATGTAACTGAAGGGATTTATTAAAAATGTTGCTGCCTGTTTTACAAAAAAAAAAATTTTCTCCTATAAAACAGATTTTAAATCCTTAAGCACGAATAGAGATTATACTAGGATTAGAGTTAGTACGCTTTGGAGTGAATGCACTTCCACCCACATTGTGTTTGAAGCACCCGAAGTTTGTGTACATATCTACTACTGAGATAGAACACTCTGGAGGATGCTCATTTACTTTTACTTCCAAGAGGTTACCGCCTGAGACTGAAAAATGTCCTGATTGTGTTGATTAATGAACAAATATGAACTAAACCCATTATGAATGACAAATTGAAACCCTGATAAGGGCAGGATATTCCAAGACTTATGGCTGATATGCAGATACGTGTGTCCGTTTGTCGTTTTTCTTGACAGATTGAGACAGCTTGAGGAATTTGTGGGCAGATAGCTTCTATTCCTTTAACGTAGATGTAGATTTTGTTTTTGTGTTTTTGTTTTTTTTTTTCGTATCGGGATTTATACGACTGATGTTGCCTTTTAAGTGTCAATTTCTGGGCTGAAAGGTTCTTAAGTAAATAAAATCCCATTTCTCCTTAAAATCATCTTGATTGACAGGTGAAGATGGTGGAAGACTTTGTTAAATAGGAGACAATTTCGATATGTAAAAACTAAACAATGATCTTGGAGCTAAGGGAAAGGAAAAATTGTCGTTTAGTTATTTTGATGAAAAATGGCGGTTGATTTGGGAGTTTGATTCATTTTATTTATATCACATTAATACATAAGCTGGAAATATGACTTGTTTACAAAGTCCAAACTTGCATGCTAGCTATATGACGGCATAGATAAAATTTCATAATTTTCCTGAGAGTATTTTTTAAAAATTGTAATTCAGACTGAAAATGTCTTTGCTAATGCAAAAAAATATATATACATATATAATAATGTATATGGCCTCTACCGAACTGGCAGAGTATTTGATTATGTATCGAAATATTTTTGGAAGATTTACGAAATTCGAAATTTAAATTCAATTATTTTTCGAAATTCTTGGGCTCCTTCCCATCCTCCCTTATTACACTTATATCTTCTGGATGTTCAATTTGTCAAAAATGCCTAAAAAAATATGGGTATCTATGACGCGGCTTTAGTATGAGTAATAAAGTCGAGAAACTATGGGGGAAGGAGTCTTAGTTCTTGGATGCCGAATGTGTGTGTATTTTTAAACAGTTTGAATGATGTTGAACATTAACATACCTGTTAATTTTAAAAGTGGGTTTACATATCTATTCGCATGCAAATACCTGACGATGACTAGCTTATGAAAGCTCTTATGCTACAAGTTAGCAACGTTGTGACTATTCGTACTAAATTTTATTTTATAAAAATGGAAACTAATTTAAAAGCAGTAAATCAAAAAAACGATAAAATCACGAAAACATTAATCACATGTATATTAATTAATTATTCTACTGCTACTAAATCATTATGGCATAAAAAGCATGATTTTTTCTGTTTACATTTTCACTTGACCTTGAAAGTACATCTTTTTACGTAATTGAAATTAGTTCTGGTAAAAATGTATAAAAAGCACTTCTAAAATATTCAAAACTTTAATTTTACAGACATTTTTAGTAACTAGTTGTCAAATTTATTAATATATCAGAGATTATCTAATTTTCCTATAGGATAATATATACAGGGTGCCCCAGATTAATATGACTATATTTTACCAAATGATTCCCCTCGTGCCACCAAAATGGCACCTACCGACTTAGTAAAATATACTCTTTATTCATTAAAGACCCTATATCTTGCAAAGTACAGGGTGTACGGTCTATTTTGAGATGATATTGTATGCAGAACCTTTGGGTCATTCCTATTAACGTTAAACCACCCTATACCCCTCCCATTTCAGAGTTATGACGTTTCAAATTCAAAATTTCAGTTCTTATTTTTTTTCCGTTACCCCCACTAATACACATTTTGTTTATAAAAATGACGATTAAGGAGTTATTAGGCTTTAACCTATTCCAGTCATAGATAATTTATTCCTTTCATTTAAAAAAAATATCGTCTAATTTCGGTCTTATATGAATAGGTTATGAGCTAATAAAACTCTCTAACGGCTACAGTTAGCATAAAAAAAATGTAAGTTAGTGGGGGTATTTAAAAAAATTTGAAGCGTCAAAGCTGTGGAGTAGGGTACGGGGGTGGTTGAAAATTTATCGGAAAGATCCTAAGGTTCTGTATACAACGCCGTCCTAAAGTAGGCCAGACACCCTGTACTTTTGAAGATATAGGGTGTTAAATGAATAAAGAGCATATTTTACTAATCACACTGTAACTCTGTAGGATGACATTTTGTCACCCCCCGTGCCATACAATTTTTTACTTTTCTGGACGAGGGGAATCATTTAGCAAAATATTGTGATATTAGTCTGGGGCACCCTGTATACATTCGAGGTCTAATCTACGTCACAACAAATTTATCTCCAAATCTTGGAACTTGTTTCTTGTGGAGGCTTTTTCTGTACCTTGGTTTTGTTTGCTATAATACCAAATCTCTTAGCAAAAAATGTCCACTAAAGTTAAGAGATCAGCTGACTTATGGCATCTCTTTATCCTTAAAGCAGAATACCAATTTCGGCTAACGGGCTTTGACAGTTCAGTTAAGAGACTAAGGGCTCTTATCTTTTATCTAAAATTGGAGGGTTAGTTTAATTTAATTGTTCTCTATTTTCATATTTAATTTTGATACCCTAGATGAAATCTATAGGGTATACTAACTTTGTCATTCCGTTTGTAACACCTCGAAATAATGATGGTAGAGCAAAATCGATTGGACACCCACGCATAATATTAAAAGTTATTTTGATTTTTGCATGTCCGTCCATCTGTCCGTCTGTCCGTCCGTCCGTCTGGGCGCACGATAACTCGAGAAGGCGTATACTTAGAGAGCTGTAATTTTGTACACGGACTTTAAAAAAAAAGTAAAATTAAGTTCAAAAATGAGACAAATCGGGCTACTTCTTCGTGGGGTTCCCATACAAAAATTTCGTTTTCCGCTATATATTTGGACACTGCCTGAGAACGCGTTGATGTAGAGAGCTAAAATTTGGTACAAGGTGTTTTCATTGTACTAGAAAATAAAATTTTAAAAATGGAGTAATTCGGGCAACTCCTTCCTGGTGTTGCCATATAAAAATTTAGGTTTTTTACGTATACTTTGAAAACGATCAGTCCAAGACATTTTTATTGCACTAAAAACTTCTTCAGAATACACAATCCTATAAAATTGGTTATAATAATTTTTTCTGTCCGACAAACCGTTTTAGAAATATTTATGCGAAAAACCACTTCAAAACTCATACTTGCACAGAAGGGTGACAATACGAAATTTCATAAGGGCATTCATCTAGGGTATCATAAGAATTGGTCCTAGACCAATTCTAGCTTTTTTACTTGTTAACTTTATTTCTTTAGTAATTAGCTTATTTTCTTTCTTTAGTTCTTCCACTTTTTCTTTAACTTCTTTCTTTGTAAATATAACCACAAAGATATGACAATTTTATACCCGACTGATTTATGTCTTAAACGATGCATTACGATGCTCTGAATATATATTTTTACCGATGTTTATTTCAATTAATCTGGGAATGCTTGAGGGAAGGCAGCGGGGGTGGTATCAAAGTTTGATCTAGTACATTTTTGAAGATCTAGTGCAGAATCGAATTCCTGAGGTCATGAGAAAAAGTTTGAGTACCCACACTGCTATACTCGGAGGCTTAAATAGCCATCCCCATTCTCACTTTTTTAGTATTTCCTTCCTTTTATTCGAACTGAGGTACCTACTAGATTTTATTCACCTTAAATCGGTTTTAAATCGGTAGGGTTATGTCCGATCAGAAAACGGACTCTATAGGTCGCCTCAACTTATTAGCAGCTACAATTCGTAAAAGAAAATTTTTCTCTACATATTTTTAGGGCGGTAGTAGCAGCCCCCGTGGGGGGGGGGGGGATGCCAATATGGCGTGTTGGAAATCAGATTAAAGGTCTCATCGAGTACTATCGGTTGCTGTATTTTTTCCCGATTCAGATTTCTCGGGACGTATTTGCCGTCGGAAAACCCACTTTCATGCACATGGGTCACATACACCCCTAACATTTTGCATAGTTTTTTGCAGTTCTTTTTTTCATGGTAATTAGTGCTCTGTTGTGAACATTTTTCTCATATGAAGTCGTTTTCCAATTCCGCATAATCTCGAGAAGTAGAAAAGTCCACTTTTTCATCCAAGAAAGTCGCTCAAGCTACATTCGATTGACAAAGACTTCCCCCTGCTTAATTGAAACATTTAAACATTGTTAATAAGAAATGTTCAGAGTATCGCAATGCATCGCTTAAGATGTTATTGAGAACTTCTGTTTACTATCTTTATACTTCCAAAATAAATATGTATAAATAAAAATAAATAAATTCCATAAAATATTCTCAACAACATACGTAGGTATATGTATAAAAATCGGTAGAATTATACAAACGCTGTTGCACCAATAATTAATCGAAATTATTCGTTTCACATAGAAAAGAGTGAGGTTTCAGGAAGATGTAAAAGACTGCAAATATCGTAGAAATAAAATGAAAAATAACTTGACCTCTTTTACTTAACTTCAGTTTCAAGGAGAAAAATTTCAGTTTATTATTTATGTAAATACCTTTTCAGAAGTGCACTTTGTTCAATTAGGGCAGATTTTAATTTAAATATGAAAAAAAAATATTGGATTTGTTGCCATTATTGGCAAACAGCGACCAATAAAAGGAACCTGGAAGGTTTGCTTGTATTATTAATGTTTAATGAGTAATTTTAATAAGTAAGTAGTAAGTAAGAGTAATAAGATAACAAACGTCGAAATTTTTCCTATTTTACAATTCAATTCATTAATTTTTCAAATCATTTTCCTCAATTCTCTTTTATATGTGGGGTCTACAGCGAAAGTGAAAATAATGCTCCACTCAGATCTGACATTTGAGTACATGTCAGGATGTCGACTTATATATTACAAACGTTCGTTGTTTACTCCTGAGCTCTGAGCTCGGTGATTTTCAAATATGCAAATTTATTCACTAATTGTTTGAAAAACATGTTTAACATTAACATTGTCGTGGATGCTGCAGGGAATGATGAGATTTTGTAACTCTATCCATATACATAGTATCATCCACTATCTCATTGCACTTGTGGCTGTTCCTCTGGATCGTCATTTGTATGCAGCTTAGGAAACTTGACTTGACACTATGACTGGTTTGTTGTTCGCTGGGAGCGTGGAATAAATGCGCTATGTCATTGCATTTTCACCTGTGTGAATGATATTTTCTGGTACTATGCACTTTTGCTCACTTGGATTTTCACTTCATTTGGATAAACGTAGTAATTTTTCTAATTAATTCCTGGGTGGTATACGTGCTCTCATTATGGACTTGATGGATTGTGTGTTGTAGGTATATGGGCTTATGTGAATAAAAAGGATAACATGGTTACGGAACTAATTTTTTAGCAATAATATACCTGTCTATGTATGTATTGGGCACAAGCTTGTGTGATTCATTAAAACTTACTTGAATTCAAAATCAATCCATTATACATTTAGATTAAAAGATAGTTCTTTCGAAGTCATCGTCGTACTATGTATGAGGTCACTGTGTTAGCTAAAATAAATTTACATATCACTCAGATTCAAAAAAATTGATAAACAGGGTGTTTCCGTCTAGGTGGTCCATAGAGCAGGAGATGATAGTATCACCTAGAGGAACAAAACTGTTTGGAAAATATAGGGTGATTAAGAAATTGTGCTAGTCTTCCACAAAACATAAAGTAAAACGTACAGGGTGTACGGTCACTGTCTGAAATAGATTGTATGCGTAACTTCCTGGCCTTGCCAACGTCTTCTCCTCTCCTCTCAGGAGTTATTGTGGTCTAAACTAAAAATTTCGGATTTTCTTACCTTTTTTTTATTCTGACCTCTATTTTTTTTTATAAAAAGGTTGTTAACATAACTTTTTTTTTATAAAAATTGTAAACTGTGGACTCTTCTCTTAAAAAAAAAGAGGTCAAAGTAAAAAAAACGTAAGAATATCCGAATGTTTTAGGTTAGAATACAATAACTCCTGAAAAGATAGGAGTATGGGGTTGATTGAGCAGTCGTTGGTAAGTCCAGGAAGTTATTCATACAATGAGCTTTAGGCGGTGACCGTACATCCTGTACTTTTTAAGACACAGGGTGTGTTGTGAAAGACTAGCATAATTTCTTAATCACTCTGTATCTCCTAAACGGTTAAAGTGGACCCGCCCTCCCTTCCAAACAATGTTTTGTTTGGCTAGGTGAGTACTGTTACCTTCTTCTCTATGAACCACCTACACGTAAACATCCTGCATGTATATATTAACAATTATTCAAAGTTTAGTATTAACGGACCCAATATAGAACTCTGCCGGACTACATATTAATAGTAGAAAAAAAAAATAACGAAGTTTTGGTTCATGCTCGACCAGTTTATGACTGCCGTTGCTAAAAAGCAACATAAATTTTGTTTACAAAGATAATTTTGTAATTATAACAAGATTACATTTTTTAATGCGCCCAAAAAATATGACAAAGAAGTATAAAAAAATTATTTAAAAATTACAAAGTTAACTGAAGGAAAGAAATTTATCTATGCGAGAATCTTAACAAAGATAGCTTCAAACACAAAATTCTTAATCTAAATGAACGAAATCTGGATAGATAGAAACTTCTGACGGAATATAATAGTTCAATCAAATTCAGTTAGTATAGGTATGCCAACTGGAATGTAAATATCTAGGTAAAAGTATGAACTATTTGATGGGTTAGAAGGAACCTAGAATTAGGTGGGATGAATGATTAAAAAAACGCAGGCCTAAGATGTATAAGTACATATGCAATCAATGAAAGCTATATGTTTAATGTTTTTGAATTGGTTGAATACGGTTTACTAAATAAATCATACTTATAGCTAGATGTTGCAAAATCGAAGTATCTCACTAAGAGTACTGCTCAAGGACACATGGGAAATATACCACTTTGTCGCTCGCGGACAAATTTTCGAACAAATCATTACAAAATTAGATTCAAATTGATCTCATATTTTCATATTAGAACTGAAAATCACTTCTAAATTTTATGGTAGGACTAAGTTTAATTAAATTTTCCATAAGACCAATACAATAACTCAAACGGATCTGTACCTATATCGTCAGTTTAGAAGTCGATGTTTAAATCTGTAATGTAGATTATATCAGAAAAATTATTATTGAATATAATTAAAAATAGCGGGCCATGTATGGAACCTTGAGGTACTACACTGTCTCTGCCATCCCTTCTGCACTTTTGACTTTGGATCCGAAGCTTACATGGGGCGGGAGATTGTGCATGTTAATCGCATTTGGTCAAATGCATATTTTGGACTTCGCTCTATGCGGTATGGGTGTATCTTCCAGAAGCCATTCGGGCACTGATTTTGTCAAACTTTTTATCCTAACATTGCCGTATATTTATTCCAAGTCAATGCTTTATCTCTAAACTATCGAAATCGCTTGTGCTTGCTACTATTGAGTAGGTACTAAGCCTTAATTTTCGTGCTAGGCATGGTATGCTACCGGAGTATATTTATCTGAAAGAATTTTTTTTAGCACTAGGGATAGATTTCGAATAATTTTATTCGGAATGCGGACTTAATTTGAGGACAAACTATCTTCTCTCATGGTCCGTGTTTGTGGAACTCTTCTTTATATTACTAGGAAGTTGTTATATATAAATTCAAGAAGTAGGTTGTAGTTTTTTGATTCTAAATAAAATTATTCAATACAAGAAAAAACCCAACTGGTCCGATTTTAGAAAGCTTTCCGCTTTCCGAGCAACAGCTGTTATCACTGAGCTAATGAGACATATGCCTTGTCCGCTTACCAGTCTATTAAACCACAAATGATTTCAGCGGTACTCGAGCTCACAATTTTTATGATTCAAAGCACAACATAGCAGGAAGGAGATGGGGAAAGGATTTTGGGCCATGAGGAAAGTGGCGAAGGTATTGATGTATGTCACTCTTGAACCTTCGCAGATGGTAAGCCCATGGAAAAACATTAGATGGTAACCTGTTTCACATTCGCACAGTTCGGGATAAGAAAGCATCACAGAATTTTACTGTACGGCCAAAAGCATTTTGAAGGGTGAGAGGATGTGCGCTACTTGCAGAGGGTGTATTGCGTGCAGGAGTTAAACTTCAAGGGATCAGACTAGATATTTCATCGGAATAATGGCCATGCATGTAGCGATAAAGGAGCGAAGGGCATCCAACATGGCGGCGGTGCTCGAGTGAGTCGATGTGACAAGTAATTGTCAAACCGCCAATGAGCTTGAAGGCACTTTTGGACAATATCCAATGAAACTATGGATGGGCTATCAGCCCCACCCCAGATATCGGAATTGTATTCTATTCTGGGTCTGCTGTAGGACTTGTCGTAGAGGAGCGCTTGATTCGATGGACTGAAATATTTCTTCTTTGGTAATAGAGAAGATGTGATCTGCCCAACTGAACTTACTGGATATATTAATGCCAATAATGCATAATGATGGTGTATTTTAATGAGATGAAATAGCTTTGCGACTAAGATGCATTAAATTCGACGCGATTCGCTTTACCCCAATCGAGGATATTGGCAAGGTCGTTTTTCAATGATCGAATCAGATTGCATGATTTGGCATTCCCTCTGGAGTCTACAAGAGTGTCAAAGGAGTAAGTGAAATCTACTGTCATCTGCAAAACTCTGAATGGGATTGAATGTAAGGGAAAGGAGATCATTTATGAAAAATAAGAAGAGAGATGGAGAGATAACAGAGCCTTGGGGCACACCGGCATTTATAGGGTGAGGTTCATTTGAAACGTCATCTAGTACAACTCGTATTAGGCGACCGAAAAAGAAACTTTCAATCCATAATAGCAGAGGAGGGGAGAGTTCAAATGCTTTATGTATGGCTAACAGAGCTGGATACCAGACTCTATCAAAGGCTTTTGAAATATCTAAAACAACGATCTTGGGCTCACCAATACGGTTCTAACGTTCCGTAAGAAAAGTCAGCAAGTCTCCAAAGTCCGGAAACCATTTTGGCGATCGTTGATGAGTTTTTTGTTTCTACATACTTCATTAGTTAATGACAGTGATAGCAATTGGTCGATTATTTGAGAGACTGCTACTCTTTCCTTTTTTGGGAATTGGCTGAGCGTGGGCTAGTTTCCAAGCAGTTGGAAATTTTCCTGTCGACTAAGACAAGCACAATACTTTCAGCAGAAGTTTAGCCAAAGATGAGGCGCAGGATTAATTAACAGGGTCGAGAAACCAAGATATTTATAAATAAAATGCAAAAACAAAAATATCAGGTTCTTTTTGATTTAAATAACTGATCATTAGCTTTTCTTTACATGGTACCGTGGCCATCCTATATTCGCCAACATTCTATTTCGGAGAGTTTTATCTTAAGAATTCTACCTCTAGATCTCTAGAAATCAATGAAGAAAAGCTACAGCTGACAAAGTAAAGGAGGTATCGGTATCAGACAATTGGCAGACATGTTTTAAGGGTGTACAATGTAACAATTATCTACTACTCGCAAGAATTTGGAAGATGATATAATAAATTGCAACACAATTTTCGCTTCATCAGGATTTATTAGTTTCCGAAAAGAAAACAGCTCGAAGCTAATAAATAGAAATGTTACTACTTTTCTCCAAAATCCCGCCAGACGATAAGCTGTGAATGTAAAATAGCGTAATTCGAATCAGTTGGTCTACGAATTCCTTCCATATTCACCATATATGAAATGATGAGGCTAAAAATGATGACTCCTATTATTTAAGAGAAAAAAGGATTTCCTTTTTTTTCAATTGAGAATTGAGCATCTTGTTGTACATCTTTAGAAATCCCGTTGGATGTTCTAATTGGAACTAAGCACGAGAGCTGTGTGTGACATTCGTGACATTCTCTTGGAAGCTTTAAAGGGGAATGCTGATATAAGTACGTACAAGAGATAAAATCAAGTCAATTGAAGAAAAAGGTACATGTAAAACCGGAATCGAAATAAAACGAAACGTTCTAGTTTAATTTTTATAATAGCTCAATTCAACAGTTCAATTGTTTCGAAAGGAGCATTGTTTTGATGAAATCATAATTTTGGTCTTTATAGATCTGTTTGTAAAGGAATAAAATGAATTATTTCTCGGAGAATTTCTTTCCTGTAAGAGTGGATGAGTGCATTAGTTACGTCAGGGTTTGCCGGTAGCACTAGTGTTATGTGTTGGTGTTATACCTATGTGGTAGCTCAAAATCAGTGAACATGCGACAACAAAGATCATAACCTTCATTTCAGTTGCAACAAGCCGTTAGCAGGCCGTTTCTACTTGGGCTTATTTAATAAGAGAAAAAGACGACTCGATGATAAATTTGGTTTTGACAGGGATGCTTTTTGTTTTGTTTGGTTGCTCGCGAATTTTCAGATTAAAGCCTAGTATCGAGTTCGGGCACCTTAAAATTTAACGCGATCTCCAAATTTGTCACATTAAAATCGCTGGTAAAATTTTGGCGTTGATTAATTTGGAGAAAAGAAGGTGACAGATGTTAAAATTCTTATCACTGAAAAACTTCAAATTGTTTATAAAGTGTACATAAACGTTTTTACAATTTAGAATTAAATGTGGACTTAATTATTCTGAAAATTGTTAAAAGAAATTAAATCCTCCAATAAATTAATAAAACAATCTAAAAATTTTCAATTAAAATTAAATCCTCCAATAAATTTAAAAAAACGATCTGAAAAATGTCATAGAAAAAGAAAATGTCATAATTTTACCAGCATTTTAATGCTCCGCGCATTAAAAAGTTCAGTAAAATAAGTGGAGATATACAATGCGCCATCTATCTTAAAATAGAGAACATTCACTTTTACCAGTGAATTCCGTACTGCACTAGTAAAATCATCAGTAAAATTTTTGCTTGCGATTTTACCAGCGCTAAAATTTATATGGAAATGTCACATTTTACTCGAACTCGATACTAGGCTTAAAGAAAGAAGTTTTGACAAAAAGAAATTAAGTTTTTTTTTTAATTGCGCTTACATTCCTAAGATAAAATCATCCAAGTGCGAGTCGCGCTCTATGTCCTTTTTATTAATTTTTTGAAATGAGAGTCAAATGAGTCATTGAAAAAAGATAATAATGCTGTCATTTAAAAAATAATGCCTACTTATGATAATAATAATTGTTTGTACATTCATCAATTGCTTAAATCAAAATCAAAAATTTCTAATGAATTGCTATTGTGTAAACACATTTCATTATATAAATTCATTCAATCATAACCAATAGTACATTTTGTAAATTACATCATAGTTCAAGCTGGTTATTGTGCAAACGCAACCTTTGTATGAATTCCGAATTCCATTAAACAAAAATTATAGCCGAAAATCGGTTCTAGAAATTCTAAAAGAACTTATTGTCTTATTTTTTTATCGTCGTCGAATAAACAGCATACTTTCAGCCTTGATAGCCTTGATAGCCTTGAGTTTGATTTCTTTGATTCACCTCGTTCACCAAGAGCAAAAAAGCTTACTCTAACAAATGAATGAGAATAAAACGAGGAAAGAAACGCCGAAAAAATCACGTTTCTTGTATGGGGGCCCCTTTAATTTTATTTTAATTTTACTATTTGTTGTTATATCGCCAATAGAAATACACTTTCTGTGGAAATTTCAACTGTCTACCTATTACAATCTACGGATACCCTTACGGAATCTATTGGTGCGGCTTGAAGATGTTATCTTACCGCCACTGCATTTGAAGATCGACTACATGAAGTAGTTCGTGAAAATTTTAACATTTACTCAGAACAGAGTTTCCTGGATTGAGTGAAGCTAAAATGAAAGAAGATGCCCTACATCTTCTTTAATTGGCAATAAGTACTTAACTATTTCAATTGATTTCGGCTAATTTTCAGGAATATCGTTAGGGATAACGATTTTTCAACCAAACTGAGTACTGTGGAAAGAAGAGCCTGGAATAGTTTTGTTTCATGGTGCAATAATTTTCTTGGCAACAATAAAGTTCTAACTACGTAAACGTTGTGCACGAATTTTCGCACTCACACTTAAATTTATTTCAGGACTATCCTACTCACAAAAGTAACAAGGATACTTATTATTTCCGCCTTACATTTCTAACAAAATTATCATTAAAACAACTATATCATAAACGCTTGGGCATGCGCCATGAAACTTAATTCTAAGCTGGTGTTGCTGACAACGGCTTTTGAATTTGTTGTGGTTGTAGTTCTGTTTGTATTTGTTGCAGTGTTGTTGGCTTAGTTGTTGTAATTAGTTGTATTTTTTCACGTTTTCACAGTTTTTCGGGTAAAACCCAGTGCTTCTTTAACTTCCTCTGTAATTCAATATTATACGCAAATATACCTGCTTAATGAGCAAAAATTCAATAACTCAGTCAAATTTCAACCGATTTTAGTTAATAAATGCTCATTAGACTCAAAATCGAATTCATTATTAATAATATGAACAGAAAAAAAATATAGTAGAGAAAAATAAGCCATCAAATTGTTGTGAAAGTTGAAGAAATGTGTAAAAAATGGTATATTCGGCTATAACTTCATGACTTTTCATCGCAACGAAATAAGCAACATATGGGTAGAAAGGCCTATCTCTCTCGTTTCGTATACAAAAAAAATTAAATTCGACATCGAATACAAAATGGCGGAGTTATAAATTATTATATATATGGATCTACCGAATAATGGTTTTTTTTGTCTAAAATGAGATTTTGAGGGTGTATGAGAAATTTCTAGTGTGCCACTACATTTAGTTCAACTAATCCTACAATCTACACTATATCTCGTCAAAAGTATATTTTCTCTGTAACACAGTATAATAGTTACGAACAGCGAAAGCGTTTATCTCCACAGTTATTTCCAAGAGAACAAGTTTCAGATAAGACTAAGATAAGGATGACCAAATGTAGGAACCATGCAGTTCATCTAAAATATCAATTTCTATCATTAGAAATATTAGTTTCCTTTTCCATAAACAATGAAATCAGTACCAGCTGTAATGAAACTGTAACCAGATAAAAATCAATCAATCATCGAGTTCATTCCGTTTCGAAATGGGGGCTTTGGACATTGAATGGCAGAAAATAAGGTTTCACTAATTTGAATTTTGAAAAATAGATAAAAAAACAAAGGTATTGCGGTTATCAAGGAAGTGTAAAATTGTCAGTCTTCAATGTGCACATAAATTTGAGTTGTGTTTTTAATTCAGGGTGGGCCATTAATTTTTACAATTTTGAAATAACCAATGAAAAAAAGATACAGATTGTATTCAAGTAAATGTTTATTTATAAGAACAAAAATATAATGGAAAAATATTTCTTAAAAATAATGGCCGCCATCTCGTCGCTGGCATTCATCAAATCTGGCCCTTGCATCTTCAAAAATTTTTTGAAACAAAGCTCGGGGTATGCTGACCATTTATTGAAGGATCTTCTCCCTTAATTGGAGTATCGTCGCTGGTTAATTTACGTAACTCGACTTTTAAGATAACTCCATAAAATAAAAACAGCTGGAGATAGATCCGGGCTTTGGGGAGGCCATGGAATATTTCCTCTGCGCGAGATCAGCTTGTTAGGGAACATTTCTTTAACCACGGGTATACTCTCGTTGGATGTATGGCAGGTAGGGCCATCTTGCTCCATTAAAGTTGTATTGTTGTAACCAATGACCTGCTGTAATTGTGGTTGACAATCTTCTCGTGCCATTTTTACATATTCTGCTGAATTAACTGTTACAGAATCACCGCGTGCATTTTCAAAGAAGTGCGGACCGATAATACCCTTTAAAGAGATCGCCGCTCAAACCGTCACCGTTGGAAAATGCAAAAATCGTTGGTGTTTTAATTTCGGGTTTTTCCTACTCCAGAATCTGCAATTTAATGATTTAATTAAATTAACACTTGGACAGGACACTGATTAACACTATGTTAAAGCGAACGAAATAGACGGCGTACAGAGAATGCGTGTTCCTTTCTTTCTTCTTCCGTGAAACGGTCCATTCTGACTAGAGTTCCAAGAAGCGAGGAGCCGCGGGTGGTGGACTCGCTCCTCTTCCCCGTTCGATATCCCCGCTACAAATATGCAAAAATGTATGGCCGACTCATGTTATTATAAAACAAGTAAAAAAGCTAGAATTGGTCTAACAAGACTAATTCTTATGATACCCTAGATGAATGCCCGTATGCAATTTTGTATGGTCACCTCTCTGTGCAAGTATGAATTTTGAAGTGGTTTTTCGCATATATTTGTAAAACGGTTCATCGGACAGTAAAAATGTTTATAGGATATATAGGATTGATCGTTTTCATAGTAATCGTAAAAATCATAAATTTTTATATGGCAACATCTAGAAGGGGCTGCCCGATTTAGTTCATTTCTTAAATTGTTTTTACCATTTCTATGAAAACACTATGTACCAAATTTTAGCTCTCTATGTCGACGCAATCTCATGCAGTGCCCAAATATATTGACTATTAGAACCAGCTTAACACAAGCTCGCTGTATGGACACGTTTAAAAAATCAAGGGTAGACAACACATGCGTTTCATCGCTTAGTCGGTGTTAGTTTCAGTATGTTACACTAAATATAAACCAAACACCAGATGAAATTAGATGCATAAAACATTAAAAAAATTGATTAAATATTATATAGACGTTTTTTAAAACATGCTACATCAGGTGAAGTTTTCTTAGCTTCTTCGCCAATTTGATGCAATACTCGTGTTGCTAAAAATGGTGCAGATGAGGTACCGTAGGTAACTGTGTTTAGTCTGAAGTGACATATAGGTTTTGAGGGATCTTCTCGCCAGAGAATTCTTTGGTAATTCCTACCTCCTTGATCTACTAGTACCTGGCGATACATTTTTTCTACATCAGCTGACAATGCTACCCTATGTTTACGAAAACTTATCAGGATAGATGTCAGATCCCGCTGGATTGTGGGGCCCATCATTAACGTTTGGTTAAGCGATATTCCAGAGCTAGTTTTGCAGGATCCATCGAAGACTACCCGCATTTTGGTATTTGGTCCATTTTTGAACACGGCGAGATGGGGAAGGTAAAAGTATTTATCTGCTTCCCTTGACATTTCCTTAGTAGGTACATGCTCCATATGTCCCAGTTGTTCATATTCACGCATGAATGATATATACGCTTGTTTGTAGTCAGAATCTCTAGAAAAGCGTCGCTCTACTGATCGTAAACGAGCAATTGCATTTTGTAGAGAGTTACCAAGCTGCTGCTTGTTTTTCTTGAATGGAATTGACACTACATATCGGCCACTTTCTTCACGACAGAATGTTGATTTAAACTGAGTCTCAGCCAGTGCTTCTTCCTCACTAATGGTGACAGTTGAAGTGGGTAGCTCCTCTATGGTCCAAAACCGTTGCAAAGTTTTATCAAGGTTGGTGAAAACTGTCGTGTTCATGCTGTGCACTAAAGATTCCCTTGCAAGTGCACCAGTAATTATCCAGCCAAAAACTGTCTCTTGAGCAATAAGAACTCCCATGTCATTGTACAATTTTCCTGCTCTAAGTACTTCGAAGAATTTGTCAGCCCCTAGCAGTATGTCAATGGGTGAGGGCTGGTGAAAACTAGGATCTGCTAGATCTAATTCCTTAATATTGACGTATTCAATCGTTTCTATTGGTTTAGACGGAATGTAGGATGACAAATTGCTTATTATGAATGCCATTACTTCAATTAGTCGAGAGTTTTGGTAGCGTGGGAAGAGATTTAGATGAATCTTTCCATTGGTAATTCCAACGTTAGTAGAGGATATTCCGCTAAGCGATAATCTGGCGCCTCCTTTTCTCAAGCCCAACCGATCTGCGCATGATTGGGAAATAAGAGAAATTTGGGAACCAGAATCTAATAGTAATCGACAGTTTTGATAATTCCCTTTAGCATCTCTAACGTAACAAACAGCTGTGGGCAAAAGAGCAATTGCCGATGTGTTATTACAATTACTTGACAGCTTGTCTGCGTAAGTCGTAAAAGATGCCAGCTTAGAATCTTGCGGTGGGGACACAGAGGCAGTTAATGATTCCTTGAATGAACCGAGATTTCTTTTAAGGTTACAAGCTGGTGGTGTTGAGATGTTTTCTACGTTGATTGGACAATTTGAGTTGATTGGAGAGATTGGGTTGATTGCAAAGTTGTTGATAGGAGTATCAATGTTGAGGGAAGGATTGAAGTTGCCAGAAGAATCATTCACAACTGTGGAATTGATTGACGTTGGTTTCTGGCACAATTTGAAACTTGAGCTGTGTAGCAACAAATGTTGATTACCCTTACACTGCTGACAACGTATCTTTGACCAACAATTCTTGACTGAATGGTTACAACCCAAACATCGAAAGCAGAGCGATTTAGAAACAACAAATGATTTGCGGTCCTGCAAGGTAATAGCTTTAAACTCGGGGCATTGATAGATTAAATGATTTCTTGTGCACTTGGGACACGTTTCTTGCTTTGTTGACACTGAACTGTGGCGTGCTTTTACTGTTTGCGACGATTTTTTCCCACCGACCATTATTGCTTCTAAGATGTCACATCTCTTGTTCAGAAACTTTAAAAATTCCTCAAATGATGGAAAATTCTTTTCAGCTGTTTCCTGCGACCATAGTTCTCTGGTTTCCAAATCAAGTTTCGATAAGGCTATATGTATGAGCCAAGGATCACGCTTTTCAGCATTGACACCTAAAGGCCTTAAGCCGCGAATGACCTCATCAAGCGTATCGGTAAGTTTTCGCAACGATTTTGCAGTGACAGTAGCTGCCGTGGATTGATCCAGAAATGTTTTGATAAAAGACGTGGCTATATGGGATGGTTTATCAAATCGTTCCTTAAGTTTGTTCCATGCCTCAGTGCAAGCTGCGTCAGACACAGATAAATGCTGTATGAATGCTGCTGGAGTGTCCCTTAATAGTCCTTTCAAGTACTGAAACTTTTGAGATCCACTAAGTGAATCATTTGCGTTAATAAAAGAATCAAAAAGATCCTTAAATGAAGGCCATTCCTTGTAGTCGCCAGCGAAGGACGGAATATTTAACTTGGGAAGTCGAGCGAATTGAGAGTTGCTCTGAGATCGATCCAGGCCTTGAAACATGGACTGTTGTGTTAGCAATAATTGGTTCATGGTCGAATTTAAATCGTTGTTAGGGGCAGCATGTTGTTGATGTGCATGTTCTCGATCATTTTGAGCGCGTAAGAGTAAAGATTTTATGTCGAAATATTTATGTTCCATTTCTTCTATTTCAGAAACTTCTGGATCAATCAGAAGTAAGCAATCTTCAATTGAGCAAAATTCCTTCCAACTTTCTTCTAATTTTTGCAGTCGAACTGTAATCTCCTCTAAAGCATTTACAGAAGTAATATTATCTGCAAAGGTTTTTAAACGCGTAAGAGTACCCTTGACTCGACCACGTCTCTGAATTAACATGCTCTTATCTTCTTCCTTCATTTTATAAGAAATGTTGTTAACACCGTAAGACGCTGTAAATTCTCAGGCCTTGTAGAAAGTTTCACTTAAACCAATCGAAACGGAAAGTTTCAGATAGAGAAGGTTAAATGAGTCTATGGTCTGTTTTCCCTCTAGTTTGTTAGCGCTTTGATTTTTGCACTATTATACACGCGATATGAATGTATCTTTAATCTGTTGATTGAAGAGGAAATTTCCCGGGTTTCGGCACCAGAATGTTGAACTGAATTCCTTTCCCGTGTCTCGCTCTTGAGACTTCGATTAGTTTTCTTGATATGTTTATTGAGCCTTCAGCACGTAGAAGGTTGGTTTTGGACGTTTGATAAAAAACAAAACTTGCTAACAACTGAATGACAAATTTATTTCCTACCTCACAGCTTACTAGTCTACAAAGAAAATTAACAAAAGTAAAAGCAATTGTGATTACATGATTTCAGTTAACTAAAGTACAAATAGCCTATACAGTAATACACATGCGATTAACAGGTTCATACTTGCTAAAGCTAGACCTTGAGGAGTTAACATGCAACAAAGGTAGCCTTCTCAAATTGTGCCTACTATCACGGAAAGAGATTTTGTTAAGTAAAAATGGAGAATCAATATTCCCGTTTAAGAGTTGATGCACAAACTTTACATCGGCAAGCGAGTGCATATTTAAAAGCTTCAAGCCATCCTCATAGGGTGGAAGAATTAATAAATTATTCCAGGGTAGGTGCCTGAGAGCAAATCGTAAGAAGTTCCGCTGAATAGACCCGATATGGTCAATGTGTATACCGTAAAATGGAGACCAGACCTGGCTAGCGTATTCTGGAAGGGGTCTTACAAAGCAAATGTACAAATGCAATGTAATGGTGGGATTCGAGAGCTCTCGGGACCAACGGTTTATAAAACCCAACATAGAACCATTCTTTGATACCATTTAATTTATATGGGAGATAAAATTAAATCTGTGGTCACATTTGACACCCAAGTCACAGACAGAGTCCACACGGCGAATCGAGGAATCCGAGAACTCATAATCATAATTGATTGGTGTCTGATTCCTATGAAAAGTCATAACCTCACATTTGTCGATATTGAGTACCATATTATTGCTCTCGCACCAATTGCAGAATCTTTGAAAGTCACCCTGTACCTGTTCAAACTCGTGAACAGCTTTAATCTGAGCGAAAAGCTTAACATCGTCAGCATAAATCAAGACCTTACAGCACCTCACCACAGAGACAATGTCGTCAATAGACAGAATAAAGAACAACGGGCCCAAGTGGCTCCCTTGAGGTTCGCCAAACGAAGCCTTCAATACTCTAGAGTTGGAATGGCGGCATAAGATTTGGTATGTTCTGTTATCTAAATACTTTTCCATTGTAAAGAGTATCACGGAGTGAGATAACTTGTCGAACGCTTTACTAAAGTCTGTATAAATACAATCTGTCTGATAGCCTTTTGCCAACCCGCCATTAGTATCCGAGATGAATTTTAATAAGTTGGTGGTTGTAGACCTGCCCGAAATGAACGCATGTTGGTTTGAAGAGAGCAATCTGTTACAGGAAGTTGATAGTTGACAGTAAATGATAGATTCGAATAATTTGGGCATGCAAGATAATTTTGCAATAGGCCTATAGTTAGAAATTTCATTTGGAAGCCCATCAATTAATATAGGTATAGTGAAAAACGAAATTTTTGTATGGCAACCGTATGAAGGAGTTGCCCGAATCGGCCCATTTTCGAACTTAAATTGGTTTTTTTTAAACGCATGTTTGCATAATTTCAACCCTCTAAGTGTACGCATTCTCGAGATATCGTGCGGACGGACGGACGGACAGATATGCAAAAATCAAGATAACTTTTAATATCATGCGTGGTTGTCCAATCCATTTTGCTCTACCATTATTATTGCTGTGCGTTACAAATGGAATGACAAGCTTGGTATTCCTTATAGATTTCATCTACGGTATAAAACTGGTCCACCGCTTTCTCTATATGGTTTTAGTGTTTTATCTTGTGTAAGAACTGGGTCAGTTAGAGGTGGTGTTTCTCCTTTAATGAAGTGTGTGTCATTGCGTAGAGAAATTACTTGTTGCTATCGGATTTGGTAGTTCTGTCAATAGTCTTATTCTGCCAGATTGGTGTTTCTGCTTGTAATACTACACATGTCTCTATCCACTGGATTTGTTTCTTCTGCCAGTGAAGATTTTTCGTTCACCTCAATACTGGAGTTGGTGTTTCCGCCAGTGTTATATCCATGTTCTTCCCGAATGTAAGTGGACGCCATTATTATTTTATTTTAACTCAGTTATTCATCGAATCCCCAAGGAATCTTCATTTGTTTTCGTACAATTCAGGCAACAGATTGCTTCACGTTAGGCATTAACGGCGTAACTATTGTGTCCTTATTGTAATGTTCAGGAACCATTTATGTAAACAGCACAACTCAGCTGATAAAAAAATCTGCAATCGGGCGATGCTAGGAAAGATTCGTGGGAATAATTGTTTTTTCGAACAAATGTAGTGCTTTTGCAGAAATTCTGGTGTCATTTTGGCATACGGGGAAGATGCCTTGACTGGTCGAAAGTCATAATTATCTTCAGGAAGATTTGCTTAGATGAAAGGAATCAAAATTTTCCTTAAATATAGATTTTGATACCTGTCTGGATTGAGAGCTATAGCCCAGAATCAATCAAAAAGGTCTTGAAACTACTTTCTTGGAAACTGCTAGGTAAAGCATCACATTTTTCTGAAACATCTTCTTCATTTATATTTTACATTTGCTGATGTTAGAGAAGTGCCCCTTGATTAAAAATCGTCACTTCCAGGCATCTGTGATTTGCGTAGCGGAAAATAGGTTTTGTCATCCAAAAAAAAGTATTTTTTAGAAAAATGGCGAAGCATCCGCTTGCAGTTCGATTTTACTTTATTAATTTCCTCTTCTGTGTATTGTGGTGACTTCCGCTTTTTTCTAGCTTTGATCCCTAAATTATTAAGTAATTTGCAAAAATTAATTTCTTAGCTGCATCTCGCTGGCTAACATAAAACAGTCTTTATTGAGGCATAGAGGCTAGCCCCCGCATTCTACATAAAGCCGTATAGCAACACAAAAATTGTTGCCAACATTTTAAAGTGATTAAACCATTGTCGAGTAATGTAGATTATTGTAAGAGTATGTCATTTAAATTACTTTAAAGGCAAAAAATGTTGGCATTCTGAAATTCTTTATGAATAGATCCTCAGAAATAGCAAGCGGATCCAAGTTGTCACTCATATTCCTCAGAACTATTCTCTGTGCACGGCTCAAATTGTATAATTATTTTATATTTCACAAACTTGTACATTATTTATGTAATATATACGTATTATATAACTATATACTTACTTTACAGCATTTTTATCTAAAATTTCTGTACTAGAAACAAAACAATTTCTGCGCATCTCCATGAAGAGCTCTTGTGTTAAGAAATATTTGACAGATATATTTGTTTGTTAGAATACCAAATCTCTTAAAAACACTCCACAAAAGTTAAGAGATCAGCTGACGTCTGACATGTCTTAACTTTTTACGTCGAATACCAATGACCGCTAATGAGCTTTGTCAGCCCAGTTAAGAATGTAATGCCTTAGACACACAGCACTCTTAATGAAGAAATATCTAACGACTCATTAGTCTATAATGATTCATTATAAACTGCGGACACACAGCCATTTCTTTAATTAAGTTGAGCTGTCAAACTGGTTTTGATAAACTTATCACCTTAAAGAAGCAATATGAATCGAATTAACGCGATAAACTTTGTTTTCATTTATTTTATTTTCGAATTTAACAATTAACAAATGAGAAAAACATTATATTAAAAAAAATATTAATAATATAATTTGTGATTTGCATTTCTTTGCATTTCTTCTTCTTATTTTTCAAATCGGCAGATGCACATCGGAGCTCCAGATTTACATTATATGTCAAATCTAGCACATTTTTCCTCATTATAGCTATAATGAAGGAGGAAAACACTTCATTAATGCACTTCATTATCATCTGATTTTCGAGCTATAATGACATATACAATTTGACACAATTTTAATGAATAGTTAGTACAAATGATTCATTAGTTCGTGCTGTGTGTCTAGGGTATAAGAGCTCTTATCGCTTACGTAGAATCCGGGGTTACGTTCACCTAAAAAAATCACGTTAACGGTTACTACCGAGGATAATAGTAACCCAGTAAATTCCGTCTCTGACAGTCTAAACACACTATTTAGGAACATTCAATTCTAAACCCAATATTCCCATTCGAACTTCACGTTCACTCCCCAACTAACTCACCTAACTGAGTAAGGTCAAAAGTTTAGGCTAACGTAGTATAACAGTAAAAAAAAAAAGAAGACAACGAAACGAAAAGTTGCCAAATCAACCAAATGTTTTGTATTCCAAATCAAACACAGTGCAACGTTTTAGTTATCACCCGTTACTTGAAAGCTTTTTGGTGTACTTTCTTTTTATCTTTCAACACACATAAATAAAATCAACATTTTTCTCAAAAGTCTTGTCTTCATTTTAAGCTGAAGAGTTTTTAATATTTTCCTGGAGATTTCAAATACATAAAAATTGTCGAAAATACAAGGGCAGAACAATTTGCGTATTCAACCCTAAGGCTTTCCATTTTTTTTTACATTCCATGTTTCCAGTTCCATTCCAGTTTTATTTGCGCTAATAAAAGTACTTGAGTAAGTATAAAACTTATAATTGCTAAAAATGTTTGATTTCCCAATTGAAACATATTCATGATATCAACGTTGATCGGATTCAAAACAAGTTCCAAGTTAAACAATTCCATCTAAAAATAAAATGTAAAAAAGAACAAATTTTTGATAAAAAAAACATTTTTTAAAACAATCAATTTCCTTACACTTTGTTCGAGACGCGTATCGCATTTAATATTTATAGCAGCTAGAAACCTGTTCCACATTTGCATTTTATGTGTAATAAAATAAGGAATCATCATGAAAATGAGTAATTCGAATAGATTTGTTGCAGATGAGATCTTGAAGGTATATATTCCTTCATCAAGAAAAATATGACTTAACATATAAAAAATCTGTGCTGAAAACCAACAAAGCATTGGTAACTGATATATTTGTGTAAATTTTTGCAGTGTTTCGCAAATATTTGAATAAATTTTAGCGATTTCATCAATTTTATCGCTGTAGTTGCAGTGTATTTGCATAAGAATATGTCTACGTTCGTAATGTATACTTGTTGCATAAATCTCGTGCGAAATTTCATTCATGTACGTTACAAGTTGATCGAACTCCACCGCCAATATGACCAAACCAAGAAACAAAATGTCGAAAATTAAAATATCAGGAATTTTCAAATGATAGAATAACAAATTCATTCGAAGAAATTCACCATGTTGATTCTCTATTCTCGAAAGTTCGTATTTTATCAGGAATAATACTCTAAACAGTTGCGAGAATGTTCGGCATAATATCAAAGCAAAATATTTGTTGTTTATGAAATTCGGGGTTTCTGTGAGCTTTAAAACATCTCTCCAGTTTTGTACTATGCGATTTAGAGCAGTTATAAATGTATTTCGTTTTACTGAAAGTACCATTAAACAAATCACAAAAGTGATATTATAAATATATACACAAAAACTACGAAGAAATTTTGCAAGAAAATTATCACTATAAGTCGTGTACGCTCCTGTTACAATAATTATTAAAGGAATCGATATTATAGCATAGTAGATGCGTAATAATGTAGAATAAATAAATAAAATCTTGGATTTCCGGAAAAATTTAGAATTTATATCGAATTGGAATTGTATAATTCCAAGAAATTGACACAAAAGTATTTCAAACCGGATAATCCAGAGAAAACCGCGATTAACTTTATTCAGCATTTTAATTGAAATGAAATTTTTAAGTTTTCCTTTTAACTTATGTCGAATTTCCCTTTTAATATGAGACTCTTTAGGTAGCGAATCCTTTATTGGAAATGAAAGTTTTTCTATTCAATTGAATTCGCTTAGCTTTCATTAATAAAGTGCGGCAATTTAATTTGTTTAAAAGTTCTTTCTGCTTTTTTTTTAAATGTAATTACCCTCCTCGTGTACTATAAAATAGTAATTCAGTGCAAACCTGCACATACTTTTTTCATTAATGAAAGTACCTAGCATTTTTTTAACCTTTGATTTTCATCTTTTTTTTTCCTACCTTTGATAGATTTTAACAGTGTCGTAGCGTGGATTTGCGGCGAGGGGAAGCAATCAGATTATAATTTTACAAAAAGTTTAAATAGAGAAGGCAATGATAAATGGATTTCAGAATGTGGGGAGATACTCAAGCCTGTTCTAACGTACGGGTAAGTTGTCCAGTAATAACGGCATTCGAGCTATGTAAATGAAATTTCAAAGAATTTGCAAAATACGAAAATTGGAAATTTCAAATTCGTTTATATAACAAAGTGAATTATGGAACTGAGAAATTATTCTTTTGAGATGTAGCAATGTTAGGAGTAAACGTTTTTCCAGTATTTGAGATAATTCTTGAAACGAAAACCGAGAATATCTTATACATTGGTAAAGTAATATAGATAAGAATTTCACAGACTAACAGATAAAAATAGCCAAACAAGCAGATTCGTGATTATGGCGTGACGGCTACAAATAAATTCTAAATAAGCTAAATTAAAATATCAACAGGTGAAAAAGCCAGAATTGGTC
Source organism: Dioctria linearis (assembly GCA_963930735.1). Taxonomy (NCBI): domain Eukaryota; kingdom Metazoa; phylum Arthropoda; class Insecta; order Diptera; family Asilidae; genus Dioctria; species Dioctria linearis. The sequence goes on along the minus strand of OZ005743.1, from coordinate 22,744,004 downwards.
TAAGACCAATTCTTATGATACCCTAGATGAATGCACGTATGAAATTTCGTACGGTCACCCATTTGAGCAATTGTGGTTTTTTGCTTTGGTTTCTCGCATATATTTGTAGAATGGCTCGTAGACACAAAAAATGATTAGTGTATATATAGGATTTCTTATTCTGAAGAAGTTTTTCGTACAATAAAAATGTCTAGGACCGATCGCTTTCAAAGTATATGTAAAGAACTAAAATTATTATATCTTGGTGTTGCCAAGAAGGGGTCGCCCGATTTAGCCCATTTTTAAAATTTTATTTGCTATTAGTATGAAAACACAGTGTACCAAATTTCAGCTTTCTATGTCGACGTGTTCTCAGGTAGTGTCCAAATATAACGTGGAAAACGAAATTTTTGTATGGCAACCCCACGAAGGAGTTGCCCGATTTGTCTCATTTTCGAACTTAATTTTACTTTTTTTTTAATGTCCGTGTACAAAATTTCAGCTTTCTAGGTGAACGCGTTCTCGAGTTATCGTGCGCACAGACAGACGGACGGACGGACATGCAAAAATCAAAATAACTTTTAATATTATGCGTGGGTGTCCAATTCATTTTGCTCTACCATCATTATTTCGAGGTGTTTCAAACGGAATGACAAACTTAGTATACCCCTATAGATTTCATCTAGGGTATAATAATGGCACATTTGCTCATTTGCATCCGACTGTACCTTTTTGTTATAAATTGTATCATATTACAAGCCATCTCTGTTCTAAAGTATTATTCCTTTATTCAACTTGAAATTCCCCGCAGGAATTTACAGTTTTCTCTTGCCCGCGCGGCTTGAACATATTTGCCTGCCTACAACCGAAGCTAAATGAAATTTAGGGAAGCACAAATAAATCTACCTCCAGTTGAAACAAATCCATACAGCGTTGAAAAACACTATTCATATGAATGAAATTAACTCTAATGCTACTTCTATAGCAGCGTTTGCAGGTCTCATAGAGAAAAATCCTCGAGAACTTCCCAAGCCATGAAATAGAAATCTATATGTGTGCATGGCATTCCGTTCTCTAAAATGTTCTATATTGATACTTATAGAAAAGTGCCAAACATTGACTTTATTTTTGCTATAGAGCCTAAACTACTATCCCTACAGGAAAATAGTATTCTAGTAATTTACAGCTTGGTTTCTTATCTTCCAAAAGGCTATGTAGTAAGTATACCTTACTTAACAAAATAATAAAATAGTTGTTATGTGTTCGTCTTGTTCGTAAACTTTTCCAGTACCTTTTGATCCTGCGCAGATTTTTTTTTTCTTTTAGGTCTTATTGGGAAAATTAACAATTCAGGAATAGTGAAGGGGTGCTTACCTGCATGGATAAACAAAGTACCAAAAATCAGAAACAAGATAATACATCAGGCACACAAACACAATTACTTACACATATACACACCGAATGGATCAACACTTTACACAAAGGCCTAAAACAGAAAACAACTAGAAGCACATTCAACACACGCATAAACATACACATATTAAAAATATAACCTTTTTAGTTAGTATTTAAATTTTCAAATATTCTCTTGTCAAAGCTTAGGCCTAAGAATTTTAAACTAGATCAGTATATAGTTAGCTATAGAAATATCTTACATATGCATATTTGTAATTTTTGCCAGAACTGTACTAGCTCGTTCAGCATGAGGATCAATCGTTACTGTTCCATTCGAGTATATGATTATTCATCTTAATTCTTGTCCAGTAATTCCTATAAAGTAAACCAACAGTAGGTAAATTACTAACTGCTGTAAGGTAGTAAGTGTATGAAGCGTGCTCTAGTCTGTTGCCAGGAGCTGGTCAGTATACGATATTCAAAATTGGAATATTCAAGTCTTGGCGCTCACACAGCTACTGCTAGCATCACTGACATATAATAAGAATGGACTGAGCGTTCTTGATTCAAAAGTGGTACAAATATTGAACAGGCTGTGAAAACCCTTTATTTCGTACAATTGCACACCGATTCATAATTTATTATTATTTGTCGATTGGAAACACTAAAGTTGTTATAAAATAGTATTGCATTAAAATAAAATTATTTAGAAAGTTAAACTTGTTTTAATTAACCCAAAAACACATTTGAAATATTACTGAAAAATGTGCTCCTCTGCAGATTTTTTGTCGAAATTCCTTGAGCTTGTAAGAGATAGACGTATAAAAACAATATATTTGTCTCAATTTTTATGTCAATTCCAATGCATTCCAATTAATACAGCCATACTGTTTCCAAAATTGGTTACAGTTCAGTGTACATTTTGAGCTTGAAAGAGACAAATAGATTTTAGCAAAAATTTGTGCCATTTTTGACTATAGGAATTAGATAGGATAGCTCAGTCCATTTTTATTATATGTCAGTGGCAAGCATGGAAACCCCCATGAAGTTCAGTGGACTGAATGTGGTTGCTCCCATGTTTTTGTTTGTTAGGACTGCTTCCTGTAGTAGCGATAGGTCGCTCTTCACTTAAAAAAGAGTAAAAGGCGTGGATCAAGTTTTTCTTTTTTGTACGGATGGGGAACATAAGATCCTGTGGTTTTTTTTGTGAAGGAATATCTGGAGAAGCGGTAGTAACGAGGTCAAAAATATAAGAAAAACGAGTTCTTCATGCTTATAATTAACTATACTTATAATTAACTATACTTAGTAGTTACTTATAATTAACTATATTTTGTGTGTAGTCTTTCCTATTGTGGAATATCTTTATTGATAAAAGTAGATCTTATAGAGAAATCTGCACAAATTTAATTTGTTAAGTATTTTGGATGAATTACGTAAAGTGAATAAATTTAAGTTTCTTCTGATCGCGAGTTTCTTCTTGTACATCCTCTTCTTCGTCAGTAAAAAAGTTTCGTGGTATCTTTTTTGTGTGGAAAACCACGTGGCGCCCACAAAACCCAGCTTTCCTGCAATTTTGTTCACGTATTGAACCCAGACCCTCCCCCACTTGAGCTACCATCACTTACGCTTCAAGGGCAGCGTAACATAGTTTTGATTACAAAGTAACTTTACCATTTTACGCTCACTTACTCTCACCTGAGTAATAATTGCATGTGTATGTGCAGTCGGAGTCCGAATCTATAAGCAGCTACATTCGATATCATCAGCCCACGGCATGCCATGACGGCACAGGGCCATATACCTACAATGATTATTCATCCGAGAGTTTTTGTTTGAGAAATTATAGTCATTTGGTTTAAATAATTTTTTAAAAAATTTTTTAGGAAAGGTATAAATTTTTTTTCGGTTCGCAAGATAAGAAAACAAGCTTAAGATTATCAGCAGACAATTTTTCTATATGAATAGTAGTTTAGGGCGGAGAGCGATATTCAAATCAAACTTTCGTCAGTTTTACATAAGACCAGTGCAAATATTTAAGAATGCTAGGACTCCATTGGGGCTGTCATGTGGTAGTGAAGGAGTCTATTTGATGGCTTGCGAAGTATTCTCGGGGGTTTTACATAGAGGGATTTTTCAATTACATTCGTATTCTTCCCTTGCTTCCAAAGACGCCACTCCACTGGATTTTAAGAAAATTGTCATTTAGGTTAGGTTAGTTTTTATTAGCGGCTATAGAAATGTGTACATACGATCAGCCACACATAGGCTATCAATGATCGGGTCCATTTTCATGTCACCTCATTCGGTCCCTACCCTGGTGATGACTACTTTATTTGCCCCCTCCCCCCAGGAAAACACTGATCGTTTTGTTTTAAAGATAAATCTTTTAATTCATTTGCTCGAAGTTTCGGGTCCAAGTGCGACCCTTCTTGAGGAGCTCTATATAAAACTGCACATAAGTCAACTTTCTTGAAATTGGTACAAAAATTTGACATACGTTTTTTGTCTGCACGTATAAATGATTTTCTTAAAAATAATAATAATAAATAACAATTACGCGGAATAGAAAACTGATTACACTAAAATAAAAATAAACATGCATTGTTAATAAATTAAAGTCGCCCTGCACTCTATCGTCACCCACGAAGTGAGCTGTTAGCTTATGCTGACAGACTGGATCTGACGTCCAATAGTACTCACTAGGAAGTACTACTACCATAACACAGTCTACTGTACCTTCTTCCTCCTTAGATATCAGTTTATTGGAAACTTTCTAAGGTCTCCTCGTATTCACTAACTTATCTTTATCTAATTTAACCAAAGCTATGCCCTGAATAATTGGCCATTCCTTGTATCTTCCCAGCGGGAAATATGTCAAACGATTTTAAAGGGAAGCGCTTCCACACCATAGCCAGAAAATATCTTTTCCGAAACACTGTCTTACCAAAGCCAAAGGAATCGTCGCGGAAGCAGATATCTTCTCTGAGTTAAGCCTTATTCGTTTTTCGTTGTGAAAAGATGACTAAAATCATAGATGGAATAAGAGCTAGATGTCGCATAGCATACCATAGAAAAGTATACAGATTTTAAATGGCTGGTCCATACCGGAATAGACCACAACATGTTTCTGAGGCACCGAGAACAAATATTGCTTTGACAACAGTTTTGTACACATTTGGTCGACTGCCTCAAAATGGTAGATGCGGGAAAATATGAATCACTCGACGTAACTCTCATCATTTTTCTTTTCATGTCGCTGTACTGATTAAAGTAAAGGAAGGATACACAGTACAACATATTCGGTGCGGTCGGAAAGGACATAAACGTTACTTCTTTCTTGTCTCGTTTTTGGAAATATACTTTTTATTTTGCTGTAGTTATTAGAATTTGATTTGATTTAAAAGAAACAACTTTATTAAATTCATTTGCCCCTGAGAGTAATTTTTTGGAATGTTATTGCATGACGGTTTTGCACCAACTAAATATTCTCCTATCGAACTTAACAATTTTCCTAGAAATTTACAATTCGCCCTGACTTTGACAAACTAATAACATACGATGACTTGATGACGTGCCCAAAGGGTAAGTCGGCAATGCCTCGTTCCATACAAAATCACCATTACCACGACCCAATGAAGGGAAGACCACAATTTTTTTTAGAAATTTACTGGAAATTTCTTCCTTTGAATTTTCATGCATTGGCCGAGGCCGAGAGCTCTAATATAAAATCAATGATGCCTTCCATCAGGGAAGGCCGCAATTTTTTCTTAAAATTTAATGGAAAATTTTTCCCTAGAATTTATATGCACTTTTGGAGGGCGACAACAACTGCTATGAGCGTAGACGCGAAGCCAAGCAATAAGCAAAAAATCTAGTAGATTTCTAAGAAAAAATTGCGGCCTTCCCTACATCAGGTCAAGGCATTGTTAATTTTATATTAGAGCGAGGCACAGCTCTGTATGTTATTAGTTTTTCTACGGCCCTGTCCTTTGCCGACGGCTTGTATACATTTGCACACAAATAAAATGCTTCATTATACGTTCAAGAGCTTTGCGGTTCCCTTCCACTACCTCTCTATTCGGAGATTATGCTCATCTCCAGTCACCACAGAGACTGATGCCAGATCTATTGAATGAAGATCGCTGCGAGTGCATTTACGCCCCACCCGCTACACCGATTATGTTGTGCTGTGCATCATTCCTTTAGTTTGATCAGCACAGCAACATGAAAAGAGAAATGATGATAGATATGTACGTCGATTGATTCATATTTTCCAGCATCTATCATGTTGAGGGAGTCGACCAAATGTGTACAAAACTGCTGTTAAAGCAACATTTGTTCTCAGCACCTCTGAAACATGTTGTGGTCTATTCCGGAATGGACCAGTGATTTAAAATCTGTATACTTTTCTCTGGTACTCTATGCGACATCTAGTTCTTATGCCATCTATGCTAGAATGCATCTGAAAGCGCAGTACAAGTTTCTATCCTTTCCGAAGAGCTCGCTTACCGTAGCCAAAGTAAGCTGTGCGGAAGCAGATCTATTTTCTGAGTTTACGCGTATTCATAACCTCTCTTTTTTTTTGTGAGAAGATGACTCATCTATACATCTGAAAGCACAGCACTATTTCCATTCTGTAGTAGTCAGGTTGAAGTGTGCGGTTAATTGAAAATTTATATATTTTAAAATAAAATGGAGCGCATTCAGAATAAAACTGAAATTATTCATAAAGCACTTATCCTGATTCCCTCTGTCTGTATTCCCCAAACGCACTCCAAGACTGCTACGGCTACCCTACAAGCGCTCCAAGAATGCTATGCTGCAAGCGCTCCAAGAGTGCCACCCTACAAGTGCTCCAAGAGCTGTTCTCAAAAATCTGCAAGCTCCCAAAGAAGCGCTCTTTCATTCGTTTTTGAGCGCTTTCATTTCCCGCTGGGTTATGTAAAAAGACACACGCACAAACACAACAGCATTTCACCAAACAACAATCGCAAAATTAACCACAGTAAAATGATTATTGATTATTCTTTCACATTACTTTTGTTCATGGCAATATAACGTACTGTGCGGTGAATTTTGATGTTATAATCTAACTATATCAGAATCCCATTTATGGAATGAATATCCGTCATTTCTTAATATCTTTGGAAAAACGTATAATGTTCAATACTCACCCAGAATTGCACATAATTCTTTTCCTGTAATTGCTTTCTACTGCCACAGTTGTGGTGCAATGCATCAAGGAGATATCCCTTGAGTTTTGGCGGTATAACATTATAAATAAAAGAAATTGCAACAAGAAAAACTCCATATCAAAAATATTAAGTGCAGTTAAGATTTCACAGAATCTTCTACAATTGTATATTCCCCAGGAAAAAAATCAGGTGCAATCATGTCTAACTTAAATTCTCTGAAACGAAAGCTCATTTTCTTAATGGAGTTTTCCGCTATGGGTATACTTATGTCGTCGTCTATTGCGCTCAAACATAAAGACTTCTCCACTTCATATATACATATATAAATGTTTCCCAGGGATTTTGGGATTGCATACAGTAGTAGCTACAAAAGCAAATAGGAGGACAGACAGTACGAAGCGCATACCAATCATCCTCTGAATACTTGTCATAAAATATACAGAGAAGTAATAACTTGTCATCTTCCTTGAAAGGCTGTGTACATCAGAAATGTTCTCCAGAAGCTACTCGAAATCCATTCACACTGGGCTTGTGTATCCCTTTAATGTCAGAATCAGGTAGGTTCCATTGGGAATTTGATTTGCAAACATTCATGAAATGTATAAATGGGAAATGAATTGGTATAAGCCGTTTCCACTCCCACTTTCGTAGGGTTTGTCTGGATGTTATGTATTTAAGTACGTTTGCATTTAATAAATATTACAAACAGGAATTGGTTATACAGGAGCAATTATCAGATAGATAGTTATCGTTCTAGGTAAGTACTACCAGGTGTTATTCCTTCCTGTGCCTGTGTCACAACATTATAATGAATGGTATTGGATTTATCGATTATTGAGTTAGCGTTAAATCAACACCAAATTACGTTTTCGCCTGTTTCATTATAAGCCGTAGTCGAAAGGAGTAAGAAAAAAATTAATTGTCGCCCTATAGAAGGCTTTTCTTGAAAGATTTTTTCCAGGATTCTTTTTTTTGTGTGTCCGTTTTGTAGACAAAATGCATTGGAAAAAATTGCATTATTTTTCTAAGTCTGATTTTCGTGAAAACATTACCTACACATAGGGCTGCCATCTGTAAATTCATTAAACTAGGACAACGAGTTCGAAACCCCCGGATATTTTTAGCTTGAAGCCCAGACAGTGCTGCCAGATAATTTTCTTATTTTACTTAATAATAAAATATGTACAAATTATTATACAGTCTCTTCCCGTATTTATCTTAATATGTATATAAAAATCACGTGTCACTATGTTCGTACACGCTAATATCCGAAACCGCTCAACCGATCTCAATCAATGAAATTTTGCGAATTTGTTTGGTTGATTCCATCTTGAAAGATTGGATAGTTTTGGACACGATAAATGGCGCTGTTGTTGGGATCTAAAAAACTGCCTGAAATCGCGTCGACGTGGAAAGTTGAAAGTTGGTGCATGGCGTTTTCATAAAAATTGCAAGTAATCATTTAAAAATGGACTAAATCGGGTAACTCTTTGGTAGGATTGCCGTACAAATATTTCGTTTTAAGTATATATTTGGACACTGCCTGACTACGAGTACACGTAGAAAGCTGAAATTTGGTTTGTACTGTTTTTTTTGGAAACTGCCTGAAAACGCGTCGGCGTGGATTCCTCAAATTTAGTACATGGCGTTTGTATAAAAAAAATGTAGATTTAAGTTCAAATATAGGACACATTAGGCCACACTTTCGTAGGATTGCCATACAAAAATTTCGTTTCTGACTATATATTTGGCCGCCTGAGAACGCGTCGACGTAGAGAACTAAAATTTGTCACTCGGCCTTTTCACGAAAATTGCAAATACAAGTTCAAAATGGACTCAATTGGGCGATCCCTTTTTGATGTTACCATACAAAACTTTGGGTTTTCACCATATATATTTGACACTGCCTCACTTGTCCACGTATAGAGGTGAAATTTTATACACGGGTCTTTTTAAAAAAACATGGAAGTTAAGTTTACAAGTGAGACCAATTGGGCAACTTCTTCGTAGGGTTGCCATACAAAAACTTTGGTACGTAATGTTTTCATAGTAATGGTAAATAAAATTTCAAAAATAGACTAAATCAGGATACCTCTTCTTGGTGTTGCCATAAAAAACTTTTGTTTTTCGTTACATACTTGGTAGCTGCGGGAGCAAGGGTCAGAGTGGAGAGCTCATATTTTGTACACGGCGTTTTCATAAAAATTGGTGCAAATACAGTTCGAAAATGGGACCAATCGGGCAACTCCTTCGTAAGATTGCCATACAAACGTTTCGCATTTTACTATATATTCGGGCACTGCCTGAGAACGCGTCGATGAAGAGAGCTACACTCTCCCACATATATGAATTTATGCTCGCACACTCATGCACGCACACGCACACACAAACAGACATAGATTGAAACCCTAGAGTACGATATTACGCGATTGAGTCCGACAGTAGCTTAGACATTCTGGATCTCTAACAACCCCACCCCCACCTCTTCCAACAAAACTATTTATATTATTCCCGGGCAACGCCGATGGGCTGGCCCTATTTTAATATAAAATTGGTCAGTTTACAAAAGAACAGTGAATCTCTCTTCAATTTATCTTTAAACAAGTAAATTCTGGACCAATTCTATTGATACTCTAGCTAGATGAATACCCGTAGGTAATTACCTATAGTCACCTCTTTATACAAATTTGATTGTTGAAGTGTTTTTTCGCATTTATTTCTAGAACGGCTTGTCTGACAGTAAAAATGTTTATGAACAATTTCATAGGATTTCATATTCTGAAGAACTTTTCAGTACAACTAATACTTTTAGGACAGATCATTGTCACATTATACGTAAAAAACCTAAACTTTTATATGGTTACACAAAGAAGGGGTTGCCCGATTTAGTCCATTTTTGAAATTTTATTTACTGTTGCTATGAAAACTTCATACACCAAACGGGCGGACGGACTGACGGACGGTCGGACAGACGGACGGCCGGGCAGACATGCAAAAATCAAAATAACTTTCAATATTATTCGCGGGTGTCCGAGCTATTTTGCTCTACCAGTAATATTTCTGTACTTTACAAACGGAATGACAAACTAGTATACCCTATGATTTCATCTAGGGTATACAAATATAGATAAAATTTCACTTCTGTAGAAATAAAACATAAATTATCTTATATTAATTAAAGGGACTAAAAACATGAACTTATTACATTTTCTACTTTTTAGACTTTCAAAATTACTTGCTTATAGTTAATGTGAAGCTGTAGATACAGACTTAAGCTTCCAGAATCACGTTATCGGTCTCTGGCACAGTAACCCATGTATACACTTTGGAGGTGCAAAAAATTTACAGACTTTTTTGGTGTCCGGTCTCAAATTGTGATGAAATACACCAAACGGGCTTCCATGTTCTGTTTCCGGTCTCCGAACTTTACTCATTTTTCGTCTCCAAGTCACCGGAAACTATTTGTGTGTACTGCTCTATCAGTTAACTGTGGAGTGAGGTTGACAAAACTTTTTGTATTTAATTTATTATTGGGTCATTCTGTAGAAAATCGAACAAAATTTGCACTTTCCCAACGTTCTTCTTTTGCTGATAGATAAGCTTTTTTTTTTGTCCTGCGATGCATACAGTCTGAATTAAACTAAACTTAAACTGATTTTAAAAGCCTTTAAATTTTCCAATTATATTGGTATGTATAGTTATTTGAGAAAATCATAACTTTGGATCTAATTATCAGAGAGGCATGGTCTTTAGATTATTTCAGAAAAAATTATGTAAAGAATGCCTTTTATAAGACGAACTATTAAGAATAATAAAAATATGCTTTATCTGAAAATGCATCTTTTTAATTTTTCTTATGTCTTTAAATAAAAATACTATTATAATCCTGTTAGTAAGTTATTAAAACCTCATATTTGGATGGTAGATAATAAACCGAGTGAGCAAAAAAAAATGTTTTTCCGTTAGGATATTTTTGAAAAAGAAAAAAAATCTTTCAAATTTGTTGTGTTATCATTTATCCCGCAAAATTTTCACACCAAGGCTAAATGTTTTTAAATTTTTTCACTTTTCGCATGATTTTAATAACATTTCAGATAAATCTTTCTAACAAACTCTTTCTTGACAATGTCTCTGGAGACTTTTTCTTATGGTCTCTAGAGACCAAAACTTTTAATTTCCAGAGACAAAAGTCTTTTTCCGTGTAAACATTTTGGAGACTTTAGTTTCTGTAAACCGGCGACTAGAGATCAAAGGTCTTTCATAGTGTATCTTTGCATAATAAATTTTTAAAATCGTTTACAATTCTTTCTTTTGTCCAGTGCTGAGAAATTAGTGAATTAGTAAAAATAAGACCGTATTTTCAATTGCAGTCCTGAAATATAATCAGTTATATTAGATTAGGAAAAAACATCTAGTAAAATTTGTTAAATTGTTGTAAAGATTATACACTTCCATTAACTCCATGGAACACCATGTTGATTAAGAGTTTATTCGGTTTGTTTATCGGCAATATCAGGTATATGTACAGTACACGCAAAAATTAAACTTTTATTTAATGTTTTCGAAAATTTTAAAACCCGGACGGTATAGAAAACCCCGTCCGGACACTTCCCGGACACCCTCCAAGCTAAGATATTTTCTACAATAATGTTGTATTCGGAAAAAGTTCTGTTGATTTTCTTCTAATCCGGCAAACATTTTGCTTTATTGGACAGCCTTTGTGGGCTTATCATGGTTCGTTGGTTATTGCATCAGTGTAGATATTTCGCACAGATCTATGGCTGTTTGTCCACCTGTAATTTTTTTTGCTGTTCAAAATTACACCGTTCATGATACTAAGAAATCATTGCAAACTATTAATGTTGGTGCTGCCCAATGAGAACACTCAACAACAATATTATTAAGGATGTGGATTGTAAATAAGAACGCCGGGGAATAATTTTCAAGTCAGTGGTCTATTGGACACACGTAAAACTTATGTACAAAATTACAACTAAAATTAACCGAATTCAATTTCACTTCTATTATTTGAATAACGACACTTAAGAACTAAACTTCAATTGATTTAATAAAGTCGCTTACTCACTACACAATAATAATTTTAATTTCAACACAATACTGTCAAAGCTGAGACAACTTTGAACAATGGCGCTATATATATATATATCTATATATAAATATAATAATCAATATGAACTATAATATATGATTAATCAAGAAAATGTACTCACCAATATAAAACTATGGAATCGACTTTATGGCGTTGGTAATTAAATAGTTAGTGATTATCTTGTTCTAGTCGTTCCCCGGAACAAGATACTTTACTTCAGTCGAGACCCAAAGCAAATTTGTATTAGTCGTGTTTATTCTAGTCGGTACCCAGAAAAAATATCTTTATCTCAGTCGAGACCCAAGATAAAGGTTTGAGATTAGTGAGTGTTATTCTAGTCGCTACCCGGAATAACTGTCTTTATCTCAGTCTAGACCCAAGATAAAGGTTTGAGTTAGTCTATGTTATTCTAGTCGCTACCCAGAATAACTATCTTTATCTCAGTCGCTACCCAAGATAAAGGTATTGAGTTAGTAAAATCTATTCCAGTCGAGACCCAGAATATGTATCTTTATCTCAGTCGGTACCCAAGATAAAATTGTTATGTTAGTAGAATTTATTCCAGTCGAGCCCCAGAATAAATATCTTTATTTCAGTCGCTACCCAAGATAAAGTTATTAGGTTAGTAAATTTTATTCCAGTCGAGACCCAGAATAAATATCTTTATCTCAGTCGGTACCCAAGATAAAGTTTTTGAGTTAATAATTATATTTTATTACAATAGCCAAGTCGAATTCCAAATGTTGCGTAATCTATGAAAGCTGGATGCGAAAAGAGAAGCTTCAAGTTGGCCTGCGACTTATATTGCCTCTGAATTGCGCACGGCTCCAAAAAATTATTTGACATTGCGCATAGTAACCAAAGTACGTTGACCTTAGCAGCTGTGTGTAGGCAGCAACAGAAAAGTCCGTTGACCTTAGCAGCTGTACGTAGGTCAGAAGAGTACATTGACCCTAGCAGCTGTGCAAAGCAACTGGAATTTTCAGCATTTTTGTTGTCGTTCCTAATTTTGCCTAGCTAAAGTTATTAGGATTATAATTATACAATAAGTTACCTATTAAAATATTGCTAATTTGCTATTTTAAAGATACATTTAAATATACAGATGACTTAATCTAATTCCATTTGATTCGCGCACTGTTATCGAAGACAAGTTACTTTCCTCTTATTGGATTGTGTCCCGGATTATAATAATAAATAATAATAATAAATTAGGAAAACTATTCCTTTGCTCGTAGCTGTGAAACTATAAATGACTGCGGCTGATTCTATCATACTTCAACTTGTTCGTTATCCAAAAGGAGATCATGGTGATTTGAGAGATGTGGTATCAGAACGAACCATCCTAAATTATACGCTATAGTACAGACCTAACAGTTTTTTCTACAGTTTAATGGTTAAACACACATTTATTGTTCAAAGGCATCTTAGTACCTTGATTCTTAGTCTTCCTTGGTGGTGGGACTCGTGTAGTTTCTCTGACGAAGTTTCAATTATAATATCTGGTACCTACTTTAACGGAAGATCAGCTCTACAGTGGATTTTTCTCACAAATCAGCCGTATCTGTATTCAGTTGTGCATTTAATACCCTCATTTTTGAGTCTTGATTCAGAATTCACCTTCGTTTTTGTACTTTTTTAAATATTTCGCTTAATCTTAATTTTCATAATATATAAGTAGATTTTAAATATTACTTGGCCTTCAGAGGGAATTTTACAATTTAGTTTAGTAACAGTTTTCCTGTTATCTATGACATAATGTGTCGTCTTTGGTGTCAGTGTTGAGGAAGATGTTTCTAAACTTTACATAATTCTTTTCGATTTATTTTCCTCTCACGTTGTTCGCGCGAGTCAGTGCCTCTCTAAAATATCTCCACCATGGTTCAATAAAAAACTGAAGCGTCTTAAAAATAGAATGAATAAATTGTCGAAATGTTATATGCGGGATAAAGACACAGTCATAACAACTTTCTCACATCATACATATAATGAGTTCAAAGAACTTTTCTCTACACTTTATGATGAGTATATTCAAAATTATTTAATGACCCACGCATCTTTTTTAAGGTTATTAATATGAAGAAAAAAACGAATAACTACCCCAATACCAGGTACAAGAGGTACAAGAATTCTTCTAGTAAAGATTCGTCTGCAATTTGCGATATGTTCGCTTCTTTTTTTTTTAATGCTTTTGCCTCGTCAAATTATCAACCTCAAAATAGCAACTTCATTCATATGAACGACTCTCATAACGTGTCATTCACTATCCCTTAAATTTCAGAAGAGGATATACTCGATCATATTACTGGGCTTCCAAATGACTTCATAACTGGTCCCTCCCGCCTTTTTTAAGTCATGCTGCCTTGCCCTGGTAGCTCCGCTGAGAATTATTTTCCAAAATTCGCTCGATAGGGGTTGTTTCCCGCAGCTATGGAAAAATTCTTTTATCAAACCTATTCACAAAAAAAAAAGGTAGTAAAATTGGAACTTCTAATTATAGTAGTGTAGTGATATTTGAAATGATAAGATTATGTGAGCTTATTTTCACTACTGCATTTATTGATAATTATTCCAATTACATTAGTTACATTTGAATCTATTTTATCCAGTTAGTTTAATTCACTATAATTACTGATTATGTTCATTAATTTTTAAATCGCATTTGTAATTAATTAAATTAAATGCAATTTATAATATTTTAGAAGTTCACCATGAATTACGCACTACTTTTTAATTCACTTCATTCTTAAACTAGCTTAACTACGTTGTTTCTTTGAATATGCCATTAAAATGCCAGATTTAGCATATGTTTAGTTTTATGCAAGAAACGTACAATTAAATTTAAGCACTATTTGTTAGTATTATTCACGTAATACCTATCTTAACCAATTTTTTTTATTTCTGCCAACACCAACTGCAAAATAATTTTAGCATATGTAATAATGTACCTTTTTATTTTTTATGCTTGATTGCTGACAATTAAAAAAAAAACTTTTAATTAATAAAAGAAAACTGCCTATTAGATGATCGGATGCTTATATATATGAGATCGTTGTGACAAAATTGAGGCATTTCTTAGGGCTCGCCTCCTTTTTATAGCCTCTGAGCGGCCATTTGGTAATAAAATCCACAAAAATGCGAATTTAGCATATTTATCGTGCTTCACTGACTTGTACAATTATTTCAAAATGTGTCAATTTATCTCAACTAATTTATTTTATATTATCCATAAATTCTCCTCATTTATTTATTTAAATATTTTACTTTTTCTGAAAATTATAAATATGGCGGCGCCCTACCATATTATGACATTTTCCGATGTGGAACGTAAATATTTCTCAGTTATCTTGCATCTCGTTCCCACATATTTTTCTTTCCCACTAATTATGGGAATTAATTTAACCGTTTTTATTGAATATTGACTTACCTGGTGAATTTCGCACCTTTTAAGCTTGATTAACAGGTTGCGCGCATTCGAATTAACCAAATTTACTTTTCAACGAGTAAATTTGACAGTCGCGTTCGCGGTATTTCAGTACGAAAGCGTCGTGTTGTTTGTGTTCATTTGCGTCAATTTTAATGGATTTATAATCCAGGTAAGTTCATTTTAATGGCTTTTATGTGTTTTTTATTTATTATTTGTGTGTTCCAGCATGAATAATTTACAAGAAATATGCAAATTCTGCTAAATTATTCATGTTGGAAAAGTGATTTCTGAAATGTCAACATTGTCACAAATTGTTGAATTTCATTAAATATGATATTCATGCATGTTGCGAATTCATGTAATTTGCATATTCAAACATTTTTGCATGTTTTGCAAATGTTTAATATGCGGAGTATATGAATTTCGCGAATAAATTTCAATATTTACATTTGCGTGTTTCTTGCTGTACTGCCAAGAAATTCATATCTTGGCAGATTTCACATATAATATGCGCAATTTGTAATTGCTTTACTTATCAGTTCATTATTTAATTCAATCTAAACTAATTTATATATTTTCTATTATTTTCAGATTAGTTCCTGACACTGCAGGATGAACTGGAGGACGTTGATCTAGGGAATACTAAGGGAAGTATGAAATATCGTGTATATCGGTTTCAAATTTTTATTATTTCTTTTTTTATTTCAGGTGTATTCAACAGGCCTATTGCAATATTATCTTGTATTTCAAAATTATTCGAATCTATCATTTACTGTCAATTATCAATTTTCTGCAAGAATTTGCTCTCTTCAAACCAACGTGGGTTTATTTTGTGCAGGTCTACAACCACTAACTTGTTCGAATTTCTCTCGGATACGATTGTCGGGTTTCTAAAAAGGCTACCAGACAGATTATATTTATACTGACTTTAATAAAGCGTTCGACAAGTTATCTCACTCCCTGATATTGTTTAAAATGGAAAAGTATGGGTTTCCCTAACATTCCTAAAATGGACCATCATTCATTCCATCTCTAGAGTCTTGAAGGCTTCGGCTGGCGTACCTCAAGGGAGTCATTTGTTCTTTATTCTATCTATTCACGACCTTGTCTCTGTTGTGAGGTATTGTAAGGTCTTGATTTATGCTGACGATGTTCAGCTTTTCGCTCAGATTACCTGCTAACCCTGATAATTTCAAAACTTCAGTTTTAGAAAGCTAGAAAATCATGTGGTGTGCGTGTTGGGTGGGAGGGGTGGGGGGTGTTTTGTCGCTATATATTTATAACCAAGTCACCATGATTTTGTTTTAAAAGTAGTCTTTTCAAACGGTATCTCCCCCTCCCCCCAACAGCTTACAAAACAATAAAAAAAATATTTGCTAATCTTTGACTGTCAAAATATGTGGGCGTCACAAAGATCTAACATTCTGCCAAATTCTTACCTCGTGTTGTTTTCGAGAAAATCGTATGTGACGGATAGACCTTATAAGGGCTCCGATTTTTTACTTTTGGGGTACGGAAGCCTAAAATGACGAAATCAGGCTTGATAACATCCTCTGGTATTTCATCCATCTTCTCCATGATGAAATTTATTTCAGTAGCAATAGTTGATCGCTGCTGTAGATTAGATTAGATTTGCTGAGGAGTGTGCAGACATTTAGCCTAGCTTTTGCTATTGCTCGTTGCCTTTCTAGGCGTAGAATGCTATTAATGTCTAGAACCATTCTGGAATTGAGGTTCCATATACGTAGTTTTGTGGAGAAAAAACATATTCGAGGTGGAGTCAGCTTCGCCTAGCCAATGCTCCGAGGTTTCATCAGCATCCTGACAGAAATGGCAGAATGAATTGGGGCAATTGCCTGAGAAGAGCTCTGTTCTCCTAAGTAAGGGGAGTAGAAGTTCTTTTGTTTTTCCCCCAGAGGTGTCGATAAAATTTTTTACTTGACGAAGTCTTTGTAGCCTTAGGCAATAAAGAGCTTTTGGTTTAGTCTCCCAGCTATTTATGATAGTTCTGAGGTAACATCAAATCGGTACTCTATTTTTTTTTATAATCGTCAACTTAAGCGTTTCCAAGATCTTTTTATATGTGACGGCTTTGTCATTTTAAATACTTGTACTAAGGCCTTTTAAAAATGATTTGCCATTGTGTATCCTGTATAAAAATTTTTACGTTAAATTCCATAATTTCAACATTACTGGTCAGTGGAGTTGTGTTTTTGTTTGTAGTGTAATGAATCTCGCATACTTGAAGCGGTACCGCTCCCTGCAAACATTTTAGGGAACAGCTCACTTTCCCGAAGTAATCTCAAAATGAGACTTTCCAATTTCCTTCGAGATTCCTTCGTTTCCCTAAACCTCTGAGTGTCTTGAGTTAATAAAACGAGAATTATGTTCATTTTACTAATTTGGTAATCTGGTTTCCTTTCGGTATCGAGTTCACTCTTGAGGGTTTAGCCTGAGTTTACGATTTACCTACTCGCAACCCATTTTCGAATTATGATGTTTACAGAGATAGATCTCACTCAGAATGTTTTCCCACTTTGTACCTATGAATCATTTAACAAAGAAATTCCTCGACAATTGATGCAAGCATCCTTTTTGTGTATATGTACGTACACCCGTATAATCTGTTCGTACAGAGTAGATACAGAGCATTCCAAAAGGGATTGGAATTTAATCATAATTTTATTATTACAATTCAAGGAATGTACTCCTAGGAGAATTGCTTTATTCTTAAGCTTGTGCTAAAGATATTCTGCGGCAGGTGAATTCTTAATTAATGTTCGCTAGTGGAAGTTTCTCTCTAACCATAAATATTTCTATTTGAAAATTTCGAATCTAATAAAATATTTGAAAAGCATGAAAGAATTTAATAATTTTCATGAAGTTAAACAGATTTGAATACACCTATCTAGGTACCTACAATACATTCAGAACAAATTGAACAGAAGCAGCACGGGACTTTAATTATTTCAATGCCTCAGGTTGGATACACTCATTTAACCGTGGCACATTCCGCGACTCATTTTCTCTGTACATACCTACCTGTGAATGCAATTAAATTGTGCTCAGGTATGTTCATGGTATATTTAGCTGTTGGCTATATATTGGGGATGAGAGTTTATTTATTTCCAAGCGTTCATATGAATCTCGGAAAATTTAAATGTACCTTACTACATATACAGGAGTAATACTGAAATGTTTGTGGCTAACTCAGATTTTGCACAGAATTTATGGGATACAAAGGTATTTGGTCCAGGTGATGTCCAATATCGACAAAGTTTTAATGAATAAAGTTTTAGGGGTGTTCTTAATTCTTCTCTCTACCTAAACTACACAGTGCTGTTTTGTTTCATAAGAATTTCAAGTTCAAACTTAATAAAGAATTTAAAGGACAATAAAATTTAGCAAGAAAGTTTTTCAACAAATAAAGGACATTTATTTCTCTATCCTAGTCGATATGGAAATTTTTACACGTCAATCGAATTACCAGGTACAATTTAATTAAGAGTTGTGTGAGAGTTCTTCATAAAAAGGGATTCCATCTAATGAGTTTTCAGTTCAGAATTTTATGTAGGTAAAACAAGTAACTGTCTATTTTATGTAGAATTAATTTTAGTAAGATTTCTATATCCTTTCTTGTTCTTGTTGTTGCAATAATCTTAAACTTTCTTCACAGTATTGTTTGAGTATTCTTTAACGTTGTTGCAAATCTTTAAAGTTGAAATATGTATTTTCTGCCTCCTCCTTGAAGTCCTTGATGAGTGTATTTCCTATTCTGTAATGTTCTAAGCAATATTGCAAGTATAGTTTTTGCTATAATTAAAAACCTCTTCCAGTTTTAAGGACTTCACCTACTAATGCTGATGTTTACCTTATTATATGTTTAATATATTTTTCCGTTTGTTCGAAATGTTTTTGTAAGTGTAGCCTGATGGAGATGTGGAGAAAGTCTCACTCACTTACTATAAAAATATGACATTTGTAAATTTTTGTAGATATGGGAAACTATATATGTATGTAGGAGATAATAACAATAATTTTAAGGGATTGTTTGTAGATTTTATGGGAAAATAATGGAACTTAGTTGAAGTGATTATCAATAAATTTCAAATCGATTTTTTGGTAATTTGATTAAGGTCACTTGTGCACGACCGGACATTTAAATGTTGGTCGCAATCGCATTTATCAAGACTGGAATACGGTAAAATGAAAAACCGCGCTATTTTCAAAAAGGAATTTTGCTGTGGTTTTCGGATAGTTTGGAGAGCTCTTTTAGTAGCCACAGCACTGTCGATCTGGCATTTCCTTCATGCCATATGAATAGAGTTTGTTCTGAGCAATACGCTATAGTGACTTCGAAAGTGTTTTGAAGTGACTCTGTGAATTTGACAATAGTGTAAAAAGCAATTGGTTGCACTGAACGAGAAATAGCGAAAAAAACGTTTTGAAAGAAAATATTCATATGTATGTGTACATATAATATACGATTAGAAAACAAACTCAGTTTTTTTCCTTTAAATTGGTAAATTGGGACTTCTATAAATTAAAACTATAAACAGCAATAAAATAATTTTCTTCTTTACATCCACTTTAGTTTTATTTACTTATTTCTAATGTGTTTGACATTTTAGTGAAAATACATAACCTAAAAAGTAGTTTAGTTGTCGGAAATGATGGGCAAATATATTTGTTTAGTGTAATGTCATCAGTTAATTAATATATATAATAAATAAATTCTTTGCAGTATTTTTATGTAAAATATTTTATAGG
Source organism: Dioctria linearis (assembly GCA_963930735.1). NCBI lineage: Eukaryota > Metazoa > Arthropoda > Insecta > Diptera > Asilidae > Dioctria > Dioctria linearis. Next base: position 22,724,125 of record OZ005743.1, on the reverse strand, counting down.
AAGAGTCCAAATTGTTGGAGATGTAATAGAGGAAACCACGGGAACAGAGGCTGTTGTTCAGAGGTCAGGCGGAATATTGACAACAGATGCGAATTGTGGGACAGAAACTGAAAGTAATTCATTGTAAATAAAACAATTGAAATCAATCACTGACATTATAATTTTCTTTAGATTAGAGGAGGTAGACCACTGCAAAATTAAGATAGCTTATTGATACATACGAACAATATCATCACGACATAATGAGCTCATCTATAAGGCACGACGATTTCTGGGATAGTATTTCTAAGAATTTAGAAGGCTGTGTTTGATAATAAAATTTTACTTTGAATTTAAAGAGTTATTAACAATTAAATTAATTAATTAAATTCTAGTCAATTCTTCCATGCATCATATCCCAAAGTTCATTTGTCATTGATATTGGGCAATACGTGCCATCTATTGCTCCAGTTACATTTTTTAGCCTTGTGCCTCTGTTGAATCGGTCTGCAATGGATATTGCTTCAAGTTCGTTTGACCATTTAATTACAGTTGGAGCAAGCTTGTTTAAAACAGAAATGATTCGGGTAAATACCCAACTCAAAGTCGATTTTGCCATGTCAAATCTACTACCGACTGATCTGAAAAATTAAAATGTATGTTGCTGAAATTCTGTTGAAACTCAGAAGCCGTAAGTTTATTTACCACTCTCTCTATGTAGTGCTTTGATCTGTTCATCGGAATGTCCTTAATTCTATTCTTTAAGCATAATATTATTTCTTCCATTTCTTAGTCTCCATCGGAATCCTCATAAAACCGCTATCATATTAATAAGAGGGAATACCAGTGAAAATTGAAAATTGACTTTCGGCTTGCACCCGATATCTGGAGAACAGGTGTGTCTTATTATTCCAAATAAATTTTAGTGTTTAGATAAAGGTCCAATCCGTGAGAAGAGTATAGCCAATTTCTCAAAATGAATCCTGAAGTTATTATATAATTATCTGAAATTTGTAAAATTTTTAAAAATTGTCATCTCTTGCACCACTTTCAGCTAAGTGAAAGTCATTTATGACCCGATTTTGATATAACTCCAAAGATGTGTCATAAAAAGAAGAGATAAGTTTTTTACTTTTTCTTTTTTGGATCTTTTGGGCTAATATTTTAGCTAAACAAAATATGACAAAATGAACACTTTTCGATCAAAGTTTTAACAACGTTCCAATGTAAATCAACTGTTAAAAAGTAACTAAAAATTAAACTTTGTAATGTTATTTACTCAATTTTGCATAACAATAGCAAGAAAACTTATGCTTACAGCGTAATAATAAAATAATACAATTGTCAATAAATGATATTATCATGGACACACTTGCTGTTTTGTGTGATATTATCACAGACACACTTGTTTTTTTGTATGCAAACGTTTTGGTAGGTGGCGCGTTGCGCAGAAAGCTTATGCAATGTACATGAGTTGTGACTGATACATTGGAAGAAAATTATGGCGTGCGGACGTGTGCCTTGCGAGCAATACCCAAAGTACAAACATCAGCGTAAGAAATTTACTGATGTTAGTGCGATTGCAGATTATCTTATGAAATTGTAATTAACGAGTATAACTAACTATAGGATAATTTTCAAGTAGTGACGAAGGGTATCCCGAAATAAATAGACACATGATAAAATTGGAGACGTTATCACAACTTCAGTATAATTGAATTTTTATTGAAAATGTGTAAAATCTTTAGGGTGGTTCAAAAGTTATTCCCAATTATTCCCATCAGGATTCACGAATATTGGTGAAATCTTCAACTCCTAAAGGAAGGTTTCTAGGGGGTGGGGGGAGGCTATATGGATCAATTTTTTGATCAGCTTACCTCAAGGAATCACGTGATATACCGGAAGGTATCTTGATCTGAATCACCCTGTATATACTAAGATTTAGTATTATAAATACTATACAAAAATCTTAAATTAATTTGGCATTTTATTTCCAGCAGTTGTAACATGATTTATACTGAACTTTGCTTTGTCGAATCAATTAAAATGTTTTTATTCTTAAATAAATTTATTTGAGAAGCATTTTCGCAAATCTGATGTTAATTAGGAACTATATATTATACTAAGTGTGTATGCAGCAGAAGTAAAATATTTTTTCACTTTCGAAAGCTTTTACTTTTGTTCCATCGATGTATCAAAAGATCGATATTTTTCGTCCGATGTTTTAACGACATCAAGGTTTGCCTTTCAATGTATCACTTGATTACTACATCGATGTTTTTAAAATTTTGTGTGTTCCTATATTGGGCACCGGAACCCGCTGTAGGAGTTGCCACCAGACCTGGATTTACCCTTAGGCTGACAAGGCTGAAGCCTAGGGCCCCGCCGTCCGGCTGGGCCCCAAATTTCAATTTTTATATCAAAAGGTTTAACATTTTAATATTAAAATTGAAATTTTTACTTTAAAATTTTTTTTTATAGTCAAAATTTATAAAAAAAGTTTTTGCAGTTTTTTTTTCAAAACAAGGTTGGCTTTGGAATTTCCTTCAAGCGTTTACAAACACAACAATAAATTGAAATCATTGCTTCAGATTATTGATTGTGCTTCAGACGAAATATAGGTTTTTTAGTTAACTACAAAAAGTTATTAGTTGAAGTTTATTGAATAATTTAATAGTGAAGTGAGAATTTTATATACATAAGCGTAAGTACTTCACTTTCTCCTGTGTTTCTTTTTTAAATTTAGACTTTGGTTTTCTATAACAGAGACATAATATTGAACATCCCTAACTTTTATAATGTCTTCCAAAAGAATATATGCTAGTGGTGCGGAAAAAAGAAAACGAAAAGCTGAACTGGAAAAATATGAAGCTTCGCTTCCGAAATTAAGTGAGTATTTTAGCACTATTGAAACAACCAAGAGAAACAAAAATTGCGGTGAAAAAGAAATATCAGCAACATTGCTTCCTGATCAAGAATCTGCAGATACCGTGGTGCGATCTGAATGTCTTAGCATTGATATATCATCATCATCCTTAACTGAAGATGTCAGCATTGGTACCGCACAAATCAATTTACCTTCAATTTCGATGGAAAGATTCGAAAATACGTTGGTGACAACAGATGATCCGGCCACATGGTTAAATATAACTAAAGAATTACGTGAACAAGTCATCAGAAGGCCCATAAATCAAAATTTGAGCGGTAATTATTCAAAATCCCTAAGAAAAGAAAACACTCAATCTAGATTTTTGCCATTGAGTATATTTGAAAGAAAAATGTGCAATGGCGAACAGGTTACGAGAAAATGGTTGGTATATTCCCCTTCTACCGGAAACGTATTTTGTGTACCTTGTAAACTATTTGGCAAACAAGAGTCTGCGTTTAGAAGTGGGTTTGGAGATTGGAAAAACTGCCAGAATCTAATTACATCGCATGAAAACAGCAAAAATCATAAAGAAAACGTTAATGATTGGTGTACAATGTTTAGTCATTCTGGCAGAATTGACTGTGAAATTGTCAAACAACGACAAATGGAATAAAGTTATTGGCGTAACGTTCTTAAGCGCGTCATTGAGACCATAAAATTTCTCTCAGAACGAGGGCTTGCCTTTCGTGGCGACGATGAAACACTTGGATCTCCATCTAATGGCAATTTCTTAGGCATTCTTGAAACCATTGCCAAGTTTGATCCATTTCTGGCTAGCCATATTGAAAGATATGGCGGAAACGGCTCCGGAAGTACAACATATCTATCCAAAACAGTTTGTGAGGAGCTAATTCAAGTTATGGGTCAAAAGTTACAGTCAAAAATTATCGCAGAAGTTGAAAGTGTTAAATACTTTGCCATCAGTGTAGATTCTACTCCGGACATCTCCCATGTCGACCAACTTACATTTACTATACGATATGTACTATCGAATGGAAAACCAGTCGAGAGATTTGTCAGATTTCTTGAGCTCCACAGCCACGGTGCTGAAGATATTTCTAACCAAATTTGAAAATTTATAGAAAATGTTGGTCTTGATATTAATAATTGTAGAGCTCAAAGCTATGATAATGCTGCAAACATGGCTGGCATTTAGACAGGCGTACAAGCACGAATAAAAGATGTAAATCCACTTGCCCATTTCGTACCGTGTGCGGCACATTCAGCAAATCTCGTAGGTGCTTGTGTTGCTGACTGTTGCTTAGGCGCTGTCAACTTTTTTGGCTTTATTCAAACATTATACAATTTCTTTTCTGCTTCGACATATAGATGGAAAAAATTAAAAAAACTGTTTGCCGAAAGGTGGCCTCGTTGTTAAATCGCTTCCTCAAACTCGATGGTGCGCTAGAGCAGATGCAATTAAAGCTATTTTTAAGGGTTATGCAGAAATTAGAGCTGCTCTAAGTGAACTTTGTAATGATAATATTGAGAATAGAACTACGCGACAGGAGGCCCAAAATTTGGATAACAAAATGAACGAGTTCGATACAGCGATACTAACAGTTATATGGTACACATTAATAAGCAGACTCAACGCAACAAATCAGTCCCTTCAACACGTTAATATTGATATTCTCAGTGTTGTGAAACTGTATGAATCTCTTTTAAATTTTGTTCTTGCAACGCGTGATAATTTTGATGAAATGGAAGAGCAAGCGAAGAAACTTGTATCAATACATGACTATGTTAGTGAAAAAACACGAGATAGAGTACGAAAACGAATGTTTGATGAAGAAAACACAATGAATATTGAACTGAGGGCTCGTGATAAATTTAGAATTCAAATATTTTATGTAATTATTGATTCTTTGGCTGCTGAACTACGTAAACGACAACTTGCCTATTTGAAATTAAAAGAACTGTTCGGATTTTTAACAGATTTCAAGAAATTAATTTTAATAGAATTGAGACACCAATGTATACGTTTAGTTGAGGCGTATCCTGGTGATTTAGAAATGGAATTCGTGGACGAATTTTTGCAGTTTTCTTCTACGATAAATACCGAAGATGATATTAAAGTTGTAGATTTAATGACCCAGCTGGATAAGTACGTTATGCTGGGAACATATCCGAACGTTAGAATCGTTTTAAGAATATATTTTACTATCCCAGCGACCAACTGCGAGGGTGAAAGATCATTTTCAACATTATCTCGTGTTAAAAATCATTTAAGAAGCTGCACTGGACAAGACCGACTAAATGCCTTATCATTAATGGCTATAGAATCCGAACTTCTCCGCGAAATGGATTTTGATACCATTGTTGAAGATTTTGCAGAGAAAAAATCTAGGAGAAAATGCTTCTAAATTAATTTTGTTTTATTTATGAATTCTACTTTGTTTTATTTTTTATATATGAATAAATGTAATATTATTTTCGAAATTTAACTATTATAATAGCAGAAAGCTATTTAAACTTCTTTTTTCAAAAAAAATTATAATAGGGCCCCATAATATTTTTAGCCTTGGGCCCCCGCAAGAGTAAATCCGGCTCTGATTGCCACCCCGAATGGGAGTTGTAGATAGCCCTGAGTGTCCGTCCTGCCAGGAAGGAGAGCGTGAGACAACCGAACACTTTTTGTATGCTTGTTCGGCCTTCACCCGGTGTAGGCTGGATACTCTACGGTCTGCCCTTCTATCTGTGGATGAGCGGAAAAACCTTACTCGTCAAGACCTGATGCGCTTCATTAAGAGGACAGGAAGGTTTTGGTGAATGGGCTTCTAGGACGGCAGCACAATGGGCCACTGCGGTCTCCGTGTCTCCCTGCCTAAAAAAAAAATATAGCTCTTGTCATATCTCCGCCGAATTCATAGTTATCGTTTATCTTCTAATATAATAATAAAACAGGTCTCCCTAAAAGTAAAGAATTAGCAAAACCAGGACAAAAAAGATTTTTAGTTTCAATTTTTTTAACTTATCTAAATCTTAGGTTGTAAGCAAACTATGCGCACACTGATATACAGCACATTGATAATGCTGTTTTAAGTGAAGACAACAACAGACGAATTTGATCCAGATTCCACATAAATAAACGGTGACCGGAGACGCAATCCAATTAGATAGAATTAATTTATCAGCAATTAGATAATTTATTTCAATCATATTTAATTATATCAGACAATTTTTTTAGTTAAGTTAAACTTATAATTAGCGAATTTGTCAATATTGCAGTATTTTTATCTAATCTTTTGTCATCATAAGTAAGTTTTACTCGTGACATGAAAAGAAGCAAAATTCAAGAATGACAACACATACCATGATCATAATTTGCTTTTGCTACGCACAACTATAGTAAGGCCGACGGTATTGTTTTTCTTACGCAATGCTGTTAAGGCCAATGGTTCTGTTGTTGCTATGTGCAATTTAGAATAAATTGTTGGTGCCGTGCGTATTTCAGAGGTAATATAAGCGGCATGTTAGCTTGAATAGTCCTCTTTTTGACATCAAGCGATCTTTGGTGAAGGTGATTGATTCGGCTCACTGTATTTATTGTGGGTAACGACTCAAACAAAGTCCTTTGTTCCGGGTATCGACTAGAACTAGAAATTTCACTTACAAACCTTCACTTCAGGTATAGACCGAAGTAAAGTCTAACCTAAGCCGTAGAGTCAAATTGCCAAAAGTCTTGTCAGTACGCTTAAGTATTTTATCGTTATTGTCTTCTTATTAATTTTACTACTTTAATTTTTTGAATTGAGTTTCAATTTTACTGATTTAAGCCACAAAGTAGATATATAATAATTTATAGCGATTTATAACTTTATTAGTGAAAAATAGTTTAGCCATTATTAAGTTTGATTAGTGTTTGCAGGACAATCGAAAACTGAAATATGCCATTAGATTTTAACACTAAGTCATGGGCGATATTATTTTCACTCACATTTTTTATTACTTTTTGGACTGTTCTCTCTCTTTACGCGAGAATAAAGACTTAGTTTTCATACCACAATATTAATTTGATGGATTAGCCAATTCGCTTTCCGGATGGAGAACCGATGGAGAACTTTGGCGTTGCGCCAGTTCAATCTTATCGAACAGTTAAAAGCAACTATATCAGTAGTCATTGGTACCATATGTAGAGATTTAAATCCGAAGAAAACACCGGAGTAGGTGTTTCGAAAGAAGAACCTCACATGCAAATTGTCATACACCTTGAGAGCCATGTCACGGTTTTCTAGACGGTGGTCAAGGGTACCCTTGAAGCGGGAAGGTATATTCTAAATTCAGATACTGAAAACAAAGAGATTGACGATCTACTCAGACACCCAAGCAGCTATCAGGGGTTTATCTAAATCCTTTACAACCTCCAAACTAGTATTGGAGTGTACAACAAACCTAAATTTCCTCTCTCGGAAGAACAGGATCTCGTTCTATGGGTGGCAGTACACAGAAATATCAGTGGGAACGACAACCCAGACGAGCTTGCTCGTTTTGGTGCATAATCGGGATTCTACCAAAACGCCTTGTCTCTATTATTTCCGTTTGGGCTGATCGCCTACGCAGTCACCTTTGCTTAGATGAACCTTTGGGTAGAACTACAAAGGAACTGTGGGGGTAAACCTAAAGCAAACATAAAGAATAGGTAAAAGGGATGGATGCCAGACTTTATCAAAGGCCTTTCAAAATATCTAGGGCAACAATTTTGGACAAACAAAAATTGTGAAATCTTTAGTTCGAACGTTCTGTAAGAAAAGTCAGCAAGTCTCTAGATTAGCGACCAGTCCGGAAGCAATACTGGCGATCGTTGATGAGTTACTTGGTTTCTATATATGTGATTGCAATTGGTTGATAATTTGCGGGATCGCTACCCTCTCCGTTTTTGGGAATAGGCTGAAAGTCAGCTAGTTTCCAAGTAGTTGGAAAGATTTCTGTCGAAAAAGGCAAGAAAAATAGTTGAAATAGAAAGTTTTGCTAAGAAAATTCATAGCGAAATAAGTCAATCTGAAATTGAGTCAGTTTGCTGCTAAGTCTGCAGCTCAAGAATTGAGTGGAAAAAACTCTTTATGCAAAGGCGATAATTTCAAGCGAATCTAGCAGCCAAAATATTAGCGTTATCCAGGGGGTCAACAACCACTCATCATTGTTAAGTATAAAAAGAACTGGTGAAGTTGTTCCTGATATTCTTGTCGAAAGCCTAAAGAACTTCTTACCTTTGCGGCTTGGCAATAATCTTTGTCTAAGACTCTGGTCAAAAAGAAACTTTTCTCTCCGGATAGCAGAACTGTAGGTTTGCTCTGTAGTCTTGTAGATATGTTTTAGTTCTAGACATGGATGGAAAAGCGAACTTTTTCGCTCCTATAGCTTGGTTGTACTTATCATTAAACTAAGAGCGATTATGCTGTTGTTTAGATCGATGTTTTCACGCATGCCAAGGCATAGTATGCTACTAAGTTCTAATGTACATTCATCAGGATCCCTCTAGGCAAAACATATTTGACAGGATACGTTTTTGATGAGTTCAGCTGGATTTAAAAAAGTTGTATAAATACGAATATTAAGTTCCAGACAAATTAATTTGTCACACAGAAATTTGTATGAACAATTTTCAACGAAAGCCCACCCAAACAAAACAAAAGGTAGAGTGAAGTGAAGGGCACAAAGTAATGTCTCTTCAGTAGTCAATTCATGAACGTAATATCTGACAGCAAAAAAGACATTTCTACATCAAAAGTGAATTAATCGGAAAAAAACGCGAGTATATCAAAGCACGTACCTCTGTACTACACACTTATGTATGTACATACTCATACGAATTGATAAATTACCAATAAAACAAAAGTAAAATCAATATAAAAACCTCAAAAAAACTGAATCTATTGGTGAGTGCGAACTAAAAATCAAATGAAAACATACGTAACGTAATGAAAAAAAAACAAAAAGTTACCCAAACTCCACATTTCAAACTCCTGTTTACTTGGGGGTAGTTCTATTTTCTATTGAAGAGATTCTATTGAAAATGGAATCACCACCATCAGAAGTGTATCGAGAGCTATTGAACGAGAGTTTTCAGCACTCCAAACTAAATTTAATTTAGCTCCGTTTTTATATTTTGGAACCTACTATTTGCGAAGTTCGAACCAAATCCATACAGTTTTATTTCCTCTTGTCGAACTTGTTAACAGCACCCACTCTTTCATTCGTAAACAAAAAGAGAATTTCGTTAAGTGTTTTACTCTGGGTACGCTTTGTGAATAAATTGAAGAATTCAATAGAATTTTCGGTTGAAATTTACATCAAATTACACCAAATACTACTAATATTATGGTAGCGGTTTTTATTAAGTGGGTAGGACAGTATAGTAGATGGGATATTTTAATTGGATTTAACAAATAAAATCTAATTCATTAGCTATTTTCGACATTCGATACGAATATATAAATTTCGCTAAACTTGTAGGTAATTGCATAAGAAGTTCTTATCGAGTACCCCTCACAAAATATTAAATTTGCACTACACTGGTCAAATAAGATGGAAATGTTATTTACTTGGTGCATCATCAAATGAGATTCATTCAGAACGCAAATTGGAAAAAATAAATCAGGATAAATTTACAGGAAAAGGAGGTGACATAGCTCGCTTGAAAAACCAAAGGTTTTGTATTTGAAAATGTTTTACTTCTAAAAGTTTACAGTCTACAGGGTAATCGAACAACAGAAAAAACTTCAAAAGCATCTAACTAATCTGCATCTCACCACATACAATTTTTCGATCATCTAATGAAAACTTACTTATGGTATAAAATGTCATTCTTAGATTGGAACACCCTGTATGAACTACTACGAACCCTTTCGGTGATAAATATAGTTTTGGGAAACGTGTTCCGCATCGGCGGGATTACTATTCTATGTAGCAGTGCTGTATACTATTAAAAGCCCGACCATCACCGATTTGGATGAAACTTTCACAGCTTGTATTAAAATACCAAAATAGCTCACTCATATTTTTTTGTTTCCCCCTAGGGGTTAGAAATTTCGGTATTTTACCATGAATGTCATTTAATCATTAAAAAAATTATATCTCGAGAACGGAGCAACCAATTTTCCTGATTAAAATATCAAATGAAGACTAATACTTCATATTTTTTATAAAAATTATAGCAGTACCGAACGAATAACGTTAATTATAGTTTTTTTTTTTCAAAAAAAAATAGTGTCTTACTATTGAGGACTTTTAGTTCTTTTTTTCTGCATTTTTATTTCGAAGCTAGAGGCATTGTAGTTTTTCGCACATATTTCTAGAACGGTTCGTCGGACAGAAAAAATGATTATAACCAATTTTCTACGATTTCATATTCTGAAGGGGTTTTCTTTTCAGTACATTAAATCTGCATAGGACTTATCGTTTTCGCAGTATACGTGAAAATTTTAAAGTTTTATATGGCAACACCAAGAAGGGGTTGACCGATTTAGTCCAACTTTGAAATTATATTTACCATTGTTATGAAAACACCATGTACAAAATTTTAGCTCTCGACGTTGACGCATTCTCAGGTAATATCCAAATATGTAGTGAAAAACGAAAAACGAGTTACCCGATTTTCCCCTTTTCAAACTTAATTTTCCTTTTTTTATAAAGTGTCATATGCAAAATTTTAGCTGTCTAGGTTCACGCGTTCTCGAATTTCATCTAAGTTATAAAAAGTGGCTTAAATGTTGCATAAATTAGCAGAAAGATGGCGTTGAAAGTAATGTAATGACCGATGAAACATAGTGTGTTACGGAAATCATTTTAGATTCGGTAATTAGAATCTAATTGAGGTTTAGTGAAGATAATTATTTTTAGAAGATATGGGGGTTGTAATTAGCTACCATCAGCCCTCCTAGGTAACTTCTGAACTAAAAAATTGATTTCAAAGAAATATTTATTTAAAAAATTTCCACCCGCCACTTCGCTGGGCACACCTCTTATATTTACAACCTTATTATTGCGGCAAATCTTAGCAATATTCTGAAAAACGAATTATTGAAATTCATCTAACATTTACATAGAAATATCGATTTTTGTGTATCAAGATAATTTGAAGTTACCCGAAAAAAGCTCAATTTGGTCGGGTGCCAACACAGAAGAAACTCAATAAAATTTTTAAATATAAACGTGAAGTAAAGCATATTTGTAAACTATCTCCTAAAAAGATCTCCATCAGGCCTCTATACCTTTCTATCCATCCTATTCAATCATATCTTCAATATCGGATATTACCCCGCCAAGTGGAAGCACGCTATAATAATCCCGATAACCAAATAAGCAACCAGAATTATAATTATAGTTATATAGTTATAGGCCAATCTCCTTGCTCTCCTGTATAAGCAAAACTTTTGAAGCTTTCATCTTAAAAAAGATAAGATCACACTGTGAAGATAACAATATCATCCCGAATTTCCAGTTTGGTTTCAAACCACAACACTCAACGACACATGCGCTAACAGTTCTAATGGAACATGTTGCGGCCAACTTGAATGAAAAAAAAGCTACGCTCGCCTGTTCATTTGATATTGAAAAGGCGTTCGATACCGTTTGGTCCTGCGGTCTCATTTACAAAATGAAATGCCAATTCGGCTTCCGTAATCAAATTTGTAGGGTAATACATAACTATCTCGTTGACAGAACATTCTCAGTCAGAATTCAAGAAAAAAATTCAAAAAAATTCCAGGTCACTGCTGCTGTACCCCAAGGTTCCCTGCTTGGTCCTATACTATGTAACATATATACACCCGACATCCATAGGCCCGAACAAAATGATTCTAACGTTAAACTGATCTGCTATGCAGATGATATTCTTACATATGTGTCACATAAAAAAAAGATAATATTAAAAGGACAGACCAACAAATATCTGAAAATGTTAGCTGAATACTTAAAAAAATGGAAGATAAAAGTTAATACCTCCAAATGTGAATCATCCATTCTAAAAGGCAGGAAAAGGGACACCTTTCCTAACATGTGGAAAGGATTAACTAATTTTAATGTGAAGTATGAAAACTTCAGTATTCCACTTAAGGATAAAATAAAGTATCTGGGAATTATCATCACAGGTAATCTGCTCTTCTACAAACACACTGACTACATACTAAAAAGTGCTATGAACTGCTTAAGATTGTACTTTACAAGCAAATGGTAAGACCTATAATATTAAGTTCCAAATTTTGCACGGCATTAGTTCGGCCCGTATGGAGAAACTTAGGATATTCGAACGCAAAATTCTCAGAAACTGTGTATCCATGCACAGAAAAAGAAATACATATTTATGGCCTAGCCATAAGAATCTTCATAAAAAAGCCGAAACCATGAGGATTGACGCTTTTTTAATTAAAACGGAAACAAAATACCTAAATAACATGGAATCCATTGATAACCCCCTAATACAAGAAGCAGCCCAACCTCACTACCCATACATAAACATCAAATACCACCCTCCCTCGCACCTAAAATTACTAATAGACTGGATGAGAGCAACAAGCTGATGCACAGGGGTCACCTAGATGTAAATAATACGGTGTATAATACTAAGCAATTTATCGCTCAATAAAATTGCAACAACTCAGAATCTCTACTCGCTTGAGGAATACCAACCTAAAATTTAGAATCCAAAATAAGCTAATCAGCATATGTTAGCCGTAATTTAATTTCATAATTAAAAAAAAAAATAAAAAAAACCTGAATTAAGTAACAAATTATTAACCGATATTTATGCATTTAAAATCTAAACCAAATGTACTATACTAAAACCAAACATACACACACCAGTACTACATCTCTTTTTTAGCCATTTTTAGAGAAACTAACGCACAGGAGGAAAAAACTATGAATTTACCTTAAACATAAGCTGTTAAACTACAAACTAGAATTTAGTTCTTTGGAAAAGGGTCATTGATTGAACCAGTAAAAAACAAAATATACAATATGTTAGTACGTAAGTAAAAAAAAAAAACTGTATTGATTGAAAAAAAGGCAATAAAAAATTGTTTACTAAAAAAAATTTTTTTTACATATTTGTAGAATGAAATCGCATCTATATTTTATCTCACAATCACATATTGAAATAGTTTTTAAATCCAATAATTAGCTTCGGCGATAACTCCAAAACAAAGAAAATCAGTCGTTTTTAAATTGAAAAATGACCGGTTTTTGAGGGAAAAATTGCTTTATTTTAATCTCGGATCAAAAAAGGAGCGCCGCCACTCGATCACGCTCTCCTCCCTCTTTAATTTGCTACCCCACACGCCTCATTTTGGACAACCCCTCATCTCGCCAAACCATCAAGCCAAGCGATTTTTCACCTATGTTTTTCCCCGAGCACAACATATACAACGAAAAATACGGCATTGCTCTACGGCCCGCCTAAAGCTACTTTTAAATGAGTTTTTAAAGCCACCACGATTTGTTCGGTGCTGCTATATTTTTTTATGGAAAATAAAAAGCATAATGCCCCATTCACAATGCAGAGTAGTGCAGAGTGAGATTTGAGTCCAAAGCAAAGCTGTTCGCAATACAGCCCAGAGTGAAATTCGAACTTTGAAATTAAACGTAACAAATCGCCATAACAACGCCAAATCAACATACATGTCGTTGTCGAAATGGCACCATCAGATTGCTTCGAAACTAGCTTAAAATGAATATACTTTTTTTGGGTTTTAATTCATGAAGAACTCCTTGTTTTTTATAAGCATTCATAAAAAATATGAAATCAGAAAATAACATTAAAACATGTTAGTTATGATAAAAGGAAGTATGTAGCTTTTTCCACGTCATATACATGCTAGTAGTACGAAATTCCAGTTTGTAAGCTTTCCGAAATGCCAGCATGAAATTTCAATAGAACCTATTTTCATGTAGCTCAACTCTGCGCTACTCTGAGTCAAACAGTGGTAGCCATATTTTTATACTTTTTTTTTATATTATTAAGCCAAGCTCACGGGATACCATATGACGCAAAGCACAGCATGGAAATGATTAGGTGATATGAGGAGAGTGGCCAAGGTGTTGATGTATGTCGCTCTTAAACTTCTGCAGATTGTATGCCGGAGGAAAAACAGAAGATGGTAAACTGTTCCTCATTCGCATAGTTTGGGATAAAAAAGCATCACGGAATTTAACTACACGGCCGAAAGTAATTTGAAGGGTAAAATGATGTGCCGGTTTGCAGCTCGAGTGCAGGAATCACACTACTACTGCGTGCGAAAAAAAGGACGCCAGTTGCCACTCTACACTACACTACTCTACTCCACTCTGCTTTGTTAATGCGGCATTAAGATTCATTTAGCATTTGAATCAGAAAAATCGGTTGCTCCGTTCTCGAGATATGATTTTTTCAATATGACGTTTCATCGAAAAATCACGAAACAAAAAAATATGTATGTGCTATTTTGGTATTCCATACAAGCTGTGAAAGTTTCATGCAAATCTGACGTTATCAGTTCATATTCAACAGATACAAAAGCTCGACGACATACGGACGTATATACACGTCCATAGCACCGGAAGGGTTAATAAATTAAATTTTTATGTCTCCATCTATTTATTATCATTAGAAAAACAATAAAAAAAAACGGGTAATGCATCGGAAGAACATGACAATACTATCTGAAACGTCTGCAAAGATAAATCCATAGATTTTTCTCAATCAAATTGCCACTTACTTCATTAAACAATTTTTTTTTAATATTCAAATGAGACTTGGAGTATAATTTATACAAACAAAAGTTTGTGGGCTCAACCGAATACTGATGAGTTAGCTCACTTATTCTCAATCAATAGAAATTGTGTCAATTCAATTAAAATGTCGACGAAGGAATTATTTGGCAGAATTTACCCCTTTCACCTACCAGATTTTTAAAGGCGTATTTAAATAATTTTGTAATATGTAATTGAGAGAACACAGAATTTGATTAGGGGCGCTCTCTGTGATGAATAAGCAACAAGACTAAAAAAAATACACGATATTGAAAAAACTATCTCAAAATGTATAAATTTTTGATATTGAATTTGATCCCGTAAATTTGTTATTTTGAATATTCGCTTACCTTTTCAATCGTGTGGCGGCAGGTTAGAGGTGAAAAAGTATTTAAAGAATCTGACAAATATGTATTCAAACAAAATATAAGAAAAAATCTGATTAATCGTTGCAAAAATTAAATCAAGTTTCAGCTAAACATATATTCATGGCTATTTCTAGATGTTTTAAGCTTATGTAAACCAAGAACTTCACAGAGGCAGAGCACGTGCTTAGTAGTCGCGTCATATTCCA
The DNA here is from genome assembly GCA_963930735.1 of Dioctria linearis. NCBI lineage: Eukaryota > Metazoa > Arthropoda > Insecta > Diptera > Asilidae > Dioctria > Dioctria linearis. The sequence goes on along the minus strand of OZ005743.1, from coordinate 22,708,913 downwards.
TATAGAAGTGACAGGTCTCACCTTACCCATCTGACTGGGTAGTGCCCAGTAAGTATAGGAGGCTCTTATAAGCTTTAGCTCTTTCCTGCTGAGCGTGAGGAATATTTTTGTCTGAATATGTAATAAATTTCTTCACTTGTCTCAGCTTAAATCTGTCTTCCCAAAAACTAACTTTTGTAGAAAGCTGGTTAAAAACAGGCTGAGAGTCAGTAAACAGAGATCTGTCGCCATCCTTTACAAGGCGGTCTGTAATCTCGTTATCCTTAATACCTTTATGTCCTGGCACACAAATCAGTGTAATATTATTTGTTTCAGCTGTTCAGATTTGCCTCAAGTAAGACTTGTATGACAGTCCCAGAACAGCATAGATTTAAAGGTAAACAAACTTAAGGCTTTGAGTGCTGCTTGGCTGTTTGATATTATGTACATATATTTTTGCTCCACGCAGTATCTTGTAAATGATTTCGCGAATACAGAGTTCTATGGCGTGGATTTCTGCCTGGAAAGTGGTAACTGAGGATCTCAGTGCCTTATCAAATCGGTAATTCAGCCCATAGGTATATGCCCACTCCTGCTCTACCTTCGATTTTGGATGCATTCGTGTACCATTTAAGAGATATTTTTCAAAAGGTAGGTTGGCAGAATATAACCGACTGGTTAATGTCTACTCAACTAAGCAGTTAGTTGATCAAAATAATTCATCAGATAAATAATCAGTAGTGCTAACCAGTGGTTATATAACGCAGACATAAGGAGGTCTTGCAACCAGTTATAGAACGCCGTATGTTCTTAACTGGAGGGTTTCGGCAGAGGTTTCACTCTCCGACCATCGTTACATACGCTTCGAATTACATATGATGGCTGAAAGTTCTGTTATATATAGAAATCCTATCAAAACCAACTGAGAGGCTTTCAATTACTGAGAGGCTTACCAATATCTCTATCCGCAGTTAACTTCGAGAGCGGACATAGGCAGGGTAGGCGATGAAATTACCACTGCGTTAATGCAGTCCTTTGAGAGTTCGTGTCTGGTCAAGAGGGCAGACTACAACTTTTCAACGTATGGTTTAAGAGATCAATGCAGAATTGTACGAAGAAGATCAAATGACGCATATGAGTGATCGGGTTATCAAAACGCTCTACGTCATTACAAATACTTGATGTGCAGATCTAAAAGAAAATCGTGGCAACTATTTTGTGAGAATGTAGATGGAGTAAATGAGATGTCAAGGCTCAAGAGATTTCTATCTAAGATACCTAATCAACCCGAACTCATCACAAACAGTGATGGAGTTCGGGCTTTTTCTCTTGGGTTATCTTTGAAAATATTGTCAGATGAATACTTCCCCGACAGTCCGGATGACCCCTCTTCATTTTTGCAATTCGAACCTTTTCGTGTTGAAACCATTTCCAGGGATTGAGGCATTGCTTTCATAATGAAGGAATCAGTAAAAGCTCTTAGAATCTTCGCGATGTGCCGCAGATCTATAGGAAAAAAGTGGGGACTTAAACGATGGATGATCCTATGGATCTACACTAGCGTCATCCGATCCATGTTAACATACAATTCTGTGGTATAGTGGAAGGCAATAGACTTCGCCAAACATCGTAAGATATCTAAGAAGATCCAAAGGTTATTCCATCTTAGTGTAAGTGGCCCTCTTAAATTAACCAGCTTTATATGTCAGAAAGGGGGCGTCAATCAGATCTGGATTCATACTGGTAGAAGAGTCCCATATGAGTCCATCTTTGAATTAGGCCACCGAAATAGACAGGAATAGCGATCACATCACCTCATCGAGACTATGCTGAAAAGCAATTTTAAAATTAAAGATTCCAGCATTGGTAAAATGCCAATCACAAACGGCTCCAAATCTGAAAAAAAAAACACCAGGCCAGGCGTTTTTTGCGAGAAGCCTCACATGGAAATTGCCATACACCTTGATAGCCATGGCACGGTTTTGCAGGCGGAAGTCAAGGCTATCCTTGAAGCGGGAAGACATCTTTTTGACTCAGACACTGGGGATAAGGAGATTGCAACCTGCTCGGACAGCCAGGCAGCTGTTAAGGCCACCAGATAAATTACCCATACAGATAATAGGACCGACCAGGTAAGGAAATTTGCGCTATTGAACAGAAGATAGAGATGAACACGCATTTAAACGGATTGAAAATAAATAAGTGATTTTTTTTCCGGCGTCGTATCCTTTGTAAGCGGTTAGAGCTCTGGTTAATTACGTGGTTAATTTACCAGTAGTGTGCTTGCAGGGATCTGTGCACTGCGTGTCGCGAGAGAATCCTCGGGATGCCAGCAAATACACAAAAATATAGTGATTGAATTGTACAAAAAGCGATGAATGCGTGTAGCGTCAACTTGTCCTCTTCAATCCATTTTTGAATCAAGAAATGATAATCGTTTCTATAGTAGATAATATCTTATATTAAACTCCAAGCGCACATCAAATTTGTAGTAATTGATCACAAGATTGAGATTTTGTGTGTATGATAAGATAAGCAAAGGTCCCTAAATTGAACCTTGTAGAATGCCATAATTAATATTACTTTCTGTTGAGAGATGACTGTTAAAATATAATATGTCAGTCATATTTCTCAGATAGAAAACAACGAGTATGCAGACAATGCCTGGAATATAATTAGATATTTGTTGTTCATAATTTTCTGTACTATTATGCAAAAATATGAACGAATATGGTCTGGTCGACCTGCAGCGCATAAGACCGAGATTAAACTTTTTTCAGATATCATATTGATATTACCACCACACCAACAGCAGGCAACGATTAAGCGCAGCCGGTTAATTTTTCCAAGAATGCGCCTATTCTTCTCGCTTCTGAGGGTAATACGAAGTGGGTTATTTTATTAGTTCGGCATAGTTTCGCATATCGACCGGCGAGGAAGGATAGTTTGCGGAACACAGCAGTCACCTTATGTCGAGACAGGGAATTTAGATAATTAGCAGGGGGCGAAGATTCGTAGATGATGTAGATGAAAGCTTACGTTTAGCTTGATGAAGAAGGAGATCCAGATTACCTGTGGGCTCGGAAGCGAGTTTGATGTTTGTGGCAATTCTTCATTTTCGTTTCAATAAAACTAAGTTTTTAATATAAGTAAGAAATATTACCTACCTATTTTCAGCTGACACGATGCCAGTATTTGCTGCTGTAAACCAAGCTATTATAATTGTAAAGCAAAACTTTTCTTTATTCCCGCTTACTCTGCAGATTCGAAGTTTTAGCGATCAGTCTTGCAAGTAGATAAAATATTGAAGATTTTCTCATTCTTAACTCAGTTCCTCTTAAATTTATTATTATTTATGATTTTTTTTTTGCATTCGTACCTACCTATATTTCAAGTCGCACATTATTTCTCCTAACTGGAAGAGATCAACTCAGACTATTTTCAGTGCATTTGTGCAGGATTAATACTATTGGGTCTGCACCTACTATTTGCAGATGAGCTTAAAAACTTAACTCACCTGGACCTGATGAGCTTTGTTACGAGGTCAGGAAAGTTTCAGTGATTGAGCACAATGAGCTGGTTTGACCTCCATGCTTGCGATCATTCGACCTGACTGACAATTTGCAGAAAATAATAAAAAACAAAAAACATGCATAAACTTAAATTCTTAAAGGAAACAAAATTCTTTCCCATTTTGTGTTTGTTCGTTAGTAATACTATTCTGGCGACCTACTTATTCCAAATGGGGCTCAAAATTTTAACACTGATTTCACACTCTTCTTGTCTTGTTTTCAGCTAAAATTTGTCACACTTATACATCTTGAATGAAAATACACTTTTAGAACTGTATATAATATAAAATCAGTACAGTGGCTTCAAAATGGTGAACGAATTATACCATTTATGATCAGATCTGACTAGAACTTCATATGTGTGGGATTTTAAGGTCGCTAATTATGAACTTGTCGGCGTATGTAGTTTAGAAATAAAAATGAGGGTTCGTAAATGGCAGTCGAATTTTATTACTTATAGTCCGATTTGACTAAAAATCAATAACTGAGGAATCTTGGAGATTGCAGATTACCAATTTTTATTTGATTTTAACTTATTTCACTTAGTAGTTGTGAACCAGTGACCCAAGGGTTATTCGCATGCCGGAAGAAGCCCTACATCCAGATTACAAATTTTGAATAGAGCATATAATACCCAACAGGACTTCATCAAGGTATAATAAGAATCTGATTGATACTTTTGAATTGAGTTACGAAATTAAATACATTATTAAATTTTAAAGTCCAATTAAATTAATTTTAAAATAACTTTATCCATTAAAACATCATAAAATTGGAAAAAAAAATTTAGAATTTATTTTAATATTTATCTACTACTTCTATTGAACGTGTCTCTGGATTACGCCAAAAGTTGATGAAAAAATAGCTGGGCTTTCATCTATTTGAAAACGTTCTTGTTTCGTAAACTAACTTCAAAACTATAGACTATTTCATATCCTGTGAGGTCAAATGCTTAAACAAAACTATTTTTTTCTTTAGTACAACTTGCAACGCCATAAATCCCATATACAGATTATCACTTTTCGTTTTTCTCTCGTGCCAAGCTGTGCCTTACATCATAAGGTATACCCAGATCTTGGCTTAATAATATCTATAACTATATATATAAAATATCAGTCGAATCGAGCAATAAGTCGCAAAATTTTTCAGACATATTCGCAACGCCATTTTTACATTCTAAGATTTGACCAAATACGAATATTATCGGTGTTATGAATCCACTAACTGCTATATAATCGAATCTCGGATTCATAACGCTAACCCAAACGCCATCCCCAAATTTTACATGCATTTCATGAATCAAGTAAACACAAAAAACCTGAATTTATAATGGCAAATGTATAATCATCATTTTACCCCAAAACGCGTTTCATATCGTTTAGAATTCAAGAAACTTTTTACAGATCTCAATTTTTTTTTTTATTATAAATAAGTAATTTTTCCAAATTTTAAACATATAAAAGAGCAACATTGAATATTTTACAAAATTTTCATTCAAAAATTTCGAAAATTCAACCGGTGTTGCCTGGTTTTCGGAGACCCCTAAAAGCAAGTATCCTTGTGGTGGTCAGGATAACTCATTATAGCCTTATCTCAAATTATGCAAAAAAGGACAATTGTGGTACAATTTACACTACGTATGGTCTTGTAAAATTAGTTGTAATAACATATAAAAAAAAACTTCATTCAGTCGCTATTTAATCCTATTTTGAAGATGTATGTATGAAAATTCTGCATTTATCCTGAAACAGAGTTATCACTAATCATATCGATGAAAATTTTTCCGATGATTTTCCCGCTTTTCTGGGTGTTCCGTGGAGTTTTCCACAAAAGCAACTTTATGCAACTCATTTCGATCTACAACTTTGTCTTAGGTTGCAAAACGCTCAAACGCTTCTTTGGTCGGAAAAACACCGAAAAGCGTTTTACATGAATTTTCCTCGATTTTTTCTGCAAGTTTTCACCATTGTCGGAGAGAAAGTAATGAAGCCAGTTGATAGGGAACTTGATCCTGCATAATTTAGAAAACTTTTCTACCGGAAATTTTCCGGAAAAGTCGGAAAATTCCGGAAATATTTTTCGGAAAAATCGGAAAACTCTGCATTTTTCCTGAAACGGATTTATCACCAATCAAATTTGTACGCAATTTTCAAATTATTTTTGCCGATTTTCCGGGTTTTCCATTTACGGTTCAAATTTTGATAGATTCAATTGTCACGCGACATGAACCTGTGTGCCAAATTTCAGCTCGCTGTGATGACGAAAAGTGGGTCTACGAGAGTGTCGAAAATAGTAAAAAAGAAATATACAGTCAGACAAATTCGTGTACGAGTTAAAGGGAATGGCCTCAAAAATAGGAGACCCATAGAAAGTGAGAAAAGCACGCGAGAGAGACATACAATAGCTAAGCATCTGCCTTAACATATTTGCGTCGCTGAGGATAACTTTCAAAGCCACTCTTTCATAAGCTTTTACTCCGATTCACTTGATACTGGGAAAATATTCTACACATATTTTACAATAAGATAAAAAAAAAAGAAAATATTTTTTTTTAACCTTCGAAACCCATGTAGCCCCTTAACGCACAGTCATAAGTGAATGCAATAATACGTATGCATAGAACAAAGTGCCTGAAACTCCTTGCTGCACTTCCGCAAATCATAAATAACAGCCATCAGGTGTCAGAAATTCTAACTCATTTGGCGCGTGCAAAAAGATGACCATTCTTTTTACACGGAAGATGATGGAATATTATCCAGAACTAGCATGCCTTGCCCAGCTTATTAAAAATGATTTATTCATGAAAACGAAAGAAGGAAATTGTCACCAGGCAATTAAGTCCAAATACGTGACAGTCACCGACCTATTTCAAACAGTCAAATAAATCCAACAGGTCCTCCCTCATATGGTTGCACTGAGGTGCATTGTGATGGTGACATGAATATTCTTGAATTTGTGATGACCTTGAAACTGTTATGCGTGGAATCGATCGCCGAACTTAATATTTCCTTTTGAACTTTTAGAATTTTACTATTTATTGATTTTGTTGTTCAAAACAGAAAATTGAAATTTGTGGACGAGAGTATCATCCCCTTGTTAATTGATGATGATAGTTGGACTAGGGAATCCGAAAGTATTCTTTAGACAAAAACGAGAATCCCCCTACAAAAGGTAAGGCCTCCTTAGTTCCAAATAGAAAACCAGTACTGTTAAATCTAAAGTCAAAAGTAGTAAAAGTTACTAGAGTGATTCACCAAAATCAAGTGTCAACGTAAGAAAATAAAACTAATTCAATGTGACTCCACAGCGTTTTATTTAATATATTTTGTATATTTTGCTATGCAGAAGAAGGCATAACATTGGAGCTTCAACAATCCTAAAATATTGATTTTAAGTCGAATCGGACCACAATGATAAAATTCAGCCGCCATATTAAAAAGCTTCGAAGCTTTTAAAATCAACAGCCCTAATCGAGACCACTATGTTTTCCTTAAATCTATTTTTCAATCCGCTAATGTGGAACAATTAGAATTATTACTAGTAACATTGGTCATTTATTTTGGTATATACCAATTATCACTGACCACTGACAGAAAGTATTTCGGACCTTTCATATGCGTGCATAACTTCAAAATTCTATCGCTGTAATCGCATCGGTCAATACACAAGTTATCTTGTAGTATCCTAATACCCTAGACACACAGCATGATCTAATGAATCATTAGTAATAACTGTTCATTAAAATGCCGTGTGTCACATAGTACACGTCATTATGGCTCTAAAATCAGATCATAGTGGTGTGTTTTTTTTCTTCAGTATAGCTATAATAAAGAAAAATGTGCTAGATTTGGCATATAATATAAATCTGGAACTCTGCTGTGCATCTGCCGATTTGAAAAATAAGAAAAAAAAAATGCAAAGAAATGCAAATCAGAAAATATATTGTCAATATTGTTTTTAATATAATGTTTTTCTCATTTGTAAATTGTTAAATTGAAAAATAAAATAAATAAAAACAAAGTTTATCGCGCTTATTCGATCCATGTCGCTTCTTTAATGTCATAAGCTTATCAAAACAAGTTTGACAGTACAACTTAAAAAGAAATGGCTGTGTGGCTGCAGTTTATAATGAATCATTTTAGCCTAATGAGTCGTTAGTTATTTCTTCATTAAGAGCGCTGTGTGTCTAGAGTGTAAGATTATGTACCAAATCAGATATGCCTCGTCGTTTAATATTGTAAAATTGTATTTTTTGAGGTATGATCTTAATTTCATTAATGTCATTTTCAAAAAATCATATCTCAAGAACGGAACAATCCAATTTTATGATTCAAATGCCAAATGAAGCTTAATGCTTTATTTTTAACATAAAAAGATATATAAAAGTACCGAACGGAAAACTTTTCGTTAATAATAGTATTTCGATATTTTACGGTATTATGGTGATTTTAAAAATTCATAAAAAAAACTTGTATTTATTGTTCTCGGGAGAAAAAGATAGGTGACAAGAAAATTGGCTTGCTGGTTCGGGTGGTGGTGGGTTATACCACCCCAAAACGGGGCGTGTGGGGCAACAAATTAAAAAGGAAAGAGATTGTGATGGACTGTTGGGGCTTCATACTGGTTTTTTTTTTACCGTTAGAAACGGATTTGTTGGCAATTGGGTCATATACACCCCCTTGCTTCATTTTCTATGCATATGTTTTGACCGTTCTATGCATTATCGGTCTGTTGTGAACAATTTCTTCACTCAAAAAACGTCAATTTTCCACGTTATCTTCGAAACTAATTATCTAATTTAAGAACTATTTCTATTGGTGATTAGGGGACAAAATATAAAGGCGATTTCATTGTACATTTATATTTAAAAAAATTTATAGAGTCTCTTCTGTGCTGGAACTAGACCAAATTCAGCTTTTTTGGGTAACCTCAAGTTATCTTGATACACTAAAATCGATATTTCTCTGTAAATTTTGATGAATTTCAATAATTCGTTCTTCAGAATATTGCCAAGATATGCCGCAATACTAGGGTTGCAAATTTAAGCGGTGTGCTTAGTTGGGTAGGGGGCTGGAGCTTTTTAAATAAACATTTTTTTAAATCAACTTTTTAGTTCAGAAGTTACCTAGGAGGGCTGATAGTAATAGATGATAGTTAATTACAACCCCTATCTTTCCTATAAATGGTAGTTAATTACAACCCTTTTTTTTCTAGAAATAATTATTTTCATTAAATCCCGACCCGATTCTAATTAGCGAATCTAAGATTATTTCCGCAACATAATACGTTTTATTGGTCATTACATTACTGTCAACGCCATCTTTTCCCTAAAGTTTGCAACATTTAAGTCAATTTTTTACCGTAGATCAGTGATGCCAAACCTTTTTGTGAAGTGAGTCGAATTTTTTTCATTGGCGTCGCTTAGAAATGGGAGGGGGGAGGATGGGTAAAAACCACCTTTTTGGTTTTCACTCTCAAAATCCTCTAAAAATTTTACGTTGCCTTTGTGTCTTACAACAATAATAAACAAGGAATAAAAAAAAATCACATTTGTGTATTAAGAAAAATATTATTTATTCATAATATAGTTATAGGTATGTGTATATGTATAATAAAGCTGATTATAAAGTTAAAGTATATTTAGTTAAAAATTTGTTGTTGTTTTTTTCAGATAGGTTCTTGATATTAAGTTCATATTCCGTATTCATTAGTTTAACGCATTTTGTAGTCAATTCATTACCAAGTTTTTTTCTATTGGTAGATTTTACAAAATTCATCGAAGAAAAGGACGAATATGTGGACCGAAACATCGTTAAAAGAACTTTAGCAAGTTTCTTCATTGTTATAAAATTATTTGGTATATACATACGTTTAATATAATATTTTCAAATTTTAGTGTGGGATCATTATTACTACTTTCAGACATTTGTCCATCTACTTCGGAGATCAAATTTTAAACTAATTTTCCACACTATGCTGCTTTGAAAGTCAACTAAGTCCATTTGTAAATCATGGATATGTAGCCAATAAATTCGTTAACACCATTGTTTCGAATTCCGTTTTAAATGGATATAAAATAAAGTGAAATGTATTTTCCAAATTTTTAAATTGATTAAATCTCTCCTCAAAAGCATGCTTTATTTCCTGTATAATCATTAAATATTTTTTAATTGAATTTTCTTGAAAGTCATCCGTATTTCCAAAAATGATTGTGTTTTGAAAATGTGTTTGTAATTGAGGAAAATATTTCATGATTATCATTTCCAAATTCGTAGTAAATATGTCCACCTTCGTCATAAATATTTTAATATAAATGAGTTTATTAAAATCCACGAATGGGTTACTTAAAAAGCCTGTGTGGGTCAGGGTATGATCCGCGGGTCATAGCTTCGCCACCACTGCCCTAGATGAAAGATGAAGGCTATACAAAATTTGTCATTCCGTTTATAACACCTAGAAATAATGATGATAGAGCAAAATGGGTTAGACACCCAAGCATAAAATTAAAAGTTATTTTGATTTTTGCATGTCCGTCTCTCCGTCTAGCTGAAGTTTTATTTTACGTATGGCATTTAAAAAGAAAAGTAAAATTAAGTTTGAAAATGGGCCAAATCGGGTATTTCGTTTTTCATTACATATTTGGAACGTCAGGATCTAAAACTTTGTACAGGTGTTTTCATGAAAATAGTAAATATAATTTCAAAATTGGACTAAATCGGGCAAGCCCTTCTTGGTATATAAAAATTTAAGATTTTTGTATACGGTGAAGGCAGACGATAAGTTTTATACGGTTTTAATGTACGGAAAACCTCTTCAGAATATGAAATTCTATGAAATTGGTTATAATCATTTTTTCTGTGCGACGAACCGTTCTAGAAATATGTATACGCGAAAAAGTACTTCACGTGTGTGTGTGTGTGTGTGTGTGTGTGTGTGTGTGTGTGTGTGTGTGTGTGTGTGTGTGTGTGTGTGTGTGTGTGTGTGTGTGTGTGTGTGTGTGTGTGTGTGTGTGTGTGTGTGTGTGTGTGTGTGTGTGTGTGTGTGTGTGTGTGTGTGTGTGTGTGTGTGTGTGTGTGTGTGTGTGTGTGTGTGTGTGTGTGTGTGTGTGTGTGTGTGTGTGTGTGTGTGTGTGTGTGTGTGTGTGTGTGTGTGTGTGTGTTTGTGTTTGTGTGTGTGTGTGTGTTTGTGTGTGTGAGTGTGTGTGTGTGTGTGTGTGTGTGTGTGTGTGTGTGTGTGTGTGTGTGTGTGTGTGTGTGTGTGTGTGTGTGTGTGTGTGTGTGAGTGCGTGTGTGTGTAGTAGTGTGTAGTGTAGTAAATAATACTATTTTTTTTCAAAAAAAAAAGGATAGTATTATTAACATAAATTCTTTCCGTATCTGAGATATAATTTTTTGAAAATGACGTTTCATCGTAAAATCACGAAATTTCTAAGTAGGGCATGGTAAGGGGGAACACATTCGCCAAAACTATTTAGACAATTTAGCACCGATAGTGTTAACTGAGTGAGTAGAATACATGTTCGCATTTAGGTGACCAAACAAATAGTTTTCCTCTGCATTGCACAGTTCACTATCATACGTGGATTTGCTAAAAACCTGACTGAAAGTTCAAAGAAGATATGTACCTCGCAATTCAACTCTTGTATGGGTGGATGAGCAAGACTTACAAGTTGATTCAGTGAAAGTAACTGGCATCCTAAATATACCGTGTCCCATGACAGGATCTGATATGCGAAGATTTATTGGTATCGTTGCGTAAAACAGAGACATATTTTTCCATTATAGTCTTTTGTATGTATGTATATAGCTGACAACCTACATATTTGTGTGATTTATACCAGGTCATAATATACGGCTGCCTAGATTAAAGACGTCAGTGTTATATGGGTTTTATATTGCTTGGGACCCCTTCCTCTACAGAAAAATAAATCAGAGTTTTGTGTTAACTATTGATCTGGGTCCCTTAAATTCCTCAACTCACCACTCATAACGTTAAAGTTAATTATCAGGAGCCTATTTATTCCTTAAGCTGGGACTGCCAGGTTACTCGTTCTTAGTTGCCTTAAATTGTTAAACATTTGTGGTATATTATTAAAAAACAAAATAAAAAAAATAAACGTTTTAAATCGATATACAAAAAAACCTTTATTGAGCACCAAAAAACATTTTCCATAAAACAATAGCACAAAAACTATTTTACATCATATGAGGGGGGGGGGGGCTTATATTCTACTGCATTACCAGCTAGACAATTCTCCTCAAATTCCTTTATAAATCTATTTTTGTTTGATTCCTTGCTACGATGGTCTGCACTTGAGGTCATGACGACATATAGGTGCATTGTGATTTTTTTATTGGTTCAGCAGTTTCGACGGGTGGTATAGCGGCACGTTTCCAATAGTCACGAACATTTTCAACTGATTTTAGTACGCGAATAAAGTTTTTTCCAGCTAACATTGCAATATCCTCCTCACTCCAGTTGGCATCTTCAAGTAGACTAGCAAAAAGATTCGGATATTTGGAAACATCTTCTAAACCAATTGGTGGATTTTCTATACCATCATATCCAGCACCAATTCCAATATGTTGAATGCCAGATATTGATCGAATATATTTTATATGGGCGACAACATCCTGTAGAGTTGAAGTATCACTACAGGACACATATTCTGAATCGAAACTTATCATAATAAGTCCACCATTATCAGCGACTGCTCTAAGGATATCGTCTGGTACGTTACGTGATGAATTACATAAACTTCTGGCGACAGAATGTGAAAATATCACAGGAGCTCGCGTTACATCAAGAACATCCCGAGCTGTTGAATCGGATGAATGTGACAGGTCAATCAGCATACCCAACCTATTCATTTCCTTGATAACAGCTTTTCCAAATGTACTCAATCCCTTGTCCATTGACATAGAACTAGAACCGGCCCACGATGTGTCACATTGATGAGTTAATGTCAGATATCGTGCTCCAAGTGAATGCATTGACCTAAGCACGCCTAAGGAAGAGCCAAGAGCATGACCGCCTTCGATACCGATCAGGGATGCTAGAATACCCTTCCGATGGGCTGTCAGAATTTCTTGTGATGACACAACTAATGCTGTTTCCTTGGGGTGAAGTTCTGTGAACCGATGAATGATGTCGATTTGTTCTAATGCGAGTTGGACAGCATCCAGCCCTTGGGCTTCACAGGGGACATATGCTGACCTGAAATGAAATTGAAAGAGGGGACCATGAATTTTACTTGAATTTCTTCTCCCTGTTCGTTTAAAAAGAGTTCCAGGACAATAAATCCTAGAAGATTTTTGGGAAAATATTTCACGATTTCAAGATATATGGACATGTTTGATTTTAATGGTACGGAAATTCCTTTTTTATGTCAAATACAGCCATGGTTGAAGGAAAATACTTTCGAATTGTTAATGGAATTCTATTGTGCTTTTCTGTGTTGTGTTCTGGGTACACACATATGGTCTGGGACATATAGTTTGTATTGAATTATTAGAGTTAATGGTGAGGGATAATGCCTATGCCAATATTTGATTATCTATTGTATAGTGTAGTCCTTTTTGTTGTTGTTTTTGCTACTCATACATAGTTTCCATGTGCATGACTGCAATACTATTAACAATTTTCTGCAGAATTGCACTTCGAAGTTATTCAAACTCAGTGAACCAATTTAATTTATAGTTCAATTAGATCTGATAATATTAGATGGATGCGTTTGTAGTAGACTGAGAAGGAAGAGAATTTTTTTATGTTCCTTGTAGGAAATTCAAATATGGTGAAGAAATACAAAATGATTCAAAAAATGGTTGACATAAAAAATTATTTTTGTTTCTTAATATTGCAAATGGGAATAAATCGCGAAAAATAGGAATCAGAAGGATCGTAGTTCATAGAATATTTTCTATGAGATTGAAGTAATGCGCTCATTTTAGATGTTGGAATGAGCATTACGATTATAAGCAGAGTCAATCCATGCAATGATGGAATTATTGTACAAAAAATATCTAAGTTATAATGACAGTCTGAATTGCAAGGATTTATTACGAGACAATAGAGAATTTTATTTTGATGAAAACGATACAGATCCTCATTGATACAATAAATATCATTGTGTCTCTTGAAAATGGATCCAAGACGTATTGATCTGAGAAATGTGATATCATTCAATAAAAAATGTAATTTGGTGTGTGCCACATAGCTGAAAAAATCATTATTAGCATACGAAAGCAATAACGGGCTAAAAATTGAACCCTGAGATACACCAAACAGAATTAATTAGGAGTATTTTCAGTTAGAAAATATTAAGTAGGCTCACGATAATTAATGCTTTAGAAAAATTGAGAAGGATTGTCATTATTTTCAACAGAATGTTGAGGCTGGACGAAGTCTCTTGGTGATCTTCAGAAGTGCAGTTGAATAAAGAAAAAAATCTGAAATCTGCATCAACCCAAACTTTTCATAGATTTTTAATAGAAAAGGTAGAAGACTTAGAAAACAATAGTCAACACAACTACACATAGTGTTTTTTAGGGTAAAAACAATAAATTAGTTTCATAAAAATCTCACGGTTCAGCCAGTGAATGTAAAAAAACAATTTCCAAAAGCTTTTATGACTATGAGAACGTAGAAGTTGTCGAAGAATTACTAATTAAGGATATGATGAGGAAGTATAACTCTTAGGCAAGAGTTAGACTTTATAGTTGAAAACAAACTTTCTACTACTTCATTGGGAATGAATTCTAATGATACCAAACTGCTAATAATTTGCAAGGAGGCTCTAATAACCATTTTTATTGGGCATTCAGTCAAAAAGAGCGGTGGTTCAAATAAATTTGTCAGATAGATTATTTCATACTATCTAGGGTGGTGAGGGGGGGGGGGGGGGGAGAAGGGTCCTATTTTAGTATTTAAAATAGCTGTGAGAAATATGATATTTTGTATGTTCTTTTAAAATATCACAGGTGAGTTTACTGGTGGTTACTAGTTACTGTCTCTTATATTTTCTGCCTAGCGGTGAAGAGCAAAGAGTTTGACTGCCTGATGGTTGATATAAGAAAATATGAATAAAGTTTCCTTTTTTCGAAGAGGAAGAACAGAGTTAAGAGCATAAAGATTTCCCTATATGTATAGGACATAAAGGACAAATTTAACTGTAATTTTGATGAAGATAAGTATGCATATCTTAACAAGAAAGATTTCGCAGCAAATCTGCACAATTTTTTTTAGATAACATGCGCATTGAACATTGGAACTTTCTTTGGAGAATTGTAACTGTAATTGGAATTGGAATTTTCTTTGAATGCATTAAATATACAAGCAGTTTTTGGGGGTATGAGTGCTAAAAATAGAGCTCAAGAACTCAGCAATTGATTTATTATTATTATTATTTTTTATTAGACTGGCAAAGTTCACAAGATTTTACGATCTTTTTAGTACAAAATATTTCGGAACTATATTTAAGTACAATTGGTAAGAAATAAAAAAAATGTAGAAAATCTATAATTTAATTAGATTTAAAAAGATTTAAATATCAAAAAAGTAAAAATCATAATAACTATAATAAGAACAAATACAAAAAATTAGATACTACTAAAATTAAAAATTAAATAATGAGAAAGGAGACTAAAATTAAGACACAGACTAAAAAAAACAAAAAAAATATGAAACATAATTGAAAATTATAAAAATTATGAAAATAATGAAAGTGAGCTACGCCGTCAGAAAAGGGAATAACGTGAAAATAAAAAAAGATTTATAATTAAAAGCGTGGGCCCCCATGAGAAGATTATTCCAGAGACGGGCTATTTGAACAGGATAAGAGACTTCCATAACCAATTTTTGAAAACGTGGTATCATCACATTCTCATTACGTTTCGAAGCACGCAGATAATACGGTTTGTTTGTACGTAATAAGGTATAACATTTAATCAGTCCTGTCTGCTTGAAATAATTTCCGATTAAGCAACCTAATAATAGAGAAGGTAAGTTGAAACATAGTCGAACCGACGAAGCCCATAAATGAAGCGGATACAACTTTAAAGGCAACTTTTGTATTTGGAAGACAAACTAGGATCAGTCAACTTGCCGAAAGTAAAGTATGGTAAAATTAGGGTTTTGATTTATTTTTACTGGATTTCGAAAGATAATGAGTCAGGTCACAGCCAGAGCCAACAAAGTACAGCATAAACTTTCAAAATAATGCCTAGATTTTTAACTTTAGGTACCAAATCTAAAATTGTGTCAACCAAGACCACAATAGGTGAATCATGCTGGTCGAAAGTGTTATTATGAAATACAATACATTGAGACTTTTCAGGGTGTAGTATTAGGCCGTTAGCTTGGGATCAAATATTGATTCTTTCCAAATCGTTATTAATGCGAGCAATACCGCACTCGAAGAAGTGTGTCAGTATACATGTGCATGCTAACGTGCAGAATGGTTTCAGGGAGATTATTTGTAAATAAGATAAATAGCAAAGGGCCCAGGATTGAGCCTCGTAGAACGCCAGACAGAAGAGTAAGGGAACTAGAACTTAAAATAATTCTAGATTTTTGGAAAATACAATTCGATTTTTCGGGTAAAAGAAATAAAAAAAATATTTTCAGCGAGTAACCCAAAAATTAAGATATTTTTGGTTTCAATTTCTCTGAATCGAATTTTGATGTCACAAATATTGATACGCAAAGTAAACTGATGTGACACTTTGTCAAGCCCAGACATAGCTCATAATATTTGCTGAGATGTCATCAATGGAACATTTATTTCCAGAGATCGTTATTCTTTCAAACGTCTAAGTAGAGGCGTGGTAGGAGACAAATTTTGCTATTTTTTTCAAAATACCTTCTTACCGAGAAACTGAATACAAGGAGAATATCTTTCTAAAATAGATCCTGTCTAATGACACCTTAGAAATTACATGAAACCTACTTTGGATCTGAATCGGTTGAACTAACTTTAAATATGCTGAAAAGCACATTATAGTTGGACCTTAAGAGTGTGATTATATTTCACTGACATTTTTTCTAGTTACATAAATTTTTTCTTATTCCTGTTTGTCATCTGTTTGCGAACTGAAAATCAATTAATTTTTAATGCCATTCCTTATTATGAGAGTTTTTGAAATGGTCTTGAATGCGATTATGTGCCATGAACTTTCAGTTTTTGAACTTCGTTGGAAGTTAATTTAGGCCCTTCTGCCCAAAAAGATATTTTTTAGGGGTGTTTGTTTTCTGAACTGGCATGATATGCGCAGACCATATAAGTACATGAACTCGCCCATGTAAGGAGTACTGTACCCATATGGACAGATGTAGTAAAACTGCCTTTTTTAATGATTAAGCAATAGTAACATCTCAGGTTTAACGCAGTGATAATAGAATATATATAAGTCACTTACACCAATAAATGTCAAACTCTTATCTATGGTCGACTATTCCAAAACTTTGCAGAAGTTCATCAAAAATGCATGCTTTTGCCGTTTTTATTTTCTTGGAATCATTTTTCAGTATTGATTGATCATCTGGCCGTACACACGTATTGCTTTATGCAATCAGATATTGTACACTGTCTTATCCGTGTCATATTCTGCATATCTCAAGAATATGACGCATCAAATTTTAGTTTACTTAAGTAGTCTTTCATGTTGGAAGATAGACAAGTTTTTCTACTTGAAATTAGCACCATACTCTTTTTTACATTTGACAGGTCTTTTGCTCACCGTTATATTATAAACAGGGAAATTAGATAAAGGGAAGAATCTGGGCACTTGCAGATGTACAAAACTTTTTCTTTATGGGCTTAATAGGAATGCCTCTTGGGGCACGGAATAAGGTTGACATCATCACCGCCCACAGCTGGTTTCATGGTGATCCGACAGATATGGGAGTTATTAACCGCCTTGATGTCTGTCTTGCTTGGAAGGAGAGCCTGAGACAACCGAACACTTTCTGTGCACTTTTCGGTATAGGTCCGCCCTCCTATCTACGGATTAGCTGAAAAAATTACCTCACCTAGATTTGATGCGTTTCATTAAGAGAAAAGGAAGGTTTTGGTGCGAGGTCTTTTATTTTTTATTAGCAAGGAAGCTCAATGGGTCGCTTTTGTCTGCGTACTTGGGATATTTTGATTCCTGCCTGAGAGAAAAAACAAATAGACAAATACTCTAGTCCTTGAGCAAATCAACACTGCTTGTCTCATATATTATTTTGGCATCTTTTGGGATCTTTTGGACATTGAGGTATAGAATTCCGTATCCACTAGAAGATTTATCATTTTCTTTTCACTGCACCTCGAAATATTTGTAGAGAAACGATTTCTATTCTGTTCTAGGTGTTCTGTTCAATTCAAATGATCATAAAAGTGTTGTGTACCTTTATTACTTATCTTCAAGGAGTAGTTTTTGGAATGAAACTTTTCTAGAACATTCTTAAGTGCCTTAAAAATTTATTCCTCAAATTGTTCTTAATTTTGTTTTTACGAACTCGCATCTCCGCCTTACGATTGGTTAAATGCCTGGTAAGTTCTAGATATTTTTAATGAATTTTGGCAACCGTTTCTTTCAGGAATGCAAGATATTTGTGATATCAGATTACAGAATGTTTTCATTACTCTTTTCCAGTGCTTACCTATTCTAACATAGTATTTATGGTGGCAAATTTTATACAATAAATTTTTTTTGATAATATAACAATAAGTACGTAAAAAAGAGAAACAATAAAATCGACTCTTACCAAATTTGTGCTCCAACAAGTCCTTGTTTCAGTCTTGGTATATTTGTTTGAGACCATGCTGGCCTATGCCAAACACTTTTATGGTCCAATTCATGACTTAAATCCAATAATTCCAAACTGCTGTGCGCATACTTTCGTACATTCCATGCTAAATCATTGTGTCCATCAATTAATGGCACTTCTTTAAGAATTTTTCGAACAATTTTCAGTCTCTCATCGTGTGAATCTCTACTTGGTGCTATCAGATAAAATTGATAAACTAAAATCGATGCGATCGCACATATAATAAGGGTAGCTACTACACTTAAGCTGAATATACAATATTTTCGTTTTGTTGCCTTTGTTTTGATTGGTTTTTTTGATTTTGATAAACTTGAGACATCAGCTGATTCGGAATTTGATACAGAATCTTGTCGTGATGTTGTCCGACGTATATTTGAATGTTCTGTTACATCTGGAAGGCCACCAAAACCAGCTGTCTGTAAAATGGAAGAGAAAAGCTTGTTAATAATTGTATTTTAAATATGTAGTACTTAGGTATTCTTTGAAGATAGAGACTGAGCAATGGAGATAATACAGAGAAATTGAGAATGAGTTTTAAAAATAAATAACTACAGCTTGACGACTATCCTTAAAAATTAGAATAGAAGAGAATAGATATAGATCAGCTTCAGAAGGGGAAGAAATACATTTTGAATATTTTGAATGGTAAGAAGAATATCATCTCAGTCTCCACCATATTTGAATTATTACTCGGCAACCGTGTAGTTATAGTAGATAACATATCGTCCGAATTCGTAAAGACAAAGGTACCAATCTTATAATATAAAATATAAATAACCGGCCAAGTGCGAGTCGGACTCACGCACGAAGGGTTCCGTACAATCGTATAAAATTTAACACTATGTACCTTTTATTTATTTTTTCAAATGTGAAAAAAAATGCTGTCATTTGAACAAACAATAATAATGCTGTCATAATAATAATGACTGAGAATAAAACGAGGGAAAAAACGCCGAAAAAATCACGTTTCTTGTATGGGGGCCCCCTTTAATTTTTAATTTTATTTTATTTTTATTATTTGTTGTTATGTCGCCAATATAAATAAACAGTCTGTGAAAATTTCAACTGTCGGTTCATGAGATACAACCTGGTGGTGGACCGATGGACAGCGAAGTCTTAGTAATAGGGTTCCCGTTGTTACCCTTTGGGTACGGAACCCTAAAAATGAAAAAATAAGCCCATTGCAACTTGCCAAACTAGGTTATCCTAATATCCAATATTATTACTTCATTTTTGATTCTATAAAGGCGTGGTGCTTGCTGATAGGGAGTGTATCAAATTTTCAAGTATACAAATCTTTACGCCCGATGCACACATTAATGTCTTGGAAATGCGGTGGATGTATATAGCAGACCCTAGATCTTGTTAAAAAAAAATTAATATTTTGAAGAAAAAAAGATGATACAGAATGCATCCGTTTACTTACTAAAGACTCATAAAAGAAAGATTTGTTACATATTTTGCGGATTTAAGAGAACATCTAGACAAGTTTTTTTTAAGTACTTCCGATTGAGGATTCAGTAATTTCAGCTCAAAATGATGCAAAAATCTGATACGTAGAAAGAATGAAACCAAAATTGCGTTTACGGTACTGCGGGAGAAAGGGCGCTGATGTGTGCACCGGGTCTAAATAGTGTATGCGCGGTTAAAAATAAACTACACTACTGATAAAAAAAGGTGAATAGTCGCAGTTTTTTTGAAATATGAGCATTACTGTCAGTGCAGTAACTAAGGATGTATCCCCCCCCCCCCCCCCCGCAAATTAACATAGTTACGCAGGATGATCTAATGTTTTGTATCAATTGTAAGAAAATATTTTCTGAATTTCGGATGTTGTATCATGTTTCCCATAATTTTGTACGGGGAGACGAAATTATTCCCTTCTCCCTTTTTAATTTTTTTCAGGCCAGACAGGGCCAACAACGCCACTCACTCCAAGCCAGAGTTGAGCAAAAGAAAAATAAAAAGGTTTCTTGGGTACCAAGCCACCACCAAGTTAAAGCGAAAGGGGAAACAGCTTCGTACATAAGTAGCCAGCAATATCAGATTACTTAAAGCAGAGACAACTTACAACTAGATATGAAAATCTCCATATGAACCCGGATCACTTTTTGAAATCTCTTTAACTGTTTATTCAACCAAAGAAAGCTATCATTGCGAAGAATTTATCTGGCATACTACAGCAAGAGAGAGAGAATGTGTAGAGCTTTCTATTAGAGGGCCCTTAGCTCGTTTTAGTTGGACTGCGTTTTTGTGAGGTTTTGTACATCTACATGTAAGTTGTCTCAACTTAAAGCAAGAGCCCGAGTTCACTGATCACGCACCGTAAAACAGTGTTTTCAACGTGAAAACTTTGATCTTATATATTTTTTAATTTTCGTTCATTGCTTACTTATGTAATAATCTAAAGTTAAAGTAATTCTCTTCTCTCATCTACGAACTCTGATGCGTGCTAGCAGCGTGGCGCGCGGCGCGGCTTGCCGGGGCGTTAGTTATGTCAGTGTTTACTGTCATCCACACATTTTTGTTTTCTACTGTAGGAGTTTGGTGTTGATCAGCGTTATAAAAGCATATGTGTAAAAAATACACATTCTTATCCCGAACGAATACGTCTCATTAATCGGACTGAAAATTAGAGTGAAATAAAGTGAAGTAATTTTTAATTTAAAAGTATTGTATTGAACGTGTATATCGCAAAACATTTCACCATTTGTGAGTTTTTTATAGGAAACTTGACAGCGCTTATGATTCATAGTTATTTTTTGAATCAATATTATAAGTAGGTCAACAGAGCTTCACCAGAGCACCGATCCAAATATTCTACAAGTTAAATTGGCTTGCCCGGGACACATAGAATATCCGTCTCTGCCTATAATTCCGCCGGTCCGTGAACAACAGAATCCACTGGTTAGCACGCGTGCAACGGAAAACCATCTTGCTTTCGCCAGTACATGATAAACGGACAACTAGTAATATTACGTGAGCAATGGAAGCTGATAGTCAGTACATGTGCAACGGAAAGGTATCCCATTGTAGCTCTCAGCTAGATTTACTAATTCTAAAACTTACTTTAAATATATTATAATAAATAATAAAGCAAGACATTAAACTCAAACCAGCTTTTGCCATTTGGATCCTTTGCTTCACTGAAGTTACTCATCGACAAATCTGACGTTTTGCTACCGACCGATATGATCCTGTTATTTACTTTATCTACATTGTTAAAGTTTTTATTTTAAGTGGTTCCTTAATTGATTCTTTTTTCTTCATATTACTTAATTTTTTTATATCTACTTAGTTTCAATATGAATTTCTACCCAGCTGTGGTATATTTATAATTTTATTTGTTGACAGTGGTTTGCCGGATCATGAGTTCTTTTAACAGTGAGCAGGATAGAGTAAGATCCGTGTTAAATAATCTTTTGTGGACGCTCTCAAGGGTAGTATTTATGTTCGATTAATGGTAGAAGTTAACGTAATAAAACTGATGAGCTGCGCCAAAGTTTTTGCAACGCGTATATTCATTCTATCTTTGTGAGTGAAACATGGCGGGAGAATAATGTACCCTTATCTCATTATCATTCTTCATACAGGGGTGGTGGTGTTGCTATTTCTATGTCGGAGCAAATTTTCAAACGGCATCAGGATTACGAGTTAAGAGAAACATATTGCAAGGATATATCTTATAAGGAGGTCGGATTTCCTAGCTTTCACTACAAACGGGTTCCACTGCTGACCGGAGTTCATAATCGTAGAAAGATCGAATGAGTCAAAGAACACAACAGAACACATATTGGTTGAAAATTTGTTGGTCTGACGAGTTTAGGTTTTGCCTTTGAACAGATCGTCAAAAAAATTGTGCTAGGCGGTCTGGAGAGCAATATGATCTTCAGTGCATTCAAACGACAACAAAGGGTAACCGAGGAATTATGGAATAGGGAGGTTTTACGGTAGTAAGAATTGGAAAGTTGGTGAAAGTGGATCATCCGGGCGTTAAAGTAAATACAAAAATTTTGGAAGAAAGTTTATTTTGCTTTTGAAGATGATCAGAATTGGAACGCGAATGCATATTCCAACAGAATACTGCATCATCTCATATGGCCCCTGTAAGAATAAGACCTAATTTCAAAAACACAACATTAAATTTTTCAAAATCTGGCCTGCTCAAAATCTGGATTTAAAACCTACAGAAAATCTTTAAGATTACATCGATAGGAGAATTCAACAAAATTCAAAATTGCCGAATTCATATTCCACGAAATTTGGATACAGCACTTTTGATAAGACAGTATTGTAAAGTGTCTTGGTTAGTTAAATTCATTTGAAGCTTTGTTCATCATTTGCGGCGAATTCTGTCTACTTAAGTAACTGAGAACTGTATTGTAGAAAACCGAGGTAATAAACAACTGTACATAATTTCGTCTTATCTTAACATAAAGTGACTAAAATAGAATGACCGTGATTTCACCTTTAGTTTTATGAAAACGTTAAAATTTTATAAACCAATGAAAAGTTCGTTATCCGTATTACGAGTGCACGGTAAAAGTTGTAGAAAGTTTTATCATCTCATTTCAGGCTGAAGCAGGAATCATAAATTTATTATTCTTTCTTTATACATTCCTTAAGGAAACAGTTGAAATAGAATGGCCATTAAATCTGTAAAAAGATAAAATAAAAACCAAGAAATGACAATAATCTGCATATACATAAAAACCTTATCTAGATCTACTTTATATTCATAGCCATACAGGTATACAACTATGCTACAAAACCGTATTCATCTACATATTATAACTCCTAAAGTGTACTGAAATTTACGTTCTCTACACACAAAAAAAAAAAAGAATACGCCCTTATAAAAAAGCGGGACTAAAGTGCTGGAAAATTTTTCTATCTGTCAAATTATCCCAACTGTCTGCCGGTTGGTATCGCCCCAAAACTGAGAACGAAATAATAAATCCTCCCTTAATGTTCTCCTCTCTCAGATAACTCTGTAAAATTCCAATGGCCCCTTAATTGGGATCAAAACCATAGCAGATATCAAACGTAGCACAAAATCACAGCTATAAGCTTTTCTTGAACATTAAACTTTGCTGAGAACATTAAACCCAAAAATAAAGGTAAATTCTCATACTCCCGAAATTAGAAGTATTCCTCTCAGCCACACAGCCCCGTCCCGAAAAACCCTTTCAGAAAAGGAATAATAGGCAGAAATATCCCAGCAGGACAATTCACCTTAAAATGAAGTCATCTTCTCCTGCTTTCACTTTACCACCCTCAAGTCATTTAACGACATAATAACGTCTGGCGATGGGATGAGGATGGAGGATGGGATGGATGCTTTTGTTATGTTTTTCCTTGTCCTGGACAAATATTTGAGTAAATTTTTTTTTTAGTTTTGTACACCATCGCTCAAGGACGCTATAAGGCATGCATGCACATGGACGAAAAAAAATTTCACACTTTAGTATCCCTCTTAAATGGCAAACATTACATGTACGGATGTACGGTATACAGATAAGCTTTTAAATATCCCCATTTCAACAGCTTATGATGTTGTCTGGTATTTGCTATGTGTATTTAGAAACCTTTTCTAAAAAAAAAAGTAAAAGAAAAAAAATTCAATTGTCATATCTGTTTGTGTCGACATCTAACAATGTCAAGGCACAAAAACTCGTATTCATATCTAAAAAAGCATAGACGAATGTACCGTAGAGTTTCTACCTACTCCATTCTGTGATTTTCGTATCCTGAGCCCATCTGGAGAAAGATATTTTATGGATGGATAACATCCCTCTGTATATGTTTCCCATGCGGGATATACGAAACAAGCAAATTATGTGTTTATAGGGTGACGACACAACAAGAATATTGTTGTGTAATTTTCAAGCAAGTGGTTGTAGTCTTCTAGTAGATGACTTGGCCTCTCATCACCATTCTCTGACATGAAAAATTTACGAGCGCTCATTACATGAACTAGGAGTAGGAAGAGGAGGATACTATAAACAATGGATAAATGGAGAATGACATAAGAGTTTACATTAAATTTGTTTAAGTCAAATATATTCTATAAAAGTTTTTCGTTTATTAAAGAACACGTACAACTGATGTTAGAAGGAATGCTCATAATGAAAAATGGTGTTGACGTTGTTATACCAATAATTTAAATCACATGACAGTAAGTAAGGTTATAGCTAGAACAAGTGTAAAATATTTATAAAAAATAGTTCAAACAGCTGCACGCTTGTATGAAATATTTGTATAAAAGAACATTAAAAACTCTTATAATCCGGCTCGAAGGTTTACATTATGGATTAGTCGGGAATTCAACAGATGATAGTAAAAGCTTTTAGTAAAATACAGTACTAAATCAATACTAAGATGTTTTTATAATAGAATCGTTGCTCTCAATAATTTAAAGCCCACAACCGGACCCCTACACCCCCTCTTCTTGATGAGTTCAAGTTCATTTTGATAAATTCGTCCCGATAAAAACGATACTATGAATGAAAGTTTGGTTTGAAATTTAATGATGGTTGGGGTTTTCTACTTAGAAAAGTGTTGGTTCAGTTTGGATCCCACCTGAAGCAGTTGTATGTAGATCTCAGAATTTCAAATGATATTTGTATTTTGACAAGTTGATTTCATTGGAGTCGTCTTTCAAATTTTACTAAGACTTTCATAGGATGTTCAGTATATTGGGAAAATAGCTTTATCTACCTTTTTATTTACCTTGCATTAACATTCAAATCAAATTAAATCAAACTGTCAAAACTAATCAAACCAAATCAGATCAGATCAAATTAAGGATTTCAAAAAAAAAAAATTTCTTTAAAGTTCCAAACCGGACAAATGTGTACTCTCCAAATACTTCTGATCAAAATTCGCTTAGGAAATGATAAATAATTTTTGTATTATTGGTTATCACAGGAGCGACAACTGAAAAATACATTAAGTTGCACGTAGAAAATTA
This sequence comes from Dioctria linearis, assembly GCA_963930735.1. NCBI lineage: Eukaryota > Metazoa > Arthropoda > Insecta > Diptera > Asilidae > Dioctria > Dioctria linearis. Next base: position 22,683,578 of record OZ005743.1, on the reverse strand, counting down.
CTTAGCGTAGAGGATTGGGTCGCGAACTGTTGAATTGTTTACGAGAAAAGTGAAAAATTGTTATAAAAGTTTTTGAATAGCTAAAGTATTTTCAAAATAAATTTTTTTTGAATGTTTAGAGCGAAAAATTATGATATTTTTTTTAGTAAAAAATGAGATATAACAAGAAAGAAAATCAATTTTCAAAAATCCTTATGAGAATTTGTAGAAAACAATAATTCAAAGAAGCATGTTAAGTTTCAACACTGTGAATTAAGAGGTTAATTGAAATTGTCTGCGTTCAAGGTCAGAAATAAAATTTATGATAAAAATAGTTTTAAAGTTTGATATCACAAATTTTATTCAAAACCAAATTGGTAGTTTTCACTGTCTTGCCTAAACACCGACGAGCGTGTACTAACAAGAGATACATCTTCAACAGAAAGAGATTACCCATCAGAATAAACGTCATTTGAAAAATAAAAAAAAAAAAAAATTACATAATGCAAATTTTGAGAAAAAGAATTGCTTGTAGCATATAAGGAAATTGAGCATGTGAGTGACAAAGGGAAATATAGTTGTTTCTTTCTGAAGTAGAATCGTTTACATTTTTCAATGCTAAGTTGGTTGTTTTTTACACACACACTGGCGAATAAGAGTATAGTGGTTGACTGTTGTTTTTTACACACTGGGGAATAAGGGTGTATTGAACAGTTGTTCAAGAGATTTTACGGTCGCCACTAAAAGCATAGAACTATTACTGAACTAATTCACGTACGATAACTAAAATATTACCATTAATGACAAATGTTACACATTTTCTTTCCAAGTGTTCAAAGACATTTTTTTGTGATCTAAACAAATCATACCAAATCAGATCAAACCATATCATATTAAAACAAACTACATCAAATCAATTCACATCCAATGGCGGCGGGATTTAAGTTTTCAGTAGGGTGCAACATGGGAATTTTAATAATAATTTTTTTTTTGTGTATACATAAGGCCTTAATAAAGTTATAAAAGTAAAACAAAGAAACAAACAAAACGAGGCACGATATAATATAATAAAAACAAAAGTCTACAAAAAGGAAACCTGAAGACAAGCAAAAACTGCAAAAAGAAAATTACAATATATGATTTATTAAACTTAAATGAAGAGTCTTAGACTAATCGGTAATTGCCAGTTTTTCCCTCAAAATCAAAGGACTAAAGGGACTTAGCTAAGTAGACTGCCGAGTGCGAACAGAACGATGGAGAAGCTGAAATTTTTCTTAGTAAATTTTAAATTTTTAGGCGAGCAAAACACTAAAGAAAAAATCAAAAATTTAGGAAACAAAAATAAAAAGTATATCGAACTAGAGTGAAATTTTGAGCGATACCGATGTTTCCTTATTTGCTGACAGGTATTTTGGGCATAGTCGCTTCTATATCCTGGTAACGAAATGACGCTTAAACCCTCTGTTAGGTGCTGTTTTACTGGTGTTTTGATTGCCATAAACAGTTCTCATGCAGTACAAGTGTAGATAGACTTAGTCAACATAAAACAGAATCTGTCTGAGTGCAATGAAGTCGAAGGCGATGTAGGTATTGTGATTTATACGAGTCTAGCTAAGCTTGTTTTTCACAGACTATATAAATCTGTTGTTATGCAAATAATTTTTAAAGTGATTTATTTTGAATCCTCGATTAGACCAATTGGACCAATACACATCGTCCACATGTTAACAACGTGAATTTGTTCCAGCAAATCATTGAAATGGAGGCTAAAAAGATAGAGCCCAGAATGGATATACAGATTTCTTGGTTCCTCCTGGATGAACTGCATGAATTCGGCCAGGAGGGTTGGGGGCCAATATTGAACTTGATAGGAATGTCCGGTTGGAACCTATAAACAATTGCTCATATCATAATTCGGGAGGGTGAACCCACTATCATTATACCAACACACAACAGCGAGGTGTCACGGTCACTCTCTGACACAATTCCGAATTCCACGTATTTCCATGCCTGGGTTTTGTTCTGGCTTGCGTTCCAAGCACCCCGCTCAGTGTCTCAACCTCTTCTCAATCCATCTATCCATATGTATATTAACCATATACGTTAAACCATTGAATTCATCGCAATTTTATGTGTGATTGTATTACTGTTTTGACGTTACTATAAAATGAAATCAAAACCAATTATGTTTCAGTTATGTAACATGAAAGTATTGAGGGATATGATATTGTAAAAACCTTTCGGAAATAAGGAACCAAAACTAAGTTTTTCGGAAATTCAGATATAACAGAATTAAATATTTATACAGGAAAAACATTCCAGGGTGTTAATTTTGATCTTTTGACGTAGCATAGGCGAAAATTTCTGTCTCATATTTTGACATTTTTTAACATATTCATATTGACTTACCCATTTTATCCACCATAAAATGAACTAAAATGAATATGCATTGAATAAACGTTAGAATATACACCTAAAAATAAGACAAATTAGTCACCCACATTGTCGCAGCTTAGACGTATATTTTTGTCACATATATTAACATTTCACCTCAAATTTGTCGCACTTTTATGTTCACAAAATTTATTTTGATTTATCCTTTTCATCAACCACAAAATAAACTAAAATGAATTTGCAATGAATTAAGGCCTAAAGGTACGACGAATTAGTCAACTGCTTCAGAGGATTTGGCAAAAATGTTATACTGTGGTAAATGGATATTCTACACCTAATTAGAGCAATACAAGTGCTTAAATTTGGAATAATATTTAGAATTTGTAATCGGAAGTATCAGAAAAATTCATTTGAATTTGTCGTATATTCTGATATTAAAGTACGACAAAAGATCAGAGTCACCTCTCCTCAGGAGGGTGATTCTGATATTTTGTCACGTTTAATATCAAATATACACGAACAAATGAAATGAACTTTTTTACTGTTCTTTTGGTATTTTTATTGAGCTCAGTTAGCCTTGAATTACGCAGAATAAACTGAAAATGATACTTAACATTCGAATTTAAGCACTTGTAATGCTCTAAGTAGGTGTAGAATATCCATTTACCATACTTTAAAATTTTTGTCACAACCTCGGAAGCAGGTGACAAATTTGTCATACTCTTAGGCGTGTATTCTGACATTCATTACAAATTCATTTTAGTTTATTTTGTGGTTGATGAAAAGTATAAATCAAAATAAATTTTGTGAATATCAAAGTGCGACAAATTTGAGGTGAAATGTTAATATATGTGAACAAAATATACTTTTACGCGTATATTCTGACAGTTATTCATTCCAAATTCATTTTAGCTTATTTTGCGGTTGATGCAAAAAATAAATCAAAATGAATATGGTGAAAATAAAAGTACAACAAATTTGTGTTGAAATGTCAAAATATTTGACAAAAATATGCGCCTAAGCTACGACAAAAGATCAGAATCAACTCTGAGGACAAAAAGGATGAAAAGGTTTGTCGCATATACTAAAATATATAGGAATTGCGTTTCCATGACAGGAGGATGTAATATAAATGGGTGCGAAGTTCGCAAAGGATGAGTTCAGGTCAATAATTAAAATGATGTAATTGGTAGCTTGAAGTAGTTGTGAGGCGGGATATCGGCACAATAGTGCATGCCCTTGAATATTGAAATTAATGTAAGACTAGAGAAAACCATTATTTCCTGGAGAGAGATGAAAAACTAGTCAATTACATTAAATTTGACTCAAGAAAAATGGCGAGATTTCTCAATGCAAACTGTCCTAGTGAACAGATGGGTAATCAATAAATTGTATCAAATATATTTCAAGGTATGCGAAACATTAGAACACATTTTGAGATCATATACATAATATTCTAGTTACGCTTAAACTAGTGCTACTTACTACTTAAATCGAATGAATTTCACGAAATCGCTACATTTCAGATTATCTTATGCAAAGTTCCACAAGAATTTAGAAGAGCAGACTGATAATTTTCACACTCTGCCAGAAAATCGCTCCTTAAATTCCTAAAAATTGAGTGGTAAGTGAGATAGATGCTCTTATTTTATACTTATTTTTATCATATTCCACTGGGATTTGTTTTTTATTTTTTCGTAATACTCTGTATCTATAAATTTGAAGCTAACATGCTTCTCTGTGTGCTATTTCTTATAAAGCATAAGTACTGGAAAGTCGACCATTGCTCAAGATTATTTTTTCTTTGCTTTTCTACAGGAAGAGAAGGAGAAGGCGGCACTGAAGACAATATTCTCTATCATCCTTTTTTCAAGTGTCCTTTACAAGATTCCAATGAATCTAGGATGCCGTCAGGGTTATGAATTCTAAATGAAGTTTTAAAGTGGATCTATGAAAGTTTCTGAATCTTGATATGACTTTATTATGCCCGATATTGCTTGGTCATAAGTTCCTTGATTGAAGTTAAACTCATAAAATATATGAGAGGAATGCAAATTAGATTTAAATCGATTTTCGGGATATATCTATGTAGATAAAAGAATATAGGTACTATGAAATATTATAGTAGATAGAATGTGTGTATAAAACAATTTACTGTTTTACTGTATATAGCGTATGAGTGTTGCAATATTTTACAAGATAGTAACAGAACAGACATTTTATGAGTTAAGAGAATAGCGGACTTTGTGCCTGTTGTCAACTGTCATAGCTTGCCAATTATTTAGGGAAAAAACGGTTTTTTTTTGTATCTTATTATAAATGAAAAGATATTCTAATAATAAGGTAATAAGCAGGAATGTAAAAGACTCAAATTTTGACTCAACTCATCGCTCAATTCAATCAGTGAGTCCACTCAACATTTGAGCGGTTGTTCATCGGCCAAAATTTGCGCGCTCGCACAGTTTGAACAGACTCAAGTCTCAATGCTTGAGCGGACTCATTGCTTGACAGGATTTGAGCGGACTCACTGCTCGCACGGACTCGAGTATTGAGTAGACTCACTGCTTGAGCGGACTCATAATTTGAGTTGATCGGACTCAAATTATGTTTTAAGTAACATAAGGAGGGTCAGAAGTTGTTCTTGGAGTATAATTTCTCCACAGAAAAAACTCGAGTATTTCAAAACAATCATTTTTCCGTGATAAAAGTCCTTGTACCGAATACAGCACAGCAGTGCTTAGTAGTGCTTCGCAGGAAAGATTATTTAACATAGAAAAATTAACGTTAACTCCTAATAGATGTCGTCTAAATGACGCCATATTTGAAATGCAAATGTTGCTACATATCAATGGAAAAAATATACATTAAGACGCTGTCTCTATTTCCTTGAATTGAATTATAACATTTTCATGTATGTTATTTTCCATACAAGTTTTACACGTTTTTGAATTTGTTCATAATATTGAGAGGAAGATAAAATGTTAGATAAGAAAATTAATATAAGCTAAATTTATATAATTTAGTTAGGTAAAACATGATTTCTCAAATGATGAGTCCGTTTAAGTCCGCTCAACTAATGAGTAAGCTCAAGCAGTGAGTGCGGTGAAGACTTGAGTCCGCTCAAATTTCGAGCCATAAACAACCACTCAATTGTTGAGCGGACTCAATGATTAAGTGGACTCAAGTCTTAAATTGAGCTATGAGATGATATTGACAAATCAGTCCGCTCATTTACAACACTGGTAATAAGGGTAAGGGTAAGATAAAAAACTACGTTGTGCAAAGCATGCAATTTATTTGGACAAGTTTTAGGAAGATGTATACAACAATTAGAATTTTAATTATTACGGAAAATTTTGTCTTGTAATGTAACTGATCTCAATGGTACAGAACTTATTGCTGTACAAATTTCTTTTAACTAGAAACGGGATCTACTAAATTAAAGAAGAACACATATAACTTTATCGAAACAGTTTTTTTCCAGTTGACTCCTTACATATAATCAATGTCAAATGAAATTATCATTCTATAAAAATTAATTTACATAATTACAAATTTAGCTTGTAATAATAACTCTACTGCTATACCTAGTGTCAAAAATAAATCTACACTACCGCAAACATATAAACTTATATTACTAGCTGGCTGTGCTAAAAAATAATTCCATTCTCCTCATGGGCCGTTAGGTTTATTTCAGCTTTTCTTTTGAATCGAGCACAAGTTGTAAAAGTGCGAAATTCTATTTCTGCTCCGCTATCCCTTTTCACTTATGTTCCTCAAGGTTCAGTCTTAAGCCCAATTCTCTTCTTCCTATATATATATAAATGACTTTTATTCTGTTGTGATTGGTGCTTCTGTGCACTTGTACGCCGATTACGTTCAGATGTACCTTAGCAGACGCTTTGGCATGGTCGAGTGCTGTATTCAAGAATTAATGATGAATTATACCACATTCCCGATTGGGAAATATATCACGAATGAGCTTGCAATTGTTCTAAATAAGTTTTACTGCCTGCCTGTATATAGAAGTATTTTCCAATATCGGATTTGCCATTAGTTCGGTTGAATATGTAGAGTCAGCTAAGAGTTAAGGAATTTAAGTCAATTCTTAATTTAGTTCTTGCGACTACATCAGCGTTTTGATGCAGAAAATTTATGGAAGTTTTCATCAACTATCAATTTCTTCTAGTTGTGCGTCTGTGCATTTTTGCAGGAAATTGGGCAATGAATTTTATTGTCGCTATTTTAACTATGGGAGACTTATTTTTAACAGACTAGACTCAATTTGTCATAGTTAGATTTTTTCTCTTTTAATTTGTTGTATTTAATTTTTTTTTCGTTGCGCTCTTTATATTTAAGTTTTCGTTTTCTTTTTGATCTTTTGGTTCATTTTTTTATTTTTATCTTATTTTTTATAGGATTTTGTAATCTTCTGTACAGCGCCTAATAAATGTTTTGTATTGCATTGTGTTCCAACTTTTATGGCCGATCGAAAACATTTCATAAAATAAAAAATCAGCTCTCAAAGAATTTTGCTTTTAACTTGTATTTCTTTTCTTTCAAGCGTATTATTTTCAAATAGCCACTACTCCAATGATTCAACTTTCATGCAACTTGTCCCTTGATGATGCTTTTGGAAATTAAAATTTTCTTAACTACACTTTTTACCTTCGGTCTGGACACTTGCGTTTTTCTCTGACAAAAATATTAAAACACCACATGACCAACAGTAGACAAGCAAAGCTATAGAGAAATCTGACGATAATTCAAAACCAAGCCTTGTTAACGCGTAGATAAAGGCTGGAAGAGATTGTGGTGCTGGCGCTGGTACTCACGTATGGAGTTGGTGCTGGTGCTGGCGCATGGAGCTGGCGCTGGTGCATAGTCTGCCGCTTACTTTGTAGCAAGGTATGATTACAATGCTGCAGCTGAGTTCTGTAAAACTAATTTGATATTTTATACTTCATTCCATATTTCCGCTTTTCTTTTTAAATATTTGTATAGGGATCCCACAATATATCTTTTCTTTTTATTATTTCGATGAACTTTACTGTATGAAAATTTTCCATGTTGATCCATTCCAACAAACCGCTTCGCAATTACAGTTGTCAATCTTAGCGCACGCCAAAAATTTAAATTTGGCAAAAGTGCGCTACAGCGCCAGCTACGCATTGTGCCGATATCATACGAAAATCGTACTGTTATATTTTGAGCGTTTGCGCTACAGCACCAGCTACGAAGGCCAGCGCCACATTATGTTCCCCACTTAAAGATCCACATTTGAATTGATCTTTCGACGAGATTAAAAGTTTCCCCATGGCCGCTGGCAAACAACAAAAATGAAATCAAGCTCAATAAAAAAGCTTTTTTCAAACCTTTTATAAAACAAGTAAAAAAGCTAGAATTAGTCTAAGACCAATTCTTATGATACCCTAGATTAGGGCTGCCATTCGGCCGGGTTTGCCCGGATGATTTGTCCTAGTATGGAGGGCGGGTTTTAAAGTTTTGGAAACCAATTAAATAAAAATTTAATTTTTGTGTGTACTCTACGTATACGGTAAGGTTAATAATGCCGACAGTCAGACCGACTCAAATCTCACCCAAGCTCACTTCTAGCCAATCTTAGCGAAGCTAGTAGTACGACCATAGCTTGTGTAACTTGCGTTATGCACCTGTGTATTCTTTCATGTACCGCCCCCCCCCCCCCCCCCCCAACCAATGTAAAATCTTAATACTACCGTGCGTCAGTTCAGATAAATAAAATAAAATAATGCCGAACACGGGAAGTTACCCAAGTAGACGACATTGCACGAGAGAAAAAGATTACCCATGAAAAAGAGAACTGTATATTCATAAAAATTTAAAAGAAGAAAAACAAAAAGTATCTAAGATAAAGGATGGGTATAACCATAGATGGCACAAGGACTAGATGTCGCATGCAGTACCGAAAATGTATACAGAATTTATATGGCTGGGTGGTCCATTCTGTAATAGACCACAACATTTGAAATGATGTATACGTCGAGTGATTCATATTTTTTCGTATTTGAAATGTTGAGGAAGTCGATCAAATGCATACAAAACTGCTATTATAAAAACATTTGCTTTAGGCACGCTCTAAAACATGTTATTATCCATTCCAGAATGCACTACCCATTTCACAATCTGTATACTCTGATCTAGTATGCCACGCGACATCTAGTTCTTGTACCATCTATGGTATAACATAATAGAAAGTTGAACTCATATTTAAAAGAGAGAAACATCCAATCTTTTACCGAAAAGGGGAAGTGTAGGCATGTGCATTCTACTAAGAACATGCAGTTCCTCGACATAGTGCAAGTATACAACTTTTACAACAATTTGAAAAGTTTTGCTGGATGTTTTTATCTAATATAACTAAGAATAACTGCAATTACAAATACGTTTTTCGTTTTACTAAACAAAAACATGAAAATTGATGACACAAAATTGATAGATGGATATATTTACAAAATTTCAGTCAAAATTTAAGCGACCTTTAACGGCAAATCAACTTTCGCTTAATTTTTTTAAAACATCAATGCTGATTTGGGCACTGTCGTATTTAAGATTGCACAGTATTTTTTTTTTTGCATCAGCTCATTATGCCAATGAAGAGAGAGTGTTTTAGCAATTTCTCAACGGTGGATGAAAGAAAGAAACTCACTGAACACACAAACGATTTTGTCACTAATCAAATCAAAATTTTATTTTAAAGATTTTAATTGTGTTGATTTTTAAAAATTTGTATAAAGTCTCTAGATATACCTCTCGAAGTGTATGTAGATACAAAACCTGTATTTGCTCTGCAGAGATCTCCAGACATCTGTGTCAAGATAGAGATTGTTAGAAAGAAAGTGAAAAAGCTTTAAGAAAATATATGCAAATATTTATATTTTGACACTAACTGAGAACTCGTCAACGTATAGAGCTGAAATTTTGTACATGGCGTTTTCATAAAATTAGTAAATACAATTTCAAAAGTTGGCTAATCCGGACAACGGCTTCTTGGTGTTGCCATATAAAAATGTCATATTCTAAAGAACCTTTCAGTACATCAAAAGCGCCAAGGATTGATCGATTTCACAGCATACGTAAAAGTCCCAAATTTTTGTATGGCAACACCAATATCTTGTAGCCCGATTTAGTCCATTTTTGAAATTATATTTACTATTTCTATGAAACGCAGTACATAAAATTTCAGCTCTCTACATCAATTCGCTCTTGGACAAAAAAAAACGAAATTTTTGCATGGTAACCCATCGAAGTTGTCGGATTGGTCCCATTTTCGAACATAAATTTACTTTTTCTCTTAAAGCCCCTGTGTAAAATTTCAGCTCTTTAAGTACACGCGTCCTCGAGTTATCGTGCGGACGAACGGATAGACGGACAGTCATGCAAAAATCACAATAACTTTTAATTTTATGCATGGGTTCCAAATGCATTTTGCTCCACCATCATCATTTCTTGGTATTACAAATGAAATGACATACTTACTACCAATGCCCTATGATTTCATCTAGGGTATAATGAAGCAGGGAGCTGCTATCCTATAACTTGTAGAGCCAACATCTTCAGAAAATATTTTGTTTGTGGCACGGGTGGGATCGTAAGCCAACAAGTTTAAGGGAAATGCGTTTTTTCGGCGCCAAACATGAAGCATCGAAGATGGATATGGATGTGTAACCCCCGGAATATACAAGCTGAAGTCGGTGTGGACCCCGCGCGGGCTGGTCCGACACATTAACAGTCAACAGACCAACTACAGTTCATACATAGAGTTTTTTTATGTGGTATCTCACATATGCATTGACGTGGATGTCAGCCCAATAAAATTTCTTTCTAATGGTGTTAAAAGAAAACAGCTCGTGAAAAAATTTATTGAAATTATGGTATTTGAACGAAATCCGAGTTAGCCGGTCCACTATGCTCACATACCTCATGGCTTGTATATTCCGGGGGCTACAATGGATGACATTTATTTTTTTTGCCAAATTTCAAGTTGAGTTCTGTATAGACAACACTGTGAGGATGAAAATAGAAATTTGTCCTATGCGATAATCATTTAAACCCATTAAGATTTGTACGGATTCAAATTCTGAGTCAGTTTTAATCTGACAAAGTTTATTTTTGACAGTTGTCATTTAAAAAAATTGAGTTATAAATACATACACATATTCTTGTGTAAACCCATTACGAAATGCCAGGTGATCAATTGAAAAAACTTTGAGGAAAATTCGTAAAAAATGTTACAGAATTATTTTGACTATATCAACTATAATACAACAATACAAAAATTATGCGGTTGTTGATAACACAAGTCCTAAGTGTGTCCATAGTAGTTCGTAGTACATAGATGAACTGCTTAGGGGAGATCCCAGTACTCAAATTCGACACCGACTGTAGAGTCACTGAACATTTCAAAAACACATATGCATTGAATTTTAACAAAACAACAACATTTTCATACTACAAATATTCACATGACATGAGAACTGTAGCTAACAGATCTTTTGCAGTGTTGCGGAATAAATTCTAGCGAAACACAAGAGGATGTTGGCTTGAAAATGAATTAATAAATGTCACGTTTGGAGCTCTGAAAATCAATAGTAACAATTAAATTCACAAAAGTTAAAAAAGGCTCTCAAAATCGTGACATGAATTGGCCATATGAAACCTAAGAATTGATATCGTTAGAAACTTTTTACTTTGGAGTTGAGATGTCAAAGTTCAACAAACGATGGAAAATTTGAGAGACAATATTCGAAGCATTATTCATGAAATATGGCAATAATTATGGGAAAATTTCATGCAAAATTTCACCAAAAGATTGGCATTGTGCCACTAGCTGATTATTTGCGAAGTATTGTAATTCATTTATAACACATACGAACTTCAATTAAGCTGAGACTGCTATTTCTTGGTAGAAAAGTTTTGAATACTTAAGGCTCAATCAGGGATAATTTAATGTCCTTCTCCGATGGTAATGTTCTAGCTAAAAAAAAAAAAGCTATGGATAATCCAGTTTGATCAAAAGTTAGGACCATAACTACTGAACCATGGGTTAAGTAATATTGTCATCATAATAGCGTGCATTGAAAAATACTTTAAGGCTCAATTAGGGCATTAAATTCGGGGAAGGATGAAATTAGCCCTAATAAGGTTTTAATATATTATGCAGTGCGTTCAGTAGTGGTGCCTATAATATTCGGTCAAGCTGGATTACCCATAGATATTAAAAAAAAAACTAGTGCATTAAATTTGGGGAAGACCATTAAATTAGTTGAACTTGACATATTCAAAATTTTTCTACCATGAAATGGCATTCCCAGATTAATTGACGGTACATATCGGGGGTGGGCTAATTAATTTTCTTAAAGAGAATTCGAATAATGAATCCATATAAAATACCTTTAACTCAAGTCTATAAACGACGGCTATCCCCAATAAAGCAATTTTGTAGGTACCTACTACTCGTCGTCATGACCACCTTTATTTTTTTTTTTAAGAAAATCATCATGAGTGAAAAGCCTATATATTTAGATAACAGCGGTTATGTTAAACAGCACTGTTCGGGTATATAATTTTATTTGATTTTATTGCTCCTGACTTTTTTCTCTGGCAGTACTTTAAAGAACATGTCTATGTCAACAAACCAACGTTGATTGAATAACGAAAGTGTTATATTCAAACATCAATTAATTTAATATCACCTGAAGTTTTAGGTAAATTTTATTAAAAAGGAGCTAACATTTGCGTGGCAAGAATTTTTTTTTGATTTTTAATTATTTCATACTTAAAATTTGGCAAATTTTAGTTTTTGCAGACGTGTAAAATTCCAAGTATAAGTACCAGTAGCAGGGCTTAAAATCTTTTAAGTATAAGTACAAGTATCGATACTGGTTATTAAAAAAAATTTAAGTACAAGTCCCGATATTGGTACTTAAAATTTTTTAGAGTACAATTCCAGATATTGATACTGGCACTTATAAGTCCCATATATTGTATGCTTAAGTATCCTATAAGTACCAAAGTACGCACTTACTGTAAATTTCGCTATAACTCGACGTACCTGGACTGTACTTCTACTACTACTACTACTGATAAGTATCAGTATTGGGACTTGTACTTAAGTACCAGTATCGGGACTTGTAACTGTACTTTAAAAAAATGTAAGTCCAGGTCCTGGTACTGGTACTAGAATTTAAGTACTAATGTACTTAAGTACCTTACAGGTCTGAGTTTTGGATGCCGAACTTAGACATTTTTCTCGTTTTATGTTTTGAGTACGTCTTTCCGTCTCTTACGTGTCTAATCTGATGTTCCTCAGTGGTAAAGATTTGGTCTGCTTTTTATTTATGTTCACTTTGTATTTCTTCTCCATGTTACTAACTATATGCTATACTGGGTATGTTTATAAAAGACGTTTTAGGTTGCGATAAACATGCAAACTGAAGGCTCTCTTACGATCTGACTGTTAATAATATGTACATAAAACTCAATATATGTTCCTTATACATTTACAGCCACGAAAACCCAGGCAAAAAATTCCATTACTCACTCATGAATAAAGATAAGTGCACACGACAATAATTCAATATATAAGATAGAGCAAAACAAAAGCAACGTACAAAAATTCTCTTGTGATATTATACTTCTTCAATACATGAGACTCTTCCCTTTTCTCATTGAAAGAAAAGTATGAAAGTTTCTAGTGGAAGAAGTCAGTTCGCCGCACGTTATTTCCCTCAGACGTATTTTTTCGGAGATATATACATATTTGGTTTTTTCATCTATACAATGGAAATTGCCAATTGAATGTTTTCAAAAGCTGGTTATGAATGCGATGTAGGCATCGTTTTATGCATAGGGGAAAATTTTATTAAATTCCAATGACTTCAAACTTTGTGAGACTGCTGTAGATGATAGGAAATATCTGTAGGATTTTTTTGGGAAGAGTATGTGATAATTAGTTGTAACGTTTATAATTGACAATCTGTTATAAGTTGTGTGATAGTCAGTTATGGAGAAGAAGACCGCATGATACTATGGTTACAATGGCTTGCGTATCTACGGGTTACATGTGATATGAGTATTTATGGCTTACTGTTATAGTAAGGTAGACAGGGCACAGAGCATTTCGATAGAAAATCGGATGTATGACTACATAAAAAATAATCTCTTGGATTTTTAGGTACTTAAGATAGAAATTAATTATTTCAGTGTTGCGAGATATAAGACAAACTTCTCATCTCATCACTGCGAAAATTTAGGTCTATAGAAACCCACACGAACTAAACATAATTTATTCCTGTATTAGTTTTGGCCAGAATTTCTTGCTGAAGTTTTAAAACTTTGGCTTTGAATTGCACATAGATAAAATATAATCCAGTTTTCTCTAACTCAATCGATAATAAATTTTAAAGTGCGGGGTACCAACCAATCCATGATAATTCTAAGCCAAGAGCGGCAAGTTTATGTCGGGTTGTACATTTCTGAACTCTTGACTAACCAGCTAGGTAGGCTTTTGTTATTATAAAAACAATTTATAAATAAATGTAACTAGTATTATCTCAGCTTTGATGAAAAGATAAAGAGAAGACAAAAGAAGACGATTACTTTCTAAACTTTATGCCTAATAAACAACTATTTTATTCCAGAGACCACGTCAATTTAGATCTTCTGTAACCGGCCTAGCTACCAGGAATATTAAGCGAATAGCAGAATTCCGGCATTCCCATTTGGTCAATATTTCAGCCAGAAGAGCTCCGGCGCTTCCATTGGAGGCAATATTCCAACCGGATTATTATAGGAGCGGTCTGACTTAGAGGAACGACTCACTGCCATATTGCGGCTCTAGCCTTCTTTCTTTTTTGCGGGTTCTATGCCACAGTCAGACAATCATAGAGACACCCTAGACTTTGTCGTAGAACAGTTGGAGCTAGGCGACAGACTCCTTTCAATTTTGCGTGCTCTAACGAACTAATCAGGCGATCATCAGTCTTCCAGTGATTCAACGATTCAACTGGGACTGTCATAGAGACAGCCTTTTTTTTTATATTATTAAGCCAAGCTCAGGGGATACCCTATGATGCAAAGGACAGCGTGGCATGAAGGAGATAGGGAAAGGATTAAGGGATATGAGGAGAGCGGCGGAGGTGCCGATGTATGTCGCCCTTAAACTTTCGCAGGTTGTATGCCGGAGGAAAGACAGAAGATGGTAGACTGTTCCACATTCGCACAGTTCGGGATAAGAAAGCATCACGGAATTTTAGTGTACGGCCGAAGGTAATTTGAAGGGTAAAAGGATGAGCGCGGGATGCAGCGCGAGTATTGCGTGCAGGAACTATTCTACAAGGGAGACTAGATATTTCATCAGAACATTGACCATGCATATAGCGATAAAGGAGCGAAAGGCATCCAACATTGCGACGGTGCTCGAGCGAGTCGATATGACGAGTAATTGCCACATCGCCAATGAGCTTGCAGGCTCTCTTTTGGACAATATCCAATGAAGCTAAGGCTGTGCAACCAGCCCCGGCCCAGATATGGGGATTGTATTCCATTCTAGGTCTGATGTAGGACTTGTAGAGGAGCGCTATATTTGATGGGCTGCAACATTTCTTACACCTTTTCAAAAAACCAAGACATTTTGATGCTTCTTTGGCAACCGAGAAGATGTGATCTGTCCAGCTTAACTTACTGGAAATATTAATGCCAAGAATGCTTAGTGACGGTGAATCAGAAAATAATGCACCATCAAACGAAACGGGAGTGGTTAAGTGATGGTCTTGTTTTAATGAGATGACACAGCTTTGGGTCTTAGATGCATTGAATTCGACGCGATTCACTTTGCCCCAAGCGAGAATATTGTCAAGATCGTTATTCAATGATCTAATCATGCAGTCTCGTTTAAAACATGTGGCGTTCCCTCTGGAATCCGCAAGGATGTCAAAGGAGTATGCGAAATCAAGGGTACTGTCATCAGCAAAGCTATGGATAGGATTGAAAGTAAGGGAAAGCAGATCAATAATGAAGATTAGAAATAGAGTCGGAGAAATAACAGAGCCCAGGGGGACACCGGCATTAATAGGAAGAGGTTCAGATATAACGCCATCTAATACAACACGTATTTGGCGACTAGATAAAAAACTTTTAATCCATAATAGAAGAGGAGAGGAAAGACCAAGTGCTTTGAGTTTGGCTAAAAGGGCTGGATGCCAGACTCTATCAAAGGCCTTTGAAATATCTAGAGCAACGATTTTGGGCGCACCAAAATTGTGAACACCACGATTCCAACGTTGCGTAAGAAAAGTCAGCAAGTCTCCAGATGAGCGTCCGTGCCGGAAGCCGTATTGGCGATCGTTGATGAGTTGATTGGTTTCCAGATACTTCATTAATTTGGAGTTAATGATAGATTCAAAAACCTTTGAAAGAATCGAAGTGTTTGCAATTGGTCGATAATTTGAGGGATCGCTACCCGCTCCTTTCATGGGAATAGGCTGAACGTGAGCTAGTTTCCAAGCAGTTGGAAATTTTCCTGTCGAATAGGATAGGTAGAATAGTTTGCGCAGAGGTTTAGCCAAGGATGAGGCACAGCTTTTAATTAATAGGTCCTTGGCTAAGTATTTGGCGCTCCTCAATCAGCTTCATTTGTTCAAGCCACCCGACGAACAGTCAGACTAAAAAAAATGGCCGCCCTCAATCAGCTTGATTAATTTAAGCCACCCGACGAGCAACGGTTAACTACAGTGCTCACGGTCGCTACACTTTCAACTGGCTACTCCACCTTTGGAACTGTCGCTGAAGACAGGGGAAGTTGACGTAATCGTAGATAGCTGATCCGAACAAATAGACAAGTTCATCAGAGAATAAAACTGTTTCAAGCACATTACACAATAATAGCAGATAGCAGGCCTGCAATAAATCTTAACAATCGCCAAAGCTTAGCAATTAAATAGATCTCAGTGAGATGAGAAATGATGTTTTCTTATTCAAGTTAACCTTCATATCGCTTGACAAACATAATGTTGAACTTAGTATGACAAAATATTTGATGTTATATGGAATGGATTATATGTATAACTCGATTGGGTATAAACATATTTGAAAAAAACAAAAAAAAAATACAAATATATAGCAGCAAGCTACCGTAGCTCAGCAGATCAAGATTTGCATATTTAGTAACCAAAATGGGCACGTATAGTCAGTCAACACAACCAAAAACAAATTTAGTTTGACCAGTATTGACAATTTCATAAAATGGTGAGATTAACTTCATGATTGAATATATATTTACTAAGAACGTCCTCAGAAATAAATACATATATCAGACAACGGATAGAAGTCTTAGACGTATGTCAAATAATCCCAGTTCAATTCAATAGTTGCTTCGTAATTGGTCTTATGATAAAAAAAATCGTCGAACCAATTAGATATTGTGGCTCGGTAGATAAGATGAGAGTCTTAGGGGCCGTAGGTTCGAATCGTACCTTGGGAATGTCCTGCATTTTTACTCCTACCTATCTTTCTTTAGACTTGTATAGCTTCTTCTGTCCAATGGCGTGGCGTGAACTTGGGGCGAGTGGAAGAATCTGATGATAATTTTACAAAAGTGTTAAATAATCATGCGTTTCTCTGATTTTCCTGAGTAACATACGAGTACGGCAGATCAAAATAGTCAAAAAATCATATACGCGATTATAGCATGAAGGCGATGAATGAAATTCTAAATAAGCTAACTTAAAATATCAATAATTGCTCACTTGCTTATTTGCCTCCGACTGACCGATTTTGTCATCAATTGTATCACATTACAAGTCATTTCTCCTCTAGAGTGATAATGCCTTATCCTAATCGACCTACCTATTGATGGAAGCACAAATAAGTCCACCTCTTATTGAAACAAATACAGCGTTGATCTATCATAAGAATAATATCTGCATATGAATGAAATTAATCTAATGCATACTACCGGTATAGCAGTTTTTGTAGGTCCCATGGAAGTATTTTTTCAATTGCATTCCTTAGGTTCGGAACAATTTCTTATTGAGCGTAGCAATACTACAAGGGGTGAACGAGCAATAGGGATGTGTGTCGTCATATGTAGGTTTGAGATAAGTTTTAATGCCATATATTTTGTTGGATGTTGTTCGATTGCTGATGGAAGCAAAAATAAATCCACCTCCTCCAGGCAGTGGTGTCGCTTGTGATATCCTAGACAGAGTCCAGACGTGTTCGAATTTTATACTTCTCTTGTTTGATTAATTTGTTTTTGATTTTTTTGGTCAGGGGAGTTAATTTTCGTATTGCTTCTCTTTGATAGTCCACAGCGAAGGACTTTTTAATGAAAATATTTTGAAGAAAGTTTTTCTCGTAAATTTTTATTTCCTTTCATTTTTGTTTGTTTTACTTAAACTACATCGGAAAACCTAAGGGATGCAATGCTTCCCTTTCTTCCAAAGACGCCACGCCACTGCTCCTGTCCCATATTACCTACTGCCATTACTATAAGAAATTCCCTCATCCCTCTCTAGCAGCACCATAATATGTACTCCAAGAAAGCGTAGCAAAATTTCAAGGATTTTATACATTTGTCTTCCACATTGAACAGAGACGTCAATAAAAAACCGAACAATGTACATATATGACAACAAGCGACAAGTTTCTCCGAGCATGGTTCACTTTTTCTAATAAGCGACACATGGCAGACCCATCATTGGATTGCTACTGTAGGCTAATTACCTAGTATAGACCCAGTTTAGAGAGTTTTGCAATGTACTGCCTCTGTTGCACGAAAACTTGTAGGATATAGGATGATAGTTGGGGCAAGAATGAACCATCATCCTACCTACTAGTTTCGTACGGCAGTGGCAGCATACTGATGAGCCTATACTGGGTCAAAGTGAACAAATATGATTCAAGAATTTTCGGCAGAGCATCGGATAACAGAGTCAAATGGAGAAGCTATCTATATGGAATTCTTATACTGCCAAGACGAGCGAGGTCCCACTATTTTGTACCACTTCAAAATAGAGTTTTACCTATAAACTTTTAGAATGTCTTACAATTTAAGCAAATTTCATGTTCACTGCTGGTTGAAGTCAAACATGTTAAAGTTTTGTATGAATCTTGCCCCATGCGGGAATCGAGCTCACATTTTTTAGGATCGGTTAGAAATGGAATGTATGAAGTCTAATGCTAAAAACGCATTAATTTCTTTTAATTTTATTTTTAGGTTTAGAAGTGTACATCTCATTTTGATGGAATGCGGGAGGTAAATTTTATTAAATGGCACCTGGGCATCAGGGCCTTTTTTAAGAATAGATATCAAAACTTATTGAATCCCGAATGTATCCTTAATTGTTCACCTTAAAAGATTTTCTAATTGGATCTTCTCCTCGGTCGAAATGGATAACCGGACAAAATATAGCATTTCATTCTGGTATACAGATAATCTGGCGCATACCATATATAGAAGAGGATTTCAAATATCACAGAACCGAAACCATGCAAATATTGAAAAGTACGAGTTTTCTTAGTTAAATTCTGCCAAAGACATTAAGAGTTCATTGGTCACAATTAATTGTTGAAATACTTCAAATTTCATCAAACCTAGTTTAATATGAAGATATTATGCAGAATAAATTGATTAGAATGTGCTTCTATTGAACACTTGAAATATCCAACATCTTGAGCTATTCTAAAATCTTCGATAGAAATGAAAATTGTCAGTTAAGTTAAAGTTCTTATTCTCTACCAGTGGTTTTTTGACAGTTTTCTTTTTTACCGATTTGGTTAAGAGTTAGTCAGTCCACATTGATTTTCTGTAGTATATCCATTGTCAGCGGAGTTCTTCAAGGCTCTCTGTTCGGACCGCTAATTTTTAACATGTAGGTCTGTATATAGCTGAGGACTATACTACTCTTAAGTACACCCGTGTAAGACATCTATTTATGCATAGAGCTTGGTTTAGTTGAAGATGCAATAACACAATCAATGATGATTTGTCAATTTATAACTGACCTATCCGATGTACAACGCCCTTCCACTTAATCCCAACTAAATGCTAATAAATTGCTATCTACCGTAAGATAATAAATGTATTTTAACTCCCTGAAATTTATCTCTACAATAAAAGAGCATCTTTTGTTAATCCGTTTCGTAACCTGGGGGTAATAATTAATTCAAAGATTTCGTGCTTGTATTACGTTTCCAATATTCCAAGGAAGATTTATTGCAGCCTATGTAGAGTTTGGTAAGTATGCACATAGCTCTGCTAAGTTACCGCGTCTCTTAAAAGTTATGTCGATGCGGTCCGAGAATGAAGTAATCCACAAAAGATTCTTAAGAGAAACTAACTTGGATATCTTCGATAAACTCTTTTTAGATTATGTCACATGCCGCACTTTTATTTTGATTATCTGTAATTCCTTGAATTAAATAACATCTTCGAGGCCTGACGACTAAAATTTAGGCAAATTAGACTTTTAGGGGTTCGGACTTTATAAATTCCGGGCAATAAGCTGTACGCACACTTATGTGACCGTGAAAGTTTTATTCTATCACTCGAATAAGGTACCCGATACCTTCACATAATTTGTACGTAAAGAAAATGTGATATTCAAACTCATCGTTTATGACCCTTACTACACCTGGTGTAGTATCCATAAATGCTTAGCGAAAGATATTTCGCTACTATTGCCTACGATGAAAGGGATCCGCCTAAAATATGTACACCGACGTCCTGAATTTATGGCACCTATGGGACAGACAATACTGAACTGAGAATAATAAGATATAACAAAGCCAACATTCCGCATCAGGGCAGCGAGAAGTTTTATCGTAAATTTTTACCTTTCACCTTAGTAAGCCACGTTCTGAAAAAAGCAAAGCAGTAGGTACATACTATCAAGAATGCATTCCTAACCGGATGTACATGATAATGCTGCATAAAAACCAGAATATACACTTCTAAAACGAAGTCAGGAAACTTTGGCACCAATAAATTGACGTTAGGCTTTTATTTTCAACATACTAGATGTTGCATGTTTAGTAACTTTTATCATACATTACGAAAATTTTCCCACCTTTACGCAACGTACAGAATGCCCCAGTCATGAACAGGTCAAAAGCTCAAAAATTAATATTTCAATATTTTGTACGAACTGCGATGGAAACAGTCCTGGGAAGGAGGATTATACCAATCCTGCCACAGACAGGCTCCACAGAATCGACCTAAGGACGCATCAAGTAAGACGAAACATACAAGTATATGTCATTGATGCCTTGCAGACGACAGCAGGCGTCGCAAGACTAGGAAATGCTGTACTTAATGAAAAAAATAAAAAAAAACCAATAAGGAATCAGCATGTTAAAGCCACGTAAACTACCTGTGGTGATGGTGGCGATACTGCCATACGAAAAGTACGGAGGTACTCAAAGTGTACCGGATACCTAACTTGGGTGATAGAGGTATAGTTTTCAGAAATTTCAGAAAAAAACATATTCCAAAAACTCGATTTGTATCGAAAATATTCGAAAATTCTTTAGAAGGGTTTTTAGGAATTCTTAGGGACACACAGGCCTCTAGGAGTAATGTGAAAAGCAAGTTTTAAACCCGAAAAAAAACACAAATTTATATAAAAATAATTCACACTTAAAATATTCAGTGGAATACTGGAGACCCAAGTACCCCTAAGGACATCAAAGTCTGTGTGTCTATAGAATAACGAACGGTAAATACCTATTCCAAGCTATAAATAGGTATAATCTCAGTGACAAAATTCTTCTAAAATAAACTTTCCTTCTTTTTAATGAATGTCTCCACATGCCCATTTTACTGAAACGGAAATTTTCTAAATTAAAGTTGTCAACATTAGTTGAACAAATCCCTCAGAGAAACCCAAATGTACTACATCAGCAGCCAAAGGCAGAAATTTTCGCATGCACGCATCCATAGAACATGGAAGCCAATGTAATTGATTCTATAACCAGAAAATGAAACAAAGAAACCAACCGGAAAAATCAAAGCCATATAATCCCATGGGATCAAAGGGAAAGAAAAAAAGCGAAAAAAAAACAAAAATTTATCTCCAGCTATGGAAGGCGCCACTTAAAGCGTGGAACGAACTCCCTAGTTTCAATTGGGGAAACCACAAAATTCAGAGAATTCTTTGACTGAGGCATTTTTACTGTTCCCCATTAAAAAAAAAGATAGGTAGTGAGTAAATTTCGATAGCGAACATAGATGGAGATTTGATCTTGATTAATATTAAATATGGAAAAGTCACTTAAAAATCTTAAATGGTATCAGAAAAAGTGTTGGGATTAATAATGAAAAATTTGAATTTTACTTGATAATCCGTGAAACTGTCGAAGCTCATGTAGGTGCAGTTGCAATGAGGTTTAAGATGTTTCTCATCATGGTCGGCATATCCGCTTAGATTTTCACAATTGCTGCTACCTCCACCAGTTCCAGCAGTTCCAGCAGTTCCACAACCACCACCACCACTACTCCCACCACCACCACCACCACCTCCACTACCAATTCCAATCATCATCAAAGCATTGCATCCGGCGCCACAACCTCCACTAACTAGGCTACCACCTTCTAGACCTAAAACGCTGCCGACACCGCCACCACCGCTGCCAACGCCTGGAATACAAGATAGACTTCCCGATGCTGCTGACGATGCTCCCGTTCCAGTGGCTGTTGATATTGACTGCCCCCCTTTTGATGTTGATGCTGCTTCCATAAACTTTTTAGCTTGAGCTTTAGACTGGAAATGGTGTTGTTGCTGCTGTAGAAGATGATGACTACATGCATGCTGCTGCGCTGGAGGAGGTATAAGCTTTTGGTATATTAGACCACCACAGCTTCCAATAGCGACAGATCCTCCAGCTCCTACTATCCCATTAGCTGCTTGAAATTGTTGTAGTTGCTCCTGTGAAATTTTAGCAGGGAGTAGTGGTATTCCAGGAGTCAATTGAGGCGGTGGTATTAAAGTTGTGGCTGTAGTAGCCTGAACAATCCCAATAGGTGGAGGGGGCGGTGGCGTCTGATTAGTGGAACGCTGTGTTTGTATACCAATTGTCGGCGTCATTGTAATCATAACCGGCACCATTGTAGTGTTTGAAAGACCAAACAATTCAAATTTGCACAGTTCGTCTGGATCGAAATAATCCAGTGGTGTAACATCCATTTTGACTGCACTTTTGTTTTTTTATATCACTTTAAAGATAAATTTTTGTCTGCACAAGGTGGAACTATCACAAACAAAACAACACCGTTATTCTGGGAAAATGCTTGTTAACCGAATAAGAGCGAAATCCAAACTGTTTGCCTTGATGTAACCCATGTAGTCGTCGATGGGTACAAACCTAACAAATGAGATATGTTTCCCGGCGGGGAATGGCTAGCCTCTCTGGAATCATGCGCCCTTAAAACATTTGTCCAGTACAAACAGCAGCAGCTACATAGAGTTACCCTTAAAAAGTTTCTTTATTACTAGCAATCATTGGTCTGGTGCTGAAGGCTTTTATTATCTGGAGAGTAAAGACAAAAGGACTAACCGAGATGCTACACAAGCGATTTTGTTATCTCAATATGTCAGATATAGAAAAATCTTGAAATGTTGAGATGATGGTACTTCTTTCTACCCTCAGGTATTGTGTTTAGTCTACCTTTTTCATCAATATATGGGTTTCATCCCTTATATATTTCATCAGGGGACACGTCCACTCTCGCACAGATGCAGCGGTACCTACAGGTATATTTTGTTGTCGGCGTCGTCGTCTCGACAAGCTTCATGATTAAGAAGTAGACATAAGTTCAGGGTAGTACAGCAGGTACGATGATGTCGCTCCCTCCTTCTATTATCATTTCTCAAATTGCACCACTAACATGCCATAAAGATTTCAAAGTCAAATATGTCCCGAATGGAAACGTTTTTTCTTCTTCTTTTATTTTTTGTTTGAATTTTTATTGCAATTTTTTTATAAGTTGTCTAAAGAACTTGCTCAACCTTCTCCTCCTCCTCATGAATGAAACGTGATCTTTGGTAAATTTTTGTTAAACCCCTTCCATTCCAAGTCTTCTCTACACGTTTAAATTGTACCTCCCATGGCTCCACTTTGATTATGCCCCAAGAAATAGTAGTGCCAAAGATTCATTTTGTATACCACAGGATGGGTAGTTGATGGTATTTGTGTGATGGGTATGGGGTTTTTTCCATTTTTATTTACATACATTGTACCCTTGTTCTCTGGACTCTTTGGGTGTTTGGATGACATTTCATAAATTTGCTTGTGGAGAAGATTTTATTTGATTTTCAATTCTCGGGATAAAATAGCATGCGGAATTTGAAAGAGAAAAATTTGCATTTTTTACCATTGTGAAAACTGCTGACCAAGGAAGAGGCAATTAAATTTGAATTTCATGGCTTCGAAACTCCTTGCAGAAGTAAGTAAAATTTAAGGTGTATTTACTCGGATTGGGGTCTGTTGAGGAGCTTGAATACTAATGGAATTAATGTGTCTATGATACCTATTTCATGTAATTCGATTATTTTTATATTAGCTTAGATTCGTGGAGGGGTGTAACATTCTTACTTGAAAGGTCTATTCTGAGATCCAGTTCAAATTAATTCCCTTCCTTGGTTAAGACTGTTAATAAAGTCTAGAAGCATTCTGGGATTAAGAGCAGGGTTGCCATTTTATGACTATAGTCATAAACCTAACACTATTTTAAATCTACCACTCTTATAAAAAAATCTATGACCCTAGCTTTAGTAAATTTGTGTGATAGTGTAAACGCTATCTATCTACTGAAGCCTCTACATTTCTACAGATATATTAAATTCACAATTAAGATCATTTAATTTTTTCCAAAAAGGATGTGAATTCTATAGAATGATAAAAATGTGTTAAAGTTTGGAAAAATATAGGAAAAGAATTTAGGTGTGTTTAATTGTCGGATTTAATGTGTATCTTAGCTACTTTTGCGCATTGTAGTGTTGCTCCTGATCGTGTATTAGGTATATGTGAAGCAAAATTATAAGCGTTTTTATAAGAAATTGCAATTGAATCTACAATATATTTATTTAAGATGTTATATTTAGAAAGAATTAAAGGAATGATAAATGAAGTTTATTGTTATTATTTTTAAAATATTTTTTATTATTTATATTAAAATAATTATTATTAGTAATAATTCGATTAAGAGCTAATCAGCCTCGCACAATTAAGGTTTCGTTCGCACCAGAATTTTATCAATGAACAGTCGATCAACCAAATTTAAATCTAATCCAAATTTGCCTATGATAACTAAAAAATTAATGAATTGTGCCACATTGCTCTGGAACATTAGTAAATATGTTATCGATTATTCCTGTGTAACATTCTTTGATACTGGAGGGCTAATAACGACAGTCGATACTCTACATGAATTGAAATTCAACCATTTTGTTTCTGAATGTTAATAGAGTGCAGAGAAGATTCCTAAAACCATAACTAGCATCCTACATAAATAATTTGGTAATCGACATCGTATCAGAACTGAAACAGTTCAGAATAATTGCATTTTTTCTCCTTTTAAAAATAAATTCAGAAATTCAGTATCTAATGAGTATTTATTCGCTTTACTCGAAAGAGTTGCTAAATCTAGTACTGATCGAGGACTGAATAATTATCAATTATTGATACTATCAAAAGTAAGCATTAAGCTAGTTCCGTTTAAGTGCCGCTATAGTCCATGCAATCTGGATTTAATGATGTGTGCATTTCCATATGTTCTATCGCGGTGAATAGATTCCATGTTCAAATTTATAACACGCATTATAGTCAAGTGGACCTAAATTGTATGCGTCTTTTCCCAGATGTATAAGAAATGAACATTGTAGGTCATATTATTACTTCCATACAATTTATGAAAGTGCTTAAAAATATGTTAACAAATCTTCTGCATATTCGTTATTTATTTATTTATTTATAATTTTACATCGATAGCTTACAGACTAAAGTCACAATTAAAAGCTACCGGTTAAGTTATTAAATCCAAGTATTTATTTTTAAGAAAAAGTAGACTAAAATGTTACAAAATAACATTTTTTTTAAGTGAGATAACAATTCAAAAAAAGAAACAAAAAAAATATTCAAAAAATTACAAAAGGGGGAGAAAAATTAAATTAAAGTTATAAAAAAAAAAAGATAATTAAAATTATAAAGGATTAGAGAAGCAAAGAGGAGAAAAAAATATTCAAAGGTTGAACATTGATCCGTTATTCGGAGAGGGGAGTCTGAATCTCATTTCTAATAATTCTTTTAAAGGCACAGAGACTAAAACCGAGGATGTCAAGTTCATTGAATTATTCGTTATGATTTTTTTGTATCCTGTAAAAGGGGGACTTGTATCGTAAATTGGTCCTGGCGGTAGTAATTTGAAATGTTAATGGGCACCTGGTGACTCTAGATGGAACAAGGTAGTTAATATTATGGAGTAACTCGGGGCAATTAATAAGGTTGTGTATTAATTTAAATAAAAATATTTCATCTAAGATAAGACGACGCTTTCCAAAGAATGAATACCAAATTTGTCGAGACGATTGAAATAGTTAAGATAGTGTCCTTCTGTTTTATATAAAAGAAGTCTGGTGAGTTTTCTCTGTACTGATTCGATTTCCTGTACATATACAGCATAGAAGGGGTTCCATATAGTACATGTGTACTCTAGATGACTTCTTATGAGAGAATTATAGAGGGTTATTAATGAGGTAGCAGACTTGAATGATTTGCAGATTCGGAATAAAAACAATTTAAATGCTTTCGAGGTGATCCAGTTGATATGTGTTTGAAATAATAGTTTCTGGTCGAAAATGACTCCTAAATCTTTCATTTCGGTAACGCTCATTGTGTAGTAATAATATGTGGTATTGGCTTTTCTAGAAAAAGTTATGAGTTTACATTTGGAAATATACAACGGCAAGAAGTTATGCTTGCTCCAATTTACTAAGGTAAGAATATCTCTTTGAAGTAATTTACAGTCTTCTTCTGTGTGAATGACGTTAAAAACTTTAGCATCATCTGCATATAAGAGGCAATCGGTGTTTAATAGCTGCGGTAAGTCGTTGATATAGAGTAGAAAGATATAAGGACCAAGTATGGTGCCTTGTGGAATACAGGAAGTTTGAGACAAAGGACAGGACTGGTGAACGTTAAGGACTACTGTTTGCAGTCATTCGCGGATATATGATGCGAACTAAATTATCACAAAAACCTATATTGGATAATTTTTGGAGTATATAAGAGTGTGAAATTTTATCGAAAGCTTTAGCGAAATCAGTTTAGATAGAGTCAACTTGTTTCCCGTCATCGAGCGCATCTGCAATTTTGTCGGTGTATAGTGCCAAGTTCGTGGTCGTGGATCTTCCCGGAAGAAATACATGTTGTTTAGAGCTCAAGCTGGAAAGGGTTTGGGGTAAGAATTGATTATATTCAAGTTTTTCAAATACAAGAGCCAGGCTATTAGAGATTGATATAGGTCTATAATTAGTTACAGATTTAAGATCACCAGCTTTAAGAATTGGAGTAACTTACCATGTCTCGAAAGCAGATGGTAAACTCCGTGGGTCAATGAAAAGTTGCATAGTACGCGTATAGGAGCACTTAAGACGGAGGAACAGTTATTTAGGAAGATGTTCGGTATTGTGTCGGGCCATTTAATTAAAGATGTAGAATATCAGCTTGAAAATTTTCAGGAGAAATAGATAATGTATCTATTGTCTAAGAAAAAGAGGTTGGACGAGAATAGGGAGGTGCAGCGGCACCGCCGCCTTCTAGGAGATTATTACCTGAGATGCTGTCAGAATAGACGGATTCAAAGTAGTGAGCAAAAATATTACAAGTATCCTGGGGAGTATTAGAAATTGTATCATTGTAATACATCTCAGTAGGTTGGTTGTTAGAAGATTTCATTGTCTTGGAATATGCCCCGAATGCTTAAAAATTATCGTGAAAGGACTTCTCGATCCCATCCAAATAGTTTCTATAACATTCTTTAATCAAATTTTTTGATAATTGACGGAATAATGATAAAATCTTGTAGATTTCAGGGCGCTTCAAGCGTTGATATTCACGACGATATTTTTCTTTTTCCTGCACGACTATACCAATGTGGATATTTTGCATGTTTTGGTTATATTACTGGCACAAATGTTCTTATGCAGTCATCTAGAGTAGAGAAAAAAATTTGAAAAGTCGATTAAAGCCAGATGCTCATTGATATTACTATAATTCGCTGTGTGAAAAGACAATTTTCGAATTGTACTCATAGGTAAGAAAGTATCCCGATTTAATGATACATCAATGTCAAGAGGTGGATGGTGAGGGTCAATACGTGAAAGTACGTCTTGAGATAAATCTATGCTTATCTCATTTTCCGCTAAATTGGACAATATCAGATCATGTAATCTGTTGTTGTGGTTCTGAATAGAGTTATATTGTTTTAGATTGCATATGTTCGCATTACTTAGCAGCGAAGATGATGCCAAATTAGTATTACCAGTCATCTGCATGCACATCTCTGTAAAACTGTAAGTGCAGTTTACATTGCGTAAATTGAAATTGCCGGTGACAATAACTTTAGCCATCTCGTTAAGATGCAGGCATTTGTCGTTAATATTTGAGAAAATTGAGTCGTATACATCGAAGAAAGAGACAGGGGGAATATAAATACATGAGATATACAATCGAAAATGGTTATGTTTAACTACTACCCAAAGATCTACGTGCTTAGATTCCATTTCTTGCATCCGGTGCGAAGAGAATCTTTTATTCACCGCTATAAGGCAACCTCCGCCGTCTATATTGGAAGTGGTATTTAAATTTCTACCTTTTCTATAAACCAAATAGCGATGATAAAAAAGTTCACCGCTAAGCACGAAATCCTGCAAAAATGTTTCAGTGAAACATCATGTCGTAGTTATTTGATTAGATAGAGAGATACTTCCGATACTATAGAGCTAATGTTAAAATTTGCACTCCTAAACTTATGCATACATAGTGGCTATATACCCGATGTATCCAGTAACGCACCCATGATTTGGCTTTGGGGAGACCATAGGTATCCCAAGTCCTAACGAGTCGGAAAAATAGGGCTCTAAAGTCGATGTCCTGCACCCATCTGAGCACTCAAGGACTGTTATTGTATAATAAAAGGTTTTATTTTATTTTATCGGACTTTGTAATAAGCTACGGACCACATTTTATATATAATTTGCAAATTATGTTAAAAAAAACTCACAATCTGGAGGGGTACTGGTCCCGTTCATCCCCCTCTCGGTGCGTCCCTGGACACAATCGGACATATGTATAAAAGAAAAATTCTGAATTCTGAAGCTTTAATGTAGCAAAGGAACTTTGTACTTCTTGATTTAGATTTGAACTCAGAGCATAAGTCCTTGTAACAACATAGGTACAAAGGAATGGAGAATAATTGTGTAATACTAAAATAGTGTATTATTAATTATTCCAATATTAAGTAAATCAATCATTTCATTTACAAATGTCTTCAAAAGTTTATTGAAATTGTCTGATTTTGCGGATCGATAGAAAATGCGGATAGGTGTATCTAATACTTTTCTAGCATCAGTATTATAATTCCAATAACCTTGTTATTTTCAGCAACTTTGTCAAATGTGTGAATTATATTACATAAAGTATCTCATACGTTTAAATTTTATGCAATAACGAGCTCTCAAACATATAATATTCATCTTGTTGAATTATTTCTTCGTTTCAAGGCTTTGGAAGTATTATTATTGAATTGTCTTCATATGGCGCTGGTTCCTCTATCACTTTAACACATTGATCTTGAATCACTTCCAGCAATTGTTCTTCATTTAAATAAATTAATAACTAAGTATATATAAATATATTCAATAAAGACCTATCATTATACACTTGTACCTTCATATTTATAATATTTCCTTTTAAGGTTTTAATTCCATCATTGCAATAAGTGTGATCTCGCAAAATTTCGATATTTGCTCTTTCGTTTGAAGAAGTATATTTCTTTTGTAAACTTCACCGCTCGGGACATATTCACGTTGAAATAGTATTTATTTTTATTCTCTGAATAGCTTTTTAATTAAAATCCTTAATAGAACATAAACTGCACGACTAAATCTTTTGACAGATAGGACATTTTATTTATTTATTTATTTATTTATTCATATGTCTACCGATAAAGTTTATTTTACAGACTAGCACATTACAAAATACAAAAGTATTAATGAACATAATGTATAAGCAAAATAATAATTTCTAAATAAAATCTGCTTAATGATTATTATTCAAATATTAAATTAAGCGACTAGCATTCTCATAAGAGTTGATTTAAATAATTCCCTAGGCATTGCAAAATCAATTAATGCAGAAAATGAATTAAAAAGTAAAATACAATTTGATATAGGTTCATGCATGACATAGTTTGCTCTATGTTTTGGAGCATACAGCAAATTTCGTGAGTGCATTGGTCTCTCAGGTGCATAAAAGAGGATTGAAGATAAATGTTCAGAAGATTTTATTCTGTAGGATCAAATA
This sequence comes from Dioctria linearis, assembly GCA_963930735.1. Lineage (NCBI taxonomy): Eukaryota > Metazoa > Arthropoda > Insecta > Diptera > Asilidae > Dioctria > Dioctria linearis. The sequence goes on along the minus strand of OZ005743.1, from coordinate 22,653,584 downwards.
TATCTTATAAAAGTAGCACAGTCCACTTCACATCTGAACTGAAGAGTTGATAAACCCAAAAGCAAATATCTTACATGGTAACGTGGAATATTTTCACGGTTATAATTTATTTTATTTAAGGCGAAACAAATAAAGGACTTTTGTATAGACTTGATACGATTAATGTGAACAAATGACAGACACGATTTCAAGAACAGATCTTACAAACGAATAATACAGAACTATAAGTGTGCCAATATAGTTAAAATCTTTGGAATTATGCTTTAAAAAACCTAGGTTGCGGAATAAGTTCAACATGTGAAGCGAAAGATAGTTTTGGATTACTCCTAGGGCTTTGACTTCTGAAGCTCTAGGAATGAGAAAAAGAGAATACCATTGATCGTGCAATTAAAGTTAAATATGTTGAAATTTCTAGTGAAACTCATAATTCTGCATTTGGAAACATTTACTTCTAATTTGCGCATGGAGCACCATTTAAAGAACCGATTAAGATCAGCTTGAAGTGAGAAGCAATCGTTCAAGGAATCGATTTTTGCATAAAGTTTAAGATAATCAGCAAATTTTAAATAATTTGCGAGGTAAAAATTGCTAACTATGTCATTAATGAAGAGCAAAAAAAGTAAGAGTCCTAAATAACTGCCTTGAGGAACACCACAAGTAATAGATATGACTCTAGAAATGAGATTGCCAGTTTTCACATATTGCTTACGGTTACTTAAATAAGATGAAACCCATTTCAAGATAGATGAATGAAAGCCAATACATTGCAATTTAGGAACTAGAAATGGAATATTAACCCTATCGAATGCCTTAGCATAATCAGTATAGACCACATCTACCTGGGCAACCTTCTTCAATAGAATTAATCGCAAAATTGGAAAATATTGCCAAATTTGTGGAACAGGACTTACCATGCTGCTGTTAAACTATTAACTCCTTTACAATAAAGCTAATTTTAGTATTCACTATAGAATTCATTGCAGACACTCCAAGATAATTTTTTTTATCATGGTTTAAGCCGGATTTGAAAATTGGTGTAAAAAAAGAAATTTTCCAATCATCCAAAATACTCCTAACCGAGAAGGGATAGATTAAAAATTTCAGTTAAAGGAGATGATAATGATGCTGTGCAGTATTTTAAAAAACGAGGGACATAGGTAACTAGTACTTGTTTAGTACTTAAATTAGAATTACATAATGCCTGATAGATATCATCATATTCTACCGATAAGAAGTCCATGTCCACCGGAAAATACTCGACAAATAGATCACATCCAGTTTGTAAATTGTGGGATTTAATACCATTATACTCTATACAAGAATCTATGTGAATTCATATTCTTTCGTCAAACACTTAAAATTTTCTAAGTTATTGGGATGATTAGTAGATTTGTATAGCTTATGCGCCTTGAGTTAAGCATTTTCTAATTTAGAAAGACCTTTATTGAACCACTTTGGTCGCTTCTTTATACGCTTACGTTTGATAGGAACGAATTTAGATAAACCGTCATGAACCACTTCAAGAAATTTGCTGCAAAAAATAATATATGCATAAAAAAGACCAGTTAATATTAGAAAAGAAAGTCTTTAGATTGCCATAGTCAGCATGATTAAAGTTAAATGTAAAACTAGAATGATCATCAAGCTGTCTAGCAAAATCATAAAATGACAAATTTAATCTAATCGCTTTATGATGGAAATCACAAGTATACTAAAAAAAAAAGATTAGTTGCCTTACGCCAATGAATTTGTTTCATCAACAAATAATATCAGTTGATTTTCAGCTTACGAATCATATTCGTTAGGAAAACTTATTGGCATTAGTTGATTCAGCTAATCCTGTTTAGTCAAAACATTTGTGAATTCAACTAATTGTTTAGTTAGTTTTGATAATCCTTCGGAATTTCGTATCCGAGCATCTTTTGTTTTTTTATCTAATCAATTTTGTTGAATTAACTAATTTTTTCGAAAAAATAGAAATATCAGCTAAAACAGTCGTGGTTTAATCTAGTCTTTAGAAGCACTTATTAGAACAATCGACTAATTAATATTGGTCTTTCAACAAATTCAATTCTCCAAATTAACTAATTGATTGGTTGATTTTGCATACCGCATTATTTAAAATAACTGAAATATTAGTTTGAAGACATTAGTAATCAACTAATCGAATTTGTTGAAATATGTAATGAAATTGGAAACTTCAACTAATTTTTTAGTTAATCATAATAATAAAATGCTATGAATTTAATTACTTTTGTAATTATTATTTTTATATGATTTTATTATCTGCCCGCAATATGCTGACAATATTTTTAGTAAAGAGGAATAAAAGCGTTCTGTTTGGGCAAAATTCTATGTGTTCTCTTTAGTACGACTGAGAGTTTCTACCTACTGTAGACACTGAAGAAAATATTAAGCAAACCACATATATACACTCAGTATAAGTTCTAAGTGTGAATTATAGAGGCTAAAATTTCTGATTTGTTCATTCATCGAATGTATAAGTCGAAATTACGAATTGGGTTTTAACATGTCCAAACGAAATTCAAATTGGAAAAAGATGTGTCAAAGCAAAGGTTCAGATTTTTCGATTCAACAAATGTATTGGTTTAATTCAATGGTTTTGCGCATAAGTTTCGAGAACGATGAAATGACAATAAAAATGGTTAGGATTCATTTTGCAGGTAATTTCTCAGTACAAGAACAAATTGGCCCTAAACGTTTTTCCCAGAACACTTAAAATATTGTAAATTTTCATTTTTGATATAATATTTATTATTTTTTTCAAAAAAAAACCATATTCAGAATTTTAACTTTTTAAGTCAACGGATTCTCGAGTTATCGACAGACGGACGGATTGACGGAAATTTATTCTTTCTCAGGAATATGTGTTACCAGCGAAATGAAAAAATCAGTATGACCATAGATGGCACAAGAACTAGATGTCGTATGCAGTACCAAAAAAGTATACACAATTTATATGGCCGGGTGGTCCATTCCGAGTGATTCATATTTTTTTGTGTCTGAAGTGTTGAGGTAGTCGATCAAATGTATATAAATCTGCTATTATAAAATCACTTGCTTTCGGCACGTTCTGAAACATGTTATGATCCATTCCGGATTGCACTACCCATATCACAATGTGTATACTCTGGTCTAGTATGCCATGCGACATCTAGTTCTATGGTATGACCTATAAGATTTCATCTAGGGTATAAAAGTAAATATTGACGATGCAGTGATTTAAAATTTAAAGTTATTCGAAAATTATATTATTCATACATATTAAATTGTGACGTTACATGATATTAAAAAAACAACTATCAATTTATTTGTTGAATTTATTAATTGCATAAACTCGCTAATACAACAAATCATATTCTCAAAAATAAATAAACAGTTTCGTTGTTTCTGCGAAAATATTAATAATATTATATGTTGATTTTACTATTATGTCTTCTGAAATATGATTAGTTAATTTATCTTCAAATATTTGTTAACTGATTTAATAGAATTCGAAGCTACAACTAAGGAAAATCAACTAATTCCAATTAGAAATTGCAACTAATTAGCACTTACAATTTTATTAATAACTTAATTGTTTTTCCAAATTAATTAACGGGAATTACTAATTTACAATCAACTAATCTTGATTTGTCGTTTTAACTAATAATTTTTTTTTTCAGTGTAGAGAGGGGAAAGTCAACTACATCAATTCGATATATTATATCATTTATTAAAAAAACCAACTGTAAGAATTTACCAGCATTATTACATACATCATTTAGCTGAACTAAATCTAAGCCTATCAGATTGTCAATTACAAATTGGTCACGTTCAGATATTACATTAACCCTTTCGCTATACCTACGTCGCTTTTAATGGAACGAAGTTACCGGTTAGAATAAAATCAGCTTAGGACGAAAGATACAAAAATATCAAAAATTGCTTCGGCATTCACATATTGGGAGTTCGTTTCGGAAGGTTATGTATTTTTTCGTTGTGATAAAAGTTTGTTTTTGTGATCTTTTGAAAGACATTAAGATGTAAGTGGATGCTCCGCAGCAATTTTTTTACAGTGAATTCAAGCCTTTAAATAACCACAGTAAAATTCTTGTTGGAAAAAAACATAAGGTATGTGCCAAATAGCTTTTAACTTATCGATCCCTCAAAATGGACGTGTAGTAAACCATATCGTATTTTTGTGTGTTTTTCATCATTATATTCGTTTCGTTTTTACAAGAGTTTATTGTAATTTATGGCATTTTCCTTCAACATTTCTTCTGTCCTCAATTGTTTCTCATGATATATTGCTTTCAATTCTCTGTTTTTTTGTAACATAGGTATAACAAAATAGTTTCTTTGGGAATCCAATAAAAATGAATATTCCACCAAAAAAGCCGAGTGGGAAAAATATTAGACCTATTAGTGAAGATGAAATATTTGATTTGATAAACAACTATGCTGATAACAAAGAAGTTGAACAAGACGAAATTGAGACTGAAGAAGATATCAGAGCAGGAGCAAATACGAAATAGAGAATTGATGATGATGATGAAGAACACCCCAATGCCACTGAAGACGACCCAACTTATCGAGACAGTGAAGTGGAACTTAATGTTTCACGAATGACTCGATACAAACCAATTATTACAGTGCGATGAATGGATTGACCATTACCGTCAGTAAAGAATGAACCATCGGCATCATCTACAAGCCATACACCACCGACAAGCAATCCACCAGCTGTACGAAAGTCAGCTTCAATAATATTTTTAATCAGTCATGATTCTATCGCATATAGCAGTGCTTATTTTTCTACTCATATTTTACGTTCCACTGCAAAAGCAACTGCTTATACCTCAGATGTAACTCCGGTGAAAGTTAAAACGACTGATTCCGCAAGTAACGTGGGCATAAAAAGGAAGTCCGTACAAATCGAATGGCGGAACATCAAGACCCGGGAAACAATGGCAACATCTCCACGTTTACCATCTGATTCACCAATTATTCAACCAGTGTAAACTCCGCTACAGTATTTTAGGAAGTATTTTTCATACAAGTTTTTCGAAGATGCTGCCAACTTTACTAACCTCTACAGAGCGTGCAAAATTAAACAAGTTTTCAGCCTACCTCCGCTAATGAACTGGAAATTTTATTTGCTTTACACACAATGGTGGGAGTTTCACGAACCATATGACCAGAAAAAGGTTTTATGCGCTACATCTTCACTTGATAGATAATCATCGAATTCTTGACGAAAGCGATCGGCTCATCAAAGTGCGCCCAATAATGGATGCAATTCCTGATCGTTTACTCGAACAAGAACAGTACATAAAAAACAAACCGTCTTCATGAGGAATCAACATTTTCCTGTTACGTGGCAAATCAGGACTTCCGTATGATTTTGTTGCATACCAAGGCTCAACCAAAGAAATTGACCTGATTTTGAAGAAGGAATATGGATTTTCAACCGCTATTGTGATGAAGCTCGTTGAAAAAATACCTGTTGGCAATGTTAGACATACGCTATACTTCGACAACTATTTTTCTACATATCACTTATTTTAACAGCTTTATTCTCGTAATATTTATGCTACAGGAACGACTAGAAGTCTTAAAAGGTACAGGCCAGGGTTCTTCTAATCAGTGTATCACAAGAGTTGGTAATGTCATTATTACCAAATGGTATGACAATAAAGCCGTATATCTTGCTTCAAATCATGTTGGAGTTGGTTATCAGCATATGGTGAAGCGATGGGATAAAAAATAAAAAGGTACGTCGAAATTCAGCAAGCAGAAGTTGTCAGAATTTATAATGAAAGCATGGGTGTTGTGATCTTTTTGGTCCAAATGCTGAATTCTTATAGGATATTTATTAAGTCTAGGAAATGGACTTTACGTGTCATAATGCACTTTTATGACCTGGAAATTGTATTCAGATGGTTAAACTATCGAAGTGATTGTGCAAAAAATGATGTTGCGTTCAAGGATCAAATGGACCTACTTGCCTTCAAACATGAACTCGCAGTAATATTTGCCGGAGTCGGTAAAATAACCGTCAAGAAACCAGGAAGGCCAGCAACATCTTTGGATGAAATTATTCCAAGTAAAAGAACATTTGCACCCACACCAACCGAGTTACGTTCTGATCAAATTGGCCATATAAGTCTTTCAGAATGATGCAAACAACAGCCGTTGCAGACGTTCGAGATGTAGGCAGAAAAGCTACATCATGTGCCAAAAATTTCATGTTTATTTGTGGTATCCTAATGTATCACAATTAATGTATTATGTTCTTTTAAATTATATTCATTATATTCAACTTTGCTTCAAAAAAAAGGTACACATTCGTTATTGAATAAACATTTGTAAACCACATTTAATTTAGTTTATGACTTCAAACTTACAATTATACCTGCTATTTAATTCTTTTCCCATACATACATTACACAAACCTCTGCTCATAAATTTACCATTCACTACTAGTGTCCCTCTAAAGCGACACTGCGTATCTTTTTATCTGAGGTGGGTAAAAATCTTTTAACCTTGGGTTTTACTTATCTTATTCCCGTAGTGTACCAAAATAAGAAATATAAAAATATTTTTCAAGTAGAACATATAATTCGGTAGTGAAAAGGTTAATTGGAATTAATATTCCTTCATCATTATTCAACTTCTATTTTACATTACTTAGGTTAAAATCACTGAGTTAGCACAGTTTATTATGATTTTGATTAAAGAATAAAGCAGAAACATTATTGACGTGATCCTTATAATTATAATGACCACACATACTATGGTCATACATAATATGATCATGCGCAATGATCATACATTACATGATCATACATATTCGCGTATAATATGGTCGTACATAGCCACGTATAATATGAGCATACATTTCCGTTGTGACCATTCTACCCATATCAAATCATACCTAATTGTGATGACCATTTCATTTCAAATTCTTAAAATCTTCAATTTTTAATTTTAAGTGCCCTCATTTCATTGCATAAACATTTTCTAAAAAATTTCTTAAGAACCTTTCTCGAATTCTTGAAATCCATATATTTTTCATCAACTTGACTACGTTAACAGAAAACCGTTTAAGAATAAACAATTTCACTAATTTCACTCTTGTCTTCTTATCAACGTGTCAAGTTACATCCGTTGCGCGTCGTGTTGACGACCCAAAATTGTGCTGAGTCGCAAGTAAAAGAGTGGAGCCCGGCAATGTGTGAGATTAAAAAGTCGAGTTGGATATCGGCCTTTGCTTTGTACAGACGGTGAACAAATTAGCACCTATCATTTTTCTAAATAATCAAATAAATAAAGTACTAAGTCTCGTTTTATTGTTCAAACAAATAATTAAATAAATAAATCTCGTTTTATTGTTCAAACAAAATATTTAAATAAATAAAGGACAAGTCTAAATAATTAAATAAATAAAGTTAAAACTAAGTGATGTGAGTTTTAAATTTTCTAAAAGATTCGACTCCAACTCCCCTTGACTGGCTCTTCTCTGACGGAAAGCACGGTCAGCACTCAGCAGGGTTACAACATAATGATTCAGCGTAGACCCAGGAGGTAAATAACTAACACACAAATCCAGGGAGTCATGAGTCAACATGTACGCATAATTCATCCAATTCATTGCTTTCATTTGGTAAAGAAATTCGTCCGGTAATAAAGCAAGATCGCACCGTAATTATAACATCTCCGCCTCTTGTCAGACCAGTTGATATATGACAACGATCTTTTCGGTCTACCACATATTGAAATAGATTTAATAATTCACTAGAAAATATAGCATCGGTAAGCCAAGTTTCAGTAATTACAATGATATCGTAATTATTTTCCAAAAAAGCCAAATGAAAATCTCGTAATTTAGTTCTTAAGCCACGAATATTTTGATAATAAATGTTCAAATTATGATTATTGTGATTAAATCATAAGACTTTTGCGAGCAAACGGAAGAAGAATAAGACAAATATTCACCACTCAAGCAGTAAGAAGAAGAATCCACTTCAATTATTTTATCTAATTCACACTAGCAGTATTTATTTCTGGAAAGTTTTTTGACATTTTTGTAAAATGTCGCACGTAAACACCTGAAAGCCAAATATCAGAAACGAGCATTTGAGGAAGCAAGTACTCAGGTACACCTAATTTGGAAGTTGTAAAACACAATGAGTTAATGTCGGTGTCTTTTTTTACAAGCCGTTTACACTTAAGTAATTCGAACTTAATATCCGTCTTTGCAGCAATTTAATTCATAACACTGCCTTCCGTAGCACTAAATTGAAGACGCGAACAATTTTCTTAATCCTGCGATTTTTGTTTTGAACTGTGTACCAGCATAGATGATTACCGCCATCTGGCTGCCCAACTCTATATATGGAACTTTGAAGGTTCTTTAGTTTATAGTTAAATACTTCATACGAAGCTTGATCGTGTGCATGCAAATTTATTTAAATCTGTCTTTCTAATGAAAATATTTGAGCCTTGCGTTTTTTTTGTGATGACTGCATCGACTTGCATCGGAGAATATACAAAAGCAAGCAATACTAAAAGTTTTTGTTGCGATTTTTCACTGCTGAGTATAGAGAATGGTAGATTTCATATTTTTCATTGCTATCTTTATGATTTCGTTTAAGACTTTAAATGATTGTTATTTCACAAAACTGTTTGTCGGGTAAAAAATACTTTGGCGGTTGATATTAAATATGTGTTGAAATATATCGAAGATTGTACGACATATTGGAGTGGATGAAAATTACATACGGGCTTTCATCTAAGGTATATCATAAGAATTGGTACCTATAGATTTTTTCTTAATTTTTATATTTGATTTTTAAAATAAAAATCGTTTTCAGATTTCTATTTTTGATTTTAAAATAAAAATCAGGCTTTGATTTGGATTTTTGAGTTTTAACATAAAAATCGATTTTTAATTATTATTTCTGATTTTTAAAATATAAATCCAAAAGAAAAGTTACTTTTTATAATTTCGAAAAAAAAATCATAAATTTAAAAAGTATAGTCCTGTAACTGCTAACGAAATGTGGATGGAGACTTAGAGATGATTGGACATTTATTGCAAATTTTAGATATGAAAGTTATCTTCAGAGACTGCACAACAACTAAGTTACAGGAGGTTAATGGCGAAAGTATCCAAAGTCACAAAACCTCACCTGTATTGCCCAAACGAAGCATCAAACCACAATTTTCTTTACATACTACTTACTAAACAACCTTGCATATGTACATGTACCATAATATGTATGTATTACTTTTTAATTTTATAATGGAGAAAGAAAAGTATCACTGAAGATGTGCTTTAATGCATTGTGAGTCATCTTCATAATGCAATCTGCAAATGAAATTTATTTGCTGGCTTGTATACCGTTTTAAAAGATTCCCTGAATGGTGTAAAATTACAAGACTCTCTTTAGAAGGAGGGCGCCATTTTATTGGCCAAAAGCATTTAAATAAAACTGATTTTGGTACTAGTCAGTTATCTTGTTCAGCTTATCCTTCGTTATTTCCCCTATTAGTTATAATTAACCACGATAATATCAAAATTGAAGCTTTAGAAACCTTGAAGAGCAAGGGAAAAGGTATTTTTTCGAATATTTTGGGCTTTATCTACCCCATAAAAATAAAAAAAAATAGTATTTCATAATCTTTGACTGTTGGAATATGTGGCAGTCATGAAGACCTAACATTCTGTCAAATTTCGAATTCCTACATCACGTCGTTTTCAATAAAAACTTCTGTGACAGGAAAGTTTTCACATAATTGTGTTTCGAGAGCTTGTTTTTATGATTCTATTCATTTAGTAAAATCTGTGCGAAATACAATATTTAAATTTGACGTGGACACTTCTGATGGTATTGCTTCATGGGATATTATTAAAACATTGTATGATGCTGATGAAAACGAAATTCCGAAAATAGGCTTAGAATTCAACAAAGAATACGGAGAAGAATTGAATCAAATAACTTTCAAAAATTTGAAACAATACCCGCTATACAAATAATAAATTGGTCTATAGCATCGGCCATCCGAACTTTAAATAAGTTGAAAAAATTACATAATGATAATATTACTCATAAAGATTTCCTGTTGCGCATTCTCTGAAGATAACTGTCACGTCTAAAATTTCAAATAAATGTCCAATCATCTCTCTAAGTCTCCATTCCCATTTTGTCAGCAGTTATAGGACTATACTTTTCAAATTTTGTGAAGTAACAATCATTTTATGCTTTTTATTTTCGATTTTTAAACTAAAAATCAGTTTTTCATTTTTATTTTTGATTTTTTTAAATAAAAATCATTTCACAATTTATTTAATTTTTGTTTTTGATTATTAGAAAAAAATCAGAAACTAATGTATTACATATGATTTTTTTTAAAAACATTCATACCATTATGGTCTCTGAAGAAAATTGAAAAAAATTTGGAAATTTTTTATAGTTTAAAAAAGGCGGCGCTGTTAGATTCGGCTCTTGTGGACAAAATCTATGAGAATTTCCGCCATACATTTTCGGTCTCTATAAATTTCTTTACTCTATGGTACCAGAATATGTTTCAGCTGAGCAAACATTTGTGATAGCAGAAGACGATGATAATGCATTATCATGTACTGCAGATGATTACATTGCTGTAGTTTGATCAGTAAATGCTATAGGATTGCGGTTGGGGTTAGCAGATTTACTCACACCATCCGCCGTTGAGACAGATTTAACTGATGGGGCAGCATTCAATTTTGTAAATGAGTTAACGGTCACCCCAACATTGCTGGATGACGCATTATTACAATTATTCATTTGCAATTTTAAAGAAGTTATTTAGAAATTGCTTTTTTAAAGGATTAATTTCACATGACATAACTCATAATTTGTCGATCAGTATATCGAGAGACATATTAGCACAGTAAATGTTAGAACTTGACTCAATCAGCTTAAAAAATGCTTCATGTACTTTGGCAGAACGCTTGTGAAAAAAAAGAGAACAAGAATAAATGTTTTGTCAAATAATACTTCATCGCGTCTTCTACAATCTTTAGCACTCATAATTAATAATAAAAAGAAGCAACAAAAGAAAAGAAAAAAAACTGTTGAATGTTTTGAATAGAAGAACAGATTAAAACACGTCCGAACCCTTCCACAGCTCACTGATAATTTTGATCAATATTCGTTAAGTACCGAAATTAGGAACTCTAAGCTCGTAATATTTAAGACAATATTTCTTATCACACTGAGCACTCATGTAGCCAGATAGGTAAGATGTCGAAATTGTGATTGTGGGAACCCCGATTCAAATCCAAGTGATATGCAGAAAGGTTTGTTAATGTTCTCAGCTTCTATAGAGATTTCATTAATACAATACTGTAAAAAAGATGATATATGTAAATAAAAACGTATAATTAAGAAATGTACAAAATTTAATTTTTTCGATGTAGCCTATTACTAGAATTTTACTCATATTCAGTACTGCTACTGTACCCAAATACAGTGAAGAATCTGTATTTTCTTGCAGTATCGATTCAGTGGCTACTGTCAGTACTTAGCAATTATAATAAACGATAATGCACAGTACTAAAATCAATTATGCCAGCGATATCTAATGACTGTAGAAATATGTGTCTCATTAGGAACTTGTGAATATCGAAAACGTTCCGCTTCAATTCTGAATGTTTCAGTATTGGGAGGGAAAATTAATTTCGATAGACTCCCGCTGGAATTCAGATTTGTTGCACGTGTTGTGCTTCCCCTTTAGTTAGCTTTATATCTCAGATAATTTAAACATTACTGTATTGTCAAATTTCAATAATATACAAACCAGTGTACACAAGAGTGATCTTATTAGTAGAGTTATTTTGTTAACACAAAAAACATTTTTTTTTTCAACAATTATTACTGAAGAAAATCGGAAGTTTTCTTGTATACCTATGGCTCAATACCTACTCACCCTGATAATATTAACATTTTTAGCTTTAGATAAATGATAAGAGGAACGGTGCTTCTCACACATTTTGTGCTACGCCATTATAACCAGCCTCACCATTAAAAAAACGTATATTTCGTAATCTCGACTGTCGATATATGGGCAATTCACAAAGATCTTATACCCTAGACAGACTATGTCCATAATGACCTAATTCGAAAGTCAGTCATTTCAAGGAAATGAAGAGGTGACAAACTATAGTTGAAAATTATTTCATTTTGAATGTCAGTGACATTTCGTCAATATGAGTAAAGATCATGGCAGAGTTCAGTAATTTAATTAAATGCTATCACGGAAAATTTTCGAGTATTTACGGTAGTTGCAAAGCATTTAGTAGAAGACAATTTTTGATATTGAAAGAAACCAAAAAGAGAAGAAAGCGGCAAAGAAATTTCTTTCATGAGCAGCTGATGGCTGTCGCTGCTAACTTTAATGGAAAAATTTCCAATAAATTCAAATTATTTTAATTACGGTAGGTGGCACTTTTACTGAAATTTCACTAAATGGAGTAAAATTTTTGTAAATTTGAAAACGAAGCGTAATGTTGCAACTGCACATTTGACTCCATTTAATTAAAAATATTAAATCCTTATGGAGACAATGTGTCTAGGATATAACATTCTATCGAATTTCAAGTTTCTACGTCATGTCGTTTTCATGAAAAACGTCAGTGAGAGACAACAAATGGCTGCAAGAGCGATTTTATAAGAGTTCCATACATAATTAAATTTTCTTTTAAAACTACCACCCCAGCGGGAAATGTATGACTCTCTTCTTAACATTAAATCTACCACTATAATTTCATTCAGTGGTTTTAACCCTGATTGAGATTCCACACTTATTTTGGTGGAAGAAAAGCATGTTCGAGGTGGAATATTCTCTGCGTGGTTAATGCTTCGGAATTATAGAGTAAGTGCTGTGAAGATTTATGAGCATCCTGGTAGAAACGACAGGATGAAGCCTCAGCCAAGCCTATCTTGTTTAGATTTTATATCTATGGTGTTTAATCAAAAGTACATAGGTCTAAAAATGTACTTTGGCGCTATATTTACATTTGAAGTTTTGAAAATTCTCCCATAATTAGTTTTTTAAGATTTTTTCATAATAACGTGCAAGAATGTATTGGTTTATGTTTGTGTATGCATGTTTTGGATTAATTTAATTTAATTTAAAATGATTTTTTGGGAGATAAGCAGTTTTTAGCAAACATATAAGTAAACAACTTTAAAATTATATTATTTCAATAAAACTGTTCATTTATTAAAGTAAAAAAAAGAAATATTTTCATTGTACATAGCAAAGTTGTTCATTAAAATTTATTCCTCAAAACTAGAGTTGCTCTGCAGGTCTGGATTAATATTGTTTATGTTTTTCGCAATTAATTTTTTATATAATGATGGAGTTGGAGGAAGTAATGATAAAATAGCCTTCTTTTTTCGTCCTAAATTAAAGCAATTTCAGATATTCCTAAGTCTGGTATTGTGTTTATTTAGCGGATAAATTTTATATGGAAATTTAGCGGTGAAATTTAGTTGCTAAATATTTAGATACATTGGTGGTATCTGCTAAAAGTTTGTTTGGTTTTGACAAGTAGATGGCACAATCATATGGTTACGCTTCAGATTTATCCTCTCAATCCTTTTATTGCATGCTAAAATTTTGGCGTTTGTAGATGAATGAATTTTATTGCATATATTTTTAAAGATCCGTCTTCATTTAAACAATTGATTTGAAAAGAAATTAAAAACGTAAATATAAATATAATTTTCCTTACTATTTCGAGATTGGGTAATTGCAATAGCAATCCAAAAGAACAAGCAAATGCACGACAGCTGATTGTCAAAAGCAGCCACCTATAGTTCAAAACAACGTACAATTTTAGTCGCAAAAATTGGTCTCTATTTGATTGCTGCTAAATATTTATCCGCAAAACGTATACCGGACTTATCATGTGGAGAAATTAGTTTCAAAAAATCCCAGCGGGAAATGGATGCAAGACCGCCTCGAACGCACAATGTCCTAAACATGGTATGATGCCATTCTAGAAGAGTCAGTGTCGATGAAAACGTCGGTGAATGTACACTTTTGACTTTCAAGCAATTTGGTAAGTATTTGGGTAAACTTAAGTGTTGTACGAAACTTTTTCTATGCTGAATGTTGTTTGAGTGAGCAAATAGTCTTTTTGAAGAAATTAAGTTTAGTTATAAGAAATAAGTTACATGAATTCACTAGTATAAAGGCGACTACGGCTTAGAGAATGGTAGAATAAATAACATAACATATAATTTTGAAAATAACTCATAGTTGCAGAATCCAGCCCCTGGGGTGGTACTATGTAACTTGAATCGAGTAAAGTTGAACCTACTTATATTTTTTTTATATACCTATTATTAAGCCAAGCTCAGCGGATACCTTATGAAGCAAAGCACAGCATGGTAGGTGGGAGATAGGGAAAGGATTAGAGGACGTGAGGAAAGTGCCGGAGGTGCCGATGTTTAGTGGAATTTATTGGTATGCCACCAATTTTTAACGAGAAATTCTTCTACAGTTGCCGTATTTTAACGGGATGAACAATCTGGGAGGCTGTTGAGTCAACCGTTGATCTGACGTAATGGCACAAGATGATGAGGTTTTGCGTAGTTGTTCAGTCTTAAGATAAGACCGTATAAGGCTTGTTGTGTTCCTATAGCAATGCTTGAACTTGGATCAACTTGAGAGGCTTCTTACGATCAACTTGAGAGGCTTCTTAAGATCAACTTGAGAGGCTTCTTAATATCAACTAGAGAGGCTTCTTACGATCAACTTGAGAGGCTTCTTACGATCAACTTGAGCGGCTTCTTAAGGGAGTCCTGAAACTGATGAGTAATGGATAGACAAATACTCTTATAGTACTTGTCTTAGTAAGAACAGGGCTCTGTATCCCTGGAAGGAATAAAAGCTGGAAAAATACACGGGAAATGACGGCATATATATGTTAAACGGGACTGTCCCAATGACAGTCCAGTTGTCCTTGTTATATGTCGAACAGTGCACAGAAAGCGTTAGATAATGTGCTCAGCTTGGTACCAGTTTACATTGAAGTGGAGCCTGCTTAATTGGGCAAGTCACTTCTTAGGCTAATCTTGAGTGCGTGATAATCCTACCCTGTGTGCGGGTGTATAGGATCTCAGACGGGTCTCCCACCGATATAGATCAAGGGAAGTCAGCGGTGTTAACACAGGCGCCACCTTTCTTTTGCTTCAGGTTAGAAGCCTGTGTCTAAATTGAAACCTCTGGAGGGGGATCTTGAGGAATCCTGAAAGAAACGACTTCAATTTAAAAGAACAGCTTTCGAGAGTTCTGCCAGAGATCTTCTGAGATGATTTCGTCGAAGTAAATCGAGAATTGCCTTCGATGAAATTTAATTAAGTTTAAGGCTAGGAAATTCTTTTATTTTTAATTGTTGCTTATTCTTAGTCATTAAAACATAAAAACATGATAATCAAACTGAAAGACTAGACTAGACTAATATTTTTTTTTTTTTTTACATCTAGTTAAGAAAGCCTACCTAGCTAAAAACCTCATGTCAACAGCAAGGTATTTCGCGTACTTTTTCTACTAGTTTCTTTACTGTGGTTACAGCGGTTGTACGGCGTCAGGCGAACTAATATGTCGCGTCGCCACATTACTCCCCTGTCAGCAAAACCTTTGGGTTTTAGCGATTCTGGAGGTGACGTGGTGGTTTGGTGGTTCGTCCAGCTCGAGTGGTTTGAAATGGAATAAATGTACCACCATCGGGTAAAAATCTTATGTGCCGGGCAGTTGAGTTCGACGGAGATGCTGAACTAGAGGATGTGTTTGATTCTGTGCGCACGTTGAAATCTTCCGACACTGGCTGGAAGCTCGCTTCAACGTCTTCGTGCTGGACCATAGGACTTTCAGACCTTGGCTGGACAGAGTCAGATGGCTGTGAGTAGTGTTTAGGTTGTGTTAAGCGGTTTTTATTCTGATCAGTAACTTCGAAATCTCCAAAATAAGGCTTGAGACGGTTAATCGAGATGTTACTCTCTCTATTTCTGACTTTCGGGGTGAAGAAATTTTCAGAGCACTTTAGAATTTCAAATGGACCCTCATATGGTGGTTGAAGTGCCGCACGAACAGCGTCTGTCCTAATAAAAGCATGCGAACACTTATCAAGGTCCTTGAATTTAAAAACAACTTGACGAGAGTGGTTAGATGCTGGAACAGGTCTGATATCAGAGAAGGAATTGCGCAGAGAAATAACAAATTGGTTTTGTGGTTTGAACTGTGAATTTTGCAAAAAATCGGCCGGAATGCGCAAGCTTTCGCCATAAACGAGCTCGGCGGGGGTGGCAAGAAATTCTTCCCGGAATGTGGTTCTCAATCCCAATAAGACTAGCGGTAAGATTTTGGACCATGACTTCTCTTGATATGACATGAGAGATGCTTTTAGTGTACGATGCCATCTTTCTAGAAACCCATTAGCCTGTGGGTGATAGGCTGTAGTGCGGTTTCTTTCGAAACCTAATAGTTTGGAGAGTTCCGCGAATAATGCAGATTCGAATTGTGCCCCTCGATCTGTAATAATTGTTCTAGGTACTCCGAATCGAGAAATCCAAATTTCGCAAAGAGCCTCTGCGATCGTTTCCGCGGTAATATTAGTTAGAGGGACTGCCTCAGGCCATCGCGTAAATCTATCGATGATAGTGAGACAGTATCTAAAGCCCTGCGAAGGAGGTAGAGGTCCTATGAGGTCTATATGGACGGTTTGAAAGCGGCCCGAGCAGTCTTGGAACGTACACAGCGTATTTTTGCAATGCCGTGAAACCTTACACCGTTGACAAGGTAAACAAGATCGTGCCCAGGAATTGCCATCCTTGTTAATTGAGGGCCAAAAATACCTGGCAGTAACCATTTTATTTGTTGTTCGGATACCTGGATGAGATAAATTATGTATTGCGTTGAAAACATGGGCTCTAAAGTCTTTTGGAATAAACGGTCTGATCCCCTTATTGGAAATTTCGCAGAATAATTCCTTATTCGTTCCAAAAATTGGAAATTTCTGGAATTTAAACTGTGAATTTAGGGAAAGTTGTTGAAACTCGGGATCTTTTGTTTGAACATCGGCAATGGATTCAAAATCGATTGCTGCAGGAAGTTGAATCTCGTCGATCCTAGAAAGTGCATCGGCAACTACGTTATCTTTGCCTGACACGTGTCGAATGTCTGTAGTGAACTGACCGATGAAATCTAAATGTCTGAGCTGCCGAGGTGAAGCTTTCTCGGGATTCTGTTTGAAAGCGTATATCAAAGGTTTGTGATCGGTATAAAGAGTGAAAGTTCGACCTTCTAATGAGTATCGGAAATACTTGATTCCTTTGTACGCTGCCAGAAGCTCCCTGTCATAGGTGCTGTATTTGCGTTGTGCGTTATTCAATTTCACCGAGTAAAAGCCTAGTGGTTGCCAAGAGTCGTCCACTTTTTGTTGGATCGATGCACCGATAGCGGCATCCGAGGCGTCTACCCATAAGGAAAGCTGAGCTGTTGCGATAGGAAATGCTAGTAGGGTTGTTTGAACCAGTTGGGTTTTGACTGCCTCGAAGGCTTCCTTGGTTTTGTCGGTCCAGATGATTCGTCTGGCGCCATCCTTCTTGGAACCGGTCAGGTAATTGTTTAAAACAGCTTGATGTTCCGCTGCGTGTGACAAAAAACGACGATAGAAATTTAACATCCCCAAAAAACGTCGTAAATGTTTTACGGTCTCAGGGAGTTTGAAATTTGAAATTGCTTCGATTTTATCTAGGGAGGGCTTAATGCCCTGAGGTGTGACGAGATGTCCCAAAAATTTAACCTGCGGCTGTAGAAAAAAACATTTATCTACATTTAAAATAAGACCAAACTCTTGTAGCCGCTTGAAAACTTTTTCAACATGATTGTAGTGGTCAGTTTCGGATTTAGAGGCGATTAAAATGTCATCCAGGTAAACGAAGCAGAATGTGAATTCCTGCAAGACCAAGTGGATAAACCGCTGAAATGATTGCGCCGCATTGCATAAGCCAAAAGTCATTCGAGTGAACTCGAATAGGCCGAAGGGAGTACAAATTGCCGTTTTTGGTATGTCTTGAGGTTCTACCGGAATTTGATGATACGCCTTGGCTAGGTCCAAGGTAGAAAAATACTCGCAATTTTGTAAATGGTGGACGAAGTCATGAATCAGGGGGATCGGATATCGATCTGGGATAGTACAAGCGTTTAAGCATCTATAGTCCCCGCATGGTCTCCATTCACCGTTTTTCTTTTTTACAAGGTGAAATGGGGAAGACCAAGAACTATTTGAAGGGCGACAGATACCTTGCTTCAGAAGAAATTCGAACTCCTTTTTTGCGATTGCTAATTTTTCGGATGAGAGAGGACGAACTTTGGAAGCGATAGAAGGGCCTTTAGTATCAATTCTATGCGTAACTGTATGGGTTACTGGTTTGATGAAATTTGATCCCACTGCAATGGACTGGTATTTACTCAGCAGTTTTCGAATTTCAGGAGCAATGTCCGAGTTTATGAGGACAGAAAGACTTGTAGACTGGCATACGACACATTGTGCAGAAGACTTTAATGAAGTGAGTGGGTCAATTAGTGATTTCCTCTTCACGTCCACCAAAAGTCCATAGTGACCAAGAAAATCTGCGCCTAATATGGGCTTAGGTATGTCTGCAATGACGAACTGCCATGAAAAGGATCTTCGAAGACCCAAGTCCAGTGATAGGAGTTTTCTTCCGAAAGTGCTGATTGGAGATGAATTTGCCGCTACTAGATGCAAATTGGTATATGGTTGGCGATTAACCGAAGTTTTGGGAATGACAGAGATATCTGCCCCTGTTTCAATCAAAAAATGCTTTCGAGATGACCTATCAAAGATATAAAGGCGACTATTAGCTATGCCTCTTCCACCTGTCGTCAAGGGCAGAGGGCATTTTAATTTGGGGCTACGCCGCCAGTCATGTTAATATTTGACAATGAATTTTGACTCCCAATTTTAAAACTGCAGGGAGGAATGCATTTTCTGGCCCTATCACCAAACTTTTTATGATACCAGCACTGTCCTGGTTTAAAGATTGGTGTCGTAGGACGAGAGCTTGGTCTATGTCTAGATTCGTTCCTAGACTGCCTATGTCTTGATGAATCTCGTTGAAAAGCCAATGACCTTTCGACTAATTTTGTAAGGCTCTGCACCTTGTGCGCCAAGTCTTCTAATGTGAGCTGACCTTCCGCGGAAGGGGTCACAGAAAATACCTCGTGTTTTGGGTTGACTTCACTGATTTTATCCGCACATGCTGCCAAATCGTCCAGTGGACCAGGGTTACAAGCTAATATTGCTTGCATATGTGGCGGTAAACGCTGAAGCCAAAGGGATTTGAGTATCTCTATGTTTAGTTTGCCTTTACTGAGGGCTCTCATTTCTCTAAGCAGCTGTGATGGTTGCGAGTCGCCAAGTGAAAGTTCGGTTAACAGCTATTTGAGTTTCTGATCCTCACTACCTGAAAGTCTGGAAATCAAAGCCTCTTTCAACTTGTCAAACTTGTTCGAAGTCGGGGGATTATAAACAATGTCACTGACCAGGCGTATAGCATTTTCGTCGAGGGCACCGATCACATGGTAGAATTCAGTTTTATCCTGCGAGATTCCTGCCAATTCAAACTGTGTCTCGAGCTGGAGGAACCATATGTCTGGACTATTTTTCCAGAATGGTGGTGCTTTGATGGAAACAGCACCTAATACTGCTGGCTGCGCTGCACCAGAAAGCGAGTCCACACTAACATCCGTTAAATCGCCGTTTGTTACCTTACCGTCTAACATTTCTATTCACAGGTCGGAGACGGAAAACGAAAAGAACTTCGAAATGGAAAAGAGGATGACAAAAATTCGAGAAAAGTTAAAATTTGAACTGCCTTTAAATGCCTCGCTGATGACAGTCGGTTCACAAATTCCAATGTATATATATATAACTGTGTAGATATTTAATATAATGCAATGTTTTAAACAATGTAAACATATATATGTTATAGTAGTATGTATTAATAATGAAAACAAAGAACTAAACTATCTAACCTTGAATACTCTTGCTGTGAAGGTTGCTGTTGTTGTTCCTAGTCGGGGTCACCAATTTAGTGGAATTTATTGGTATGCCACCAATTTTTAACGAGAAATTCTTCTACAGTTGCCGTATTTTAACGGAATGAACAATCTGGGAGGTTGTTGAGTCAACCGTTGATCTGACGTAATGGCACAAGATGATGAGGTTTTGCGTAGTTGTTCAGTCTTAAGATAAGACCGTATAAGGCTTGTTGTGTTCCTATAGCAATGCTTGAACTTGGATCAACTTGAGAGGCTTATTACGATCAACTTGAGAGGCTTCTTAAGATCAACTTGAGAGGCTTCTTAAGATCAACTTGAGAGGCTTCTTACGATCAACTTGAGAGGCTTCTTACGATCAACTTGAGAGGCTTCTTAAGGGAGTCCTGAAACTGATGAGTAATGGATAGACAAATACTCTTATAGTACTTGTCTTAGTAAGAACAGGGCTCTGTATCCCTGGAAGGAATAAAAGCTGGAAAAATACACGGGAAATGACGGCATATATATGTTAAACGGGACTGTCCCAATGACAGTCCAGTTGACCTTGTTATATGTCGAACAGTGCACAGAAAGCGTTAGATAATGTGCTCAGCTCGGTACCAGTTTACATTGAAGTGGAGCCTGCTTAATTGGGCAAGTCACTTCTTAGGCTAATCTTGAGTGCGTGATAATCCTACCCTGTGTGCGGGTGTATAGGATCTCAGACGGGTCTCCCACCGATATAGATCAAGGGAAGTCAGCGGTGTTAACACAGGCGCCACCTTTCTTTTGCTTCAGGTTAGAAGCCTGTGTCTAAATTGAAACCTCTGGAGGGGGATCTTGAGGAATCCTGAAAGAAACGACTTCAATTTAAAAGAACAGCTTTCGAGAGTTCTGCCAGAGATCTTCTGAGATGATTTCGTCGAAGTAAATCGAGAATTGCCTTCGATGAAATTTAATTAAGTTTAAGGCTAGGAAATTCTTTTATTTTTAATTGTTGCTTATTCTTAGTCATTAAAACATAAAAACATGATAATCAAACTGAAAGACTAGACTAGACTAATATATTTTTGTTTTTTTTTTTTTACATCTAGTTAAGAAAGCCTACCTAGCTAAGAACCTCATGTCAACAGCAAGGTATTTCGCGTACTTTTTCTACTAGTTTCTTTACTGTGGTTACAGCGGTTGTACGGCGTCAAGCGAACTAATATGTCGCGTCGCCACAGATGTATGTCACTATTAAATTATCGTAGATTGTAAGCCCGAGGAAAACCAGAAGATGGTAGACTGTTCCACACTCGCATAGTTAAGGATACGAAAGCATCACGGAATTTTATTGTACGGCCGAAAGTATTTTGAATGGAGAAGCTATGTGCGCGGCTTGCAGCTCGAGTATTGCGTACAGGAATTAATCTACAAGGGATCAGACTACATGTTTAATCGGAAAATTGGCCATGCTTGTAGCGATAAAGGAGCGAAAGATACGGGCGGTACTCGAGTGAGTCAATATGGCAAGTTATTGTCAAATACAATAAAGCTAAGGGTATACGACCAGCCCCAGTCCAGATGTGCGATTTGTTTTCAATTCAAGATCTAACATAGGACTTGTATAGAAACGCTAGATTTTCAGAAATCTAAGACATTTCGATGATTCTTTGGGAATAGTGAAGATGTGGTCTATCCAGCTTAATTTACTGGAAATATTAATGCCAAGAATGCTTAGTGTCGGTGAATCAGAAATTAAGGCTGGATTAAATGAAATGGGACTGGTTAAATGGTGATATTATTTTAAAGAGATGAAACAGCTTTCAGTCTTAGATAGGTACATTGAATTCGACGCAATTCGCTTTGCCCCAAACGACCCGATAGAAAACTTTCAATCCATAATAGAAGTGGAGGAGAGAAACCAAGTACTTTAAGTTTGCCTAACGAAGTAGGATGCCAGACTCTATTAAAGGCTTTTGAAATATCTAAAGCAACGATTCTTTCACCAAAATTGTTGAGACTACGATTCCAAAATTCCATAAGAAAAGTCAGCAAGTCTCCAGATGAGCGTCCAGGGGCCGGATTCTGTAACTCGGAGAGTTTGGGAGTTTGGGAGATGAGAATTTTCGTTTTCTCTGATTAAAACTCCCTAACTCTACATTCGCAATTTTCTAACATACTTAGGGAGTTAGGAAAAACGTGAGAAGGACCGCAATATTAAAGGATGCCTAACTCTGTGTGGCAGGCACGTAGAACATTGGAGTTTTCTCCTTCGGATTTTGGGTCTAGAGTGAAAAAATATAGATGAACAATTTTTGGGGTAGGGGCTTTTGAGAATGGGGAGGTCGTACCGCTCCTCATTGGGGGGTTGCCCAAAATATGTCATATTTGGTACGAAATTAAAGAGGGAGAAGCGGGTAATCGGGTGGTGCAGCTTTTCTTATCATTTTAACTTCATAAAAGCAACATAAATTTTTACCAGAAGTTAGTTGGATTTATCTGTAAATCTAAATCAAGACATCAATCACACCAACATTTGGTATGTACTCCAACTAAAAGAAACCATGTACATAACAAAAATCGAATATTTTTCACTTTGTAATATCATATATTTCCATATGTTCATTGGATCTGAATAACTTTGCAAACCCTGCCATGCATCCGGGTACCAACCGTTTGTAGCCAATTATCCGGTTCCATCTGGTTATCCTGTTACAAGTGATAGAAACTGATATATCCATATATATGTCGATTCGCTATATAGAATGGATCTGCAAGTCCTGCTTTTAGATATCTGATATTTATATTTATTGAGAATCAACCGATTACAATGGAATCGAAAATGATGTTATCATTTAGCTCCACAAATGTTCAACATTCGGCACTAGCACCAATTATCGCAGTCATTGATGCATTTAAAAAGATTTTGAGATTAACATATTGACATTTGACATATAGCTTATCTATTCGAATGGTTGCCTAATTTGACCACGCCTTAATTAGATGGCACTACAACCTTAGATGGGCTTTGAATTACTGATTGAAATTTCATTCACACATTACAGTAACCGAATGTCGTTTTGAATGATATACATCTCAAACATTGGTGGCACCGGTGGGGCCAGATTTCATACCTTTAGAATCATAATCCAATCCATTTATTTATTTCAATACCGATGATAAAACGGAAAAGAAATAAAATTCCAAATAAAACCTATGTGATGTGCTGCACAATGCGATTGTAATGGACATAAGGTTTTATTATTGCTTTGAGAGAAACCTGATATACATCTGCTGTTCTGCCTTGACCTTAAAGGCTAAGATACCAATTTCGAAGCATCTATTCATTTCCTTGCAAAAAAGTCACTTGATTCCTTTATTACCCAACCAAAGCTAGTATGGAACACAATTGTAAGGAGACACACAAATGGTGGATGATGTTACGATCTTCGATAGCAAATTATCGCTCATTTCACGATATGTCTATAAAAGCATTAATGCCTATGCAATTAGTAGCATTTTCTTGTTAATTATGCCGATCTCGTACACATATCTAAAATTGCATAGTTTTTTATGGTTCGAAACTGAGTTGGCATAGGTTTCATAAAGTTAAGTCTGAATAACTATTTCGGCTCCAATTCGCGAACAAATTTTAACTGGCCGTGTATGTTCAGTGTTAGACAATCACTTAATTTTTTATATTGTAGTTTTTTTGTTGGAGGTTTTCTTACCCTTAACAGTCTAGCAACTGTGAAAGGCTAAATTAAAGTGCGGTTTCACATAAATTCTTTCAAGATTTTGGGATACAAAGCAAAGTCTAACGAGCAAGTCGACTATTTATTTAACCTCCAATTGGACGTAGAATATGGTTGTAAAAAAAATCATACTTAACAATTCTCATACACAAGGAGCACCTATACCAACCATAAAAAATGAAGGAACTAAAGTCATAAAAATGTTCTGCATAATTTCCATTCCACTCTATACATGCCTTCTAACTACGACATAATTTTTTTAAAAATTTCGCCAACGAGTACCTATAGACCTACATGCTAAGTTACCCATAAACACCATAAAAAAAATCCACACAATTTCCCTGGTACCACGTTAAAAGCAAGCAAGCAAAAAAAAACGGCATGCAAAATAAGTTGCTTAAAATCCTTATACCTAAGGGAATACCCTAAAGTAATTTCTCCACTTCTTCTGGAGAGCTTCAAGGACATTACAAACTACAGAACCCTGCCAAAAGGTAAAATCTCCCAAGAAACAAGATGATAGATGGAATAGAAGTGCCTTCTCTCATTCATATGCAAACTCTCAAAAGTAGGACAATGGCTTTTGGCTTCTGTTATAAGGATTCAGTTGTCGACTTTCGACTTCGGACCTAAGTACAACTATATAAGCATACAAATAAACTTTGCTTTTTTATGTATTTTAGAATGGGAAGGGAAAAACATTCTGCGGCAAAATTAAGCTAAGGTGTAGGTCATAAGGGAAACAGAACAGCAGCAAGGTTGAACCATGGACTCTATGGAGGAAATTGCAAATCATTTCTCGTGAAATTTTTCTTAGCGTGTGCTTTTTTTTTGCATTGCAAATTATTTTCACATAACTATTCCCAACTTCTTCAGTGATATAATATGCCAGTTAAACTACCGAACGCGCTTGCTTCTTTGTTTGATATCTTTCCCAGGAGTGTTTGATTTTGTATGATGATATGGGTTGGTGCTTTCGACCTTTCCAACTTTTAGTTTTTATCGTAGTTTGTTTGTTTTGTTTTTCATGTTTTTGTTTTTTACTGCAAAAAGTTTCTCATCAAATTTACTGGATAAATTGAAGAGAGTTTATGAAATAGTTCGTTCGAAAAGCATCGAAAATTGGAAAATAACGAATAAATTAAATTGTTTATGGCACGTAAAAGAGGACTATTTTAGTTGTGGGAATTGGTTTTGGAAGCAGCAACATAAAGAAGGAAACAAAGAAAAATTGTAGGTTGATATTCAAGCGTAGCACAACAGGTATATGACTGTTGCTGTTATTCGACTAGCTGTGAATACATCGAATTTTAGAAAAGTTGCAGTGGGAAAATGCTTGCGACCCAATCCATTAAACCGAGGAATATGTTCTTAATTGTACTGTGAGAGAGATACGTGATAAATGTTTTGATAGAGCTTGATTGATGCAGCTTGATTGTCCGAATGGATTGGTTCTCCTCGGATTTAGTAGATTCCCTGCCGCTGCCTACACGATAATCTTAATATCGGTCTGGAAGACAGTAATGTGGTCTTGAAGACATGGACGCCTACTTCTACACCGAAGTTCTCGCAGAAGACGTGATGATCATTTTATATGTTAATGTGAGGGGCGACATATTACCCTTGTGTATAGACCTATCTAGTCATTGCTAAACGAAAATTGACTTACTACTGCAGACGTAATCAAAGCGTAAGCTAGTAATGCCTGGCTCCAAAATAAAATCAACGATGTCTCGACTTGGTGTAGGAGAGCCCTCCATTTTTTCTTAGAAATTTTCTGAAATTTTTTCTTTGGAATTTATATACATTTTTAAAATAACTATTAATAATTCTAAGGAAAAAACTTCCAGTCAATTGCTTAGAATAATTGCGACCTTCTCTTCATCAGGTCGAGGCATCGTTGATTTTATATAGGAGCGAAGCATTGTTGGCTTGTTATAGCATCAAGACGTCGAGGCATCGTTGATTCTATATTCAAGCGAGATGCGACTAGTTGGTATATTGATTTTATATTCTAGCAAGGCATTTCTGGTTGACCTACTTTTCTTTGTATGCTATTAGGTTGTCTATGCTCTTATGGCTTATCCCTTGAACCCCTTGTCTGTACTTCAGTTTTAGAACGATTAGCGACTGAGCGTGAGTAAAACTGTTCAAAACAGTACTAGTGGAGCCATCTGACATTGTTAAAAGGAAGCATTTTCGGAATCACTAGATATTTTTATAGTCAAGGATATTATACAAGTTTTGGTTCCAGGATGTATGCAGCTCCTAATTGAGATGCAATCTCAGAGCCGCAATGATCAACTCCTTCTTATTCTGAATTTGTTTGTAGCGTATGTTGAGGATAACAGCTTAAGCATCCGAGTACTAGAAGACCTGAATATGCTACATAAATACTAAATAGGCACATTTGCAGCTCTCTTTTCAATACCTTATGAAAAATGAAGAAATCTAAAATTTTCTACTATACTTCAGTTATACGTACTACGTTGGTTTAGATTAGATGATGCTTGTATATTCCTATTCATTGATAGGATAAATTCAATGCAATACAATCTCTAAAAAAGCGATTTGTGCAGATCTCTAATATTTTTTCCCTCTTAAATTAAGCAAAAAAAAATTCAAATCTTCAAAGCTCTCAGGAGATTTATGTAGATGGAACCCATCCCATACAATATTTTTTACTCAATATCACATTCAATATTACCATCTTAATTCATGACACCCTGCATATTAATAGACATATAAAAATATACTCAACTTCAATCTTACCGTTGGCTATCGAGATAAAAATGAAAAGCTGTCCTATCCATAAAATTTGGTATCACACAAGGCTGTATTCTTTAGCCAATATTTGTTGTGAATAAAAATATTATATTATTATTATTTATTGTCATCAACTCAATTATACATTTAAGATTCGCATCTTTTAAATTATGTATAAGTTCAAATAATTTCAAGTAATTTGAAAAGAGTGAGAGGTAAAGCGAAAAAAGAAAAGAATAAAAACAAGCGCAAAATAAGTAAATTAAAAAACTTAGGGTGTAGTGGCACGCAAGAAGAGTGATAAACTATTTATGTAAGTCTCTATGGAATATTAAAGGTGTGATTGAAGAATAGGCATTTGGTTATTAATCCATGAGATCGTGCTAAAATTAAGTTAAGGGTTCTTCTAGATGAAGAGAACTGGAAATCATCAAAAAGATAAACTGGGCAACAAAATTTCATGATTTTTATCAACGTTATCAATGAGCGGAAGTCTAAATAAGACGAAAGATTACACTTAAACACAGTGTTTACATAAGATGAAATGTGATCGAATCTGCGAAGATTATATATGTATGGAATTAATAGAGTTAAACGCAAGTGACAATTTGTTGAAGTTCCGATGGAAGAGCAACGAACGAGCCAAGAGCCTACGTGTGCTTAGAGAAGTGAACTGATTGGAAGCCCACAACGAGCGGAGATCAAAATATATTTTACGTACGATACTACATATTGATATGATCATCCCAGGTAAGTGTGTCATTGAATATAACACCTATGAAGTTACGAAGGGACTCAACACATTGAATAAACGTGTTATTAAGAATTATTGGGGGGAAAACTTGTTTTGTCGAGATTTGTCCTATAAACAATTATGGCATTCGTTTTTTGAGGGTTAAGCATAATCTCATTTTAAATTGCCCATCGATGAAGGCATAATAATAAGACCAAGAGGTCTGGAGAGAAATAATTGCACGTGGTCAGCATATAGATGAAGCTCACTATGGGAGATAGATTCAAAGATATCATTTATGTACCGTAAAACAGGGATACTTTAGTACAGTTTTAAAATTAAAAGTAAGATGTTTGGCTATGGTGTTTAGATGCGGTGACATTTAGATTTTTTTAAAGTGCGGCCGATCATTATTATTATATTGAGTAAGATATTATTATTAAATATATCAAAATAAGGATAGCGACATTTTTGAAAGGTGCTGGTCAAAGAATACCCCGTTAATGGGATACATTGACCTGAGATCAGTTTTCTTTATAAATTGTATGCATAAAGATAGTTTGATCAATGAATCCCTGGCTAAACATGAAATTGAAGACTTTACCATTTTTTAAGACGAGATAAATACTTTTCTATCAATATTTTGGTATGAAATCGGCTTCCAGAAAGAATACACAAGCAGATTTTATATGACGTTTTATTTCGTCAGTTACATAGGTAGGTACTATTACAATAGAAAATAAATTAATAACAAGAATCGGAAATATTTAATTAAAAATTTGAAATAATTTATTTTAATACCTCATTGAGTATCTCCTGATCAGAAGACCCCCAATCGTCACCTGAACTTTCCATATAGGGAATATCAGCGGAGCGCATCGATTGCTCGTCGGAGTGATCGGAATAAGTATCAACGATTCGAGTAGGACTTGGGATTAAAATGGAACTTTTCGATGGCTCGTTCTCAAAATTGGGAGTTTTTCTCGGCACAAAGCGGTTTCCGTTGTTGTGTTTTTCAAGGAGATATTTGCTTCCATTTACTCTAAGGTTATGACTTTCCCAGCAGGAATTCGTACCATTTTTCTTTTGCGTACAGGCTTATCGGATGTGTTATTACGACTTTTGTCCAGCAATTCTAATATAGCTTGCGAAACAAGGTTTTGAACTTGCTCCGGATCTTCATTATTCGGCAGACGACTAGTTACTGCTGCTGGGTCAAATGGTGAAATACAGCATTTTTTGAAACCACTAATGAGGTTAACGGAAACATTACTTGCATCCGATAACTTGTGCTCCAATGTATAGAAGAGCTTTGGAAATGCTTCCTTGGTTAAAATGTGGGACTTTTTCTTTTGCTCTGATTTCCACTCATCCAACATTTTTCGCCAATATTTTTTCAGCGGGGCATAGAATGCGACGTCTAATGGCTGAGCGATATGGGTGGAATTTGGAGGAATACAAACAAACGCGATATTATTAGCTTGCGCCAATTCAATAACGCGTGGAGTGAAATGGCTGGATAGATTATCACCGATAACTAGAATCTTCCCAGTAAATTTTCGCGTTTCTGGTATGAATAGGTTTTCAAACCAAACAGTGAATATAATGGAATCGAAACCACCCACTTGTGCTCCTATTATACCTGGTTTTTGGTGGTCCCCCTTCCATCTATGTTTGCCATAGATGAGTGGATTTGTAAACCACATAAGATGGAAATAGCATTCCTGTAGCTGATCCACAGTACATAACCGATGTAGATGCCTTTGAAGAATCTCGAACTCGCTCTGCATATTTTACACCGCGTTTGAAAATGCATTTTTTGACACCAGGATCATCAGCCAAATTTGTCTCGTCGTAGTTAAATATATGCTCAGGAGGAACAGTTGATTCCCCAGTACCAGTGATCTCTTTCAAGGTTTCTTCGAGATGGCCAAAATAGGTGCACATTTCTTTCGGTGTTATCGCTGCCTTTGACCGAAGAATATTTTGGCACATTCGGTGTGATAGCTCATTTTTATACCTCTGCAAAAATCGAAAGGCCCATTCGACGCTGGGCAAGTTGTGGTGGCCGAATTGTGGAATACGTTTGCCGCTTTTGTCTAGGTACAATTTGGCTAGCTGACGAAGATCTCGTGAATCGCAAGAAAATCCCCATTTGGCACATGGTCCACAAAAGCTCTTTCCTCGCCAACTGTGAACACTAAGGAACGGCCAAGTTTGCCTGCGTGCATCCCCTTCAACTTATTAATAAGTGTTCCCTTTGCTATTTTATGTTTATTGGCAGCCTTAACAATTGACAACAGTCCTATAATGTTACCAAAATAGTAAGCTCCCAAAAAAATATAATAAAATGTAACGAACCATTTTCAACGTCACTTATAGCTAATTTCAAATCTTCTTCAGAATACCCATATTTACGTAAACCGGCCTTTGGAACATACTTTCGCGGCATTGTGAAAGTTTTATCCTCAGTAATCTATAAATTACCAATAATAATGTGATTAGATATTTGACGACATCCCGAGCGGTCAAAGAATCCCAAATTAGCAGTCAAAGTGGTATACAAAATAGTATAAAATTGAAAATTTTTACAAGAAAAATCATAAAGCTCAAGCTAAGAATATATGTAAGTTACTTGCCTGCACTATATTTTTTGGTATTATTTAGCCTGAAGCACCTGTTTTTTATAAAATTTATCACCCAGATTTTCACCAATAAAAAACTTCTACAATTTGAAAAGCAGCCTGCTATGTTTGCATTCACAGTACAATTAAGCAATATATAGCAGTTGCACTTTAAAATTATTACGAAATAATTTGAATCTGTTTGCATCGTGTTGTACTGTTTTTTCAAAGAAGAGGAGGCATTTTAATTTTTATTTTAGCTTACGGTCAATGTATCCTTCACTGTACAAAGTATCCCTGTTTTACGGTACATGCAGACGATCTGTGAAATAACTATGCAAAAGCCTAGCTACATAAGGTGAAAAGTTGAATTTTGTACGACACCGATGAGATAAGTCTAAGTTATTTTTTTTGTCTTAAACTTCATGGCAGAAGTGTAGTCAATAACATAATTTGTTTTGGTAAGAATATCTTATCTTAAATCCTCCTCTCTAGTAAATCCTAATAGTTCAGCTACTGAGTAAATATAAGAATTTTAATAGAGTGTGGTTTGTAATTTTGGCGCTCTATACTTCTATAGACTGAAATACTTTATACATATGTTGTATATATGGGCATTGAATGAACTTGAAGCTATAATAATGCGATATGACTTCGGAGCTATCAATAACATAAACTGCGTAAAATCTTGTAGGGATGGATACTTGTGTACACTACCAGGATTATCCCGATTTCCTAAAGCGGTCCCTAAGAGAAATTTCTGGGGTAGAGCAAAACACTGATATGAACATAAGGATATTCCTGGAGCGTTGGACATTATTGAATATTGTTTATAAATGATGACTTACTTCTCTCCCTTAAGGACACAATTCTGCATGTATAATTCTCGATGATATTTACAACTACATATATTCCAATAAGTATGTATTTGAAGTCAGTTACCCAAAATGAGTATAAGAGAATATACACATTACATATATACGATCTTCTGAAGAAAATATTTGAAAAGAATCTGATTAATAATTCATGCAACGTTCTCTGTGCATAATTTATTGTCTTGCTTCCTCAGGATATTCTGTTTTTCTCCATACTCTCCATAGATACCTACTTATTTCTGAATAACTTAAGTTTCCTACAAAAAAGTTGACAGTCCATTTGTCCTGCTTTACCTTGTTCAATTATTGAAGGATGTCTTTAATATAGATATATAGCAAGAAAAATATGCACATGAGATGCCATTGTAGTTCCCATCCCCTATGCTTAATAGTACATACATGCATACATATATATGTATATTCTGATTAAAGGAAATATTCAATTCCATCATCCATTTGCAGACCCTTTTTTTTCGTATCAAAAGAGAACTGGTACTATGTAAGCTATAAGTATATGGTACTGATTGGTGTATTGGTCAAAAGTAGTGTTATGTCTTGGATCCTTTTTCTCCACATCATTGGACCATAGTGGCCCGTTTTGTTTGCTGCTATTATGGTGGATAGCATATGAATGACGAATGTGTAATCTTGCATAATACATAAAACATGTCTATAAAACTACTCATCTATTCGATACCTTCATAGCCCTTCTTCTTGGTTGAATAGCTGCCATAATATGTATTACGACTTTGTATTCATTGAGCATTGTACACGGAATCTCCTACTCTGGGAATAGTGGAGCATAAAGAGGCTATCAAACAAATTATTTTCGAACCATAGTGGAAAAGTATTCCTGTGTAGGAGGAGGGGGGTTAGAAATGTATATGTATACAGATCAACTTTTATATTTGCAGGTACTACACTTTTTGTAATAGAGTGCGTGTTTTGATTATTTCAGTTTGAGCCCAGTGATATGAGATAGGGTGGATGTTCAACCATTGGCCAATAACATCTAGTCTCTAGGGGCTATCAAAATATTCTTAACTGGCTGGTAAATACATGTCAGAAACAATCAGTGACGTAGGTTTTATTAGAAATGGTGGTTACACATAAGATGTCCAATTTTATTGTGTTGAAAATTGTACTACTGGGATTAAAAAAAAAAACAAAAAATTTCTGTAGTCTTTTTTAATGACGTTCACATGGCAACATGGGCGCTTATATTTCTAGTCAGTTTTTAATTGCATTCTATTCTAAATTCCATTTATTCCAACGGAAAAATGGGGATTCCCTGTTTACATGTTGATGTGATTTAGTGCAGTAAATTTTTAGCAGCAGAAAGGTGAGCATCGTTGTGTTTTTCTATTCCATATTTTTAAAAATTTCATAATTACTAGTTAGTGATAAACAATAATAGTTTTTGTAGCATTTTTATAAGTTTATTAAAATTTTACGGGTTTTACTATGCCAAAATAAATTAAAAAAAAAAGTAAATGAAAAGAATAGTTATAGCTTTAGAAAACAAAATTAAAATTTAATATCGTCTATATACATATAATGGAGAGAGGAGCGAGTAACAAATGTTGCTAAATTTTATTCCATGAATGAAGCCACTATAAGGACAATAAGCAAAATTACGACTCTATTAGAAAAAGTGTAACAGCTGGATCTTCTGCACGAGTATGAGCATAGATTCATACATTATAGATGTTGCAATGAAAATATGGAAAAAGCAGTAATGAATATGGCATGGCTAGAAGACACAACCCAAAACTAATTCCAATTGATACCATCACAATTACAAATAAGGCTTTGAAAATTTATGAAAAAATTAAGAATCAGTTACCAGAATCTGTCTTTTTCTGCAAGCCATGGCTGGTTTGAAAGATTTAAACAATGACATTCTTTACGTAATCTAAGATTGAAAAGTGAAGAAGCATCTGTTTATAACAACCTTTCGTTGTTCTATCAATATCAGAGCTTGGGAGGTTCCATATATAAAAAAAAAATCGCTAAGATAAAGTTAAATGATGAGCAAAGAAATAAATATAAAACGCAATAAGCTGTCTGTGCTAAATTGAAGATTAGCTATAAGTGTTAAAGCTTGAAAATAATCAAAGTGTATATTAAAGTTAGCTAGCTAAATCAAGATGTAATTAATTAATAAATTTCCTATTATAAAAAGTAATATGTAAAAATTTAAGATCATAGGATGTACATGTAGAGCTGCTTTAGAACGAAAAGAGGTACTAGAGTCCGAACAAAATTGGTAAACTAACCTTAGAAATTTCCGAATTTACGAATTCCACAATAGTAATTGGTACAGTCCGTGTATAGTAAGAGAATGTGTAAAGGCTGTCCTGCGTTATGAAAAGCTGAATTCATCCAATGCTGTAAAGTAAAACCTTCGAGAAGCCATGAATCAGACTCCCTCACTACCGCATGAGAGTCTCAACGGTGTCCTAACATTCTAAAAAATTTGCAGTGTTCTTATGGAAGATTGACGAAAGTTTGATTTGAATATTTCTTGCATCTAAAACTACTACTCATACAGAAAAATGGTATTCTGATAATCTTAGGCTTGCTTTCTTATCTTCCGAACCGACATACAATTGTTATACCTTTCCCATCAAAATTGTTTAAATCAATTTATCTGAACCAAAAGACTACGATTCCCAAACAAAAACTTTCAGCTGAGTAATCATTGTATATGACGCTTACTAGACATGGAATGCCGCGGCCTGGTAAAATCGAATGTAGCTGTCTACAGATTCGGACTCCGGCTGCACATACGCACATGCAATTATTACTAAGCTGAGAGTTATTGAGCGTAAAATGGTAAGGTTACTTTGTAATCAAAACTATTTTATTATTTTGTTAAGTAAGATATATAGTAAGTGTAGTTTTTGGGAAGGTAAGGAACCAAGTGGCAAATTACTAGCAGACTATTTTCCTGTATGGCCTTTAGCCTCTGTAGCATATATAAAGTCAAAGTTTGGTACTTTTCCATAAGTATCAATATAGAAGATTTTAGAGTACGGACTCCCAACGCACACATATAGATTTCTGTTTCATGGCTTGGGAAGTATTATCGAGGATTTTCGGTAAACCCAAAGTAGAGGAGAATAAGAAGAAGAATTCCTGTGTGTCAGTTTGACGTCCACGGAGGAAAAGAAAAGAAAAAAGAAAAGTTTTTTTAAAAATAAGAAAAGTAAGGGAAGATATCTGGAAAATTCTAATACTCCACCAATATCCTGTGACGAAGAAGAAGACATCGAGTAATTATACCAAGGAGGAAGGAAGTTATTACTAAAGATAACTTAATGAGATGATAGGACACAGGCGAAGATTTTCGACTGTTATAGTTCCAAAGTTGTTGCTGTAATCCTATGATATTTGAATGCACGTGCTTCTGTTTACATTCGTTTTTTGCTCTGAAGAGATTAAGTGGGAGAAACTCATGCTGGATTTTTTGACATTTTCGGGGAAAATGAGAATTTTTATTTGAGAGTAATTTTGAATCTCCTTTCAGCACCTTGGCCAAAGCGAAATTTATTATGAATAGTTTGAAAGTATTTTGAAGGTATTCAAATAGATTTTATCATTCGGGAAATTCTACGTTCTCTCAGTTTTTATTTTCAACTCGTTGTCTCAGTCGCACTACAATAGTGCATAGTCAAGTTCTTTTAGCTCATTCATGCAATAGTTGAAAGTA
Source organism: Dioctria linearis (assembly GCA_963930735.1). Taxonomy (NCBI): domain Eukaryota; kingdom Metazoa; phylum Arthropoda; class Insecta; order Diptera; family Asilidae; genus Dioctria; species Dioctria linearis. Next base: position 22,619,004 of record OZ005743.1, on the reverse strand, counting down.
TATGACAGTACTTGAATTTTCAATTTTGTTCATCAGATACTACCAATATACCCAGAAAACTCAGGATACTCAGTGGGTATTGACTAGATATCTAGATATCAATATCCTCAAAAATTACTGGGTAAACCTAAACTAATCATCGGTACTTCTTACGTTACGCAGCGCCATCCAGTTGTTAATAATGTGATAAGGTGCCAAATTAAGCAAAAATCTGTCTGTGCTTTCCCAAGAAAGGGAAAAGAAAAAGAAGAATCGAACATTTTTTGTCAACATTGAATTGTGGAGAAACTACAATTATGAGCGCAAAATATCCGGCAAAATTTGGTTCGGGCTATATTGGAATAAAATTTCAGGAAGATCCTATTTGGCTAAAGCTCACAAATCAGCTAGTGGTCATAAAGCAGCGAAAAGTCGCCTAACAGTTCCTTTCTGCAGCAACGCTTCCTACGATTATATAACGAAACCAAATCAAAACCCCCCGCTCATTTAAAGGAATAAACTTCAACAACCTTCCCATTTATTGGAGGGCCAATAAGCAGGCCTGGGTTACTGCTACACTTTTCCATGAATGAATGAATGAATTTGTTTTGTACCAGACGTCGAAAGGTATTTATGTAAAACAATGTTGCCCTTTTAAAGCCCTTCTTTTAATTGATAGTGCACCAGGCCATCCTCAAGATTTACAAGACGAAAATGAGCAAGTTGTATTCTTACCCAACAATACAACTTCTATATTGCAGTCATTAGATCAAGGAATAATTTCGACTTTTAAGGCACTGTACCTCAAGCGAATCTTCAGAAATATTTTAGAATAAATGGAATATGATGAATCTCTCCCAATTATGGATGCTTGGAAAAAATTTATAATCCTAGATTGTGTTAGTTAAGCATGCTGGAGTGCCATATACCGAGATTAAGAAATCAACGCTCAATGCATGTTGGAAAAACTTATGGCCAGATATAGTTGTAGGTGAGAATGCTGTAGATTACGACTGAAGCATGAATATTCTTAGCTAACCGAGTTGGCGCATTCAATAGGAGGGGATGTTTCGAGGATTTTGTTGAGGCAAATATTGTAGAGCAATGGCGAACAAAGAACTAACTGAGGATGATTTAGTTGACATGGTTAATGAAACAAAATATATCCGTGATAATGATCTTGCTGATGGGGAGTCTGAAGCAGTAGCGTTTATAGCATGAGTCATCCGTGAAGGACAAAATCACCCGAAAGCTGAACGAGCTCTCCTATTTCAGCGAGATACATATTAATAAACGCATAACTACAAAACACGATTGATAATTACGGATTTCTAATTCATCTTACATCGAATTTGATATTGTAATAATAATTATAATTAGATTTTATATAGAAAGTGGTTCGGCCAGTTGTGGGCCTTTGGGTCTCGATGGCGAAGGCTCTCGCGAGGCAGGCTGCTTACTCGACAAAATTAAGTGTTCACGACGTGTTGGCAACGAATTTATATGTAAAGCTGTATTACCAACTTTTGATTTGTTCAGTGTATGGTTTCCCTAGCCGCCAGAAATTTTAAAATAATTGTCGAAAAAATATATGTATAAATTTACATGCATTTTTAGCACCGTGTCACAGATGACACCGAAGAGAAAGTACAAAACGTCAATGATATCGCCTTAGCGCTAGACGACATAATCACTGGTACTTCAATTCACTCATCATCTAAATATACTATTCCCCGACCATCACTGCAAAATCATCTCCACAATCGCGCCAAAAAGGATAAACTTCGTTCTGGAACTGTATTATCCAAGGAAGACGAAATTAAAATCGATCACTGGATATTTGAAAATCATGCAAGAGAGTTTCTAACGCGAGTAGTTAAAGAATTTTTAAATGCCTGTCCCCGAGAAATTCCCTTTCAAGATAATTTACCTGGAGACAAATGGTAAAACTCATTTCTTAAACGACATCCAGAAGGGACAAGACAAGCGCCCAAATGTGTGACCGTGGCTAGCGCAACTAGCCCCCACCCCCACCCCGTGCCATACAATTTTTTGTTTAGCTATGTGAGTACTATGGTCACCATGACGAAACACCCCGTATATGTCCCCGATGAAATATATATTTCAGACCACTATAATATTAGGTTCAACATATAGACCGAAAATTTTCGGAGTTTGGAATTTCTTCAAAGAAATTCAATTCAATTTCAATTTATTTTTATACTGTACAATTAGGACAAAGCCCCTTTAAGTTTGCACAATCCGAAGGTATCAAATAAAATTATAACAATATATAGAGTGTATAGAATGAAACAAAGTAAAGAACTAATTAAGCAAAATACTTAATAATGTACTTGAGGTACCTAATATTAATGTACAACACAAATTAACTAAAGAAAACCAAGGAAATGCTACATAAGAGAGTAAAGTATAGTAAAATGCTGAAACAATTAAATTGTGGAATTGAGAAAATTGACAACTGCCCGCTTGAAACGACCAAGCGATGTGATAAAATGAACTGATATATTGGAGTTATTGGTACGGGCTTATGAACTAAATTCTAGTGTCAGATAGAGGTACTGAGGAACTTTATAATGAATGATTTTAAACATTAAGATACGTGTTCTAAGCTTATAATAAATAAAAAGAGAAATAAAGAATAAAGGTAATACAAATGTTTTGACGATCCGCAGTCGAGTTTCAAGTGGAGCAAGCTTAGCTGATAACCATAATCTGTGCAGAACACCATATATCCTACCCACCACATTACTAATAATGCGAAACCGGATTAGCAAAGCGGTACAGACTGCCAAGAGGAGGTATCTAGCAGGAACGCTAGATCCATCCCTGTCATCTAGGAAATTGTGGTATAATTTAAAACGCAATGGAATATGTGGAAAGGTAGCGCCATCATGCGATCTTAATCCTGATGACCTTAACTCATATTTCATCAACACCACTAATTCTCAATCCCTACTACCTATTTCTATGAAAGGGGAGCTATTCGATTATCATAATGGTTTCAGTTTTCGTTGCGCTTCTCATGAGGAGGTTCTTAATGCAGTCATGTCCGTAAAATCTGAAGCCTGCGGTTCTGATGATATTCCACCAATTTTTTTTAGAAACCTGTACCCTATTATTTCTTATAGCTTAGTTTACATTTTTAACTCTTGTCTGACATCTTCACAATTTCCTTGTTTTTAGAATAGAGCTATTGTTTTACCTTTAGCAAAATGTTCTACTCCGGTTGTTGCTAAAGATTTTCGGCAATCTGGTTATCGATCGGGTTACAGGTGCGAAACAGCACTCTTAAAAGAAACGTCGGATATACGCAGAGCATTGGATAGTAACTCTTTCACGGCTTTGGTACTGCTTGATTTTAGCAAGGCGTTTGACACAGTTAATCATAGATTACTTCTTGCTAAACTTAAAAAAAATTATAATTTTTCATCGTCGTCGCTTAAATTAATCAGAGCTTTTCTAACTCCTCGCTTTTAGCAGGTCAGGATACGGAATGAAAAATCTGCATGGAAAAGGGTACATACTGGAGTCCCACAAGGGTCTATGCTTAGACCTTTATTATTTTGTCTGTTCATCAATGAGATACCGTACGTACTTCATGATGTTAACATTCATCTTTACGCTAATGATGTTCAAATTTATTTGTCTCGACCAATAGTAGAGTAAACTCTGACATGTTGAATATATCTGCTTGGGCATGTAGAAACAAATTGACACTAAATCCTTTAAAATCTATCTGTATTGCTTGTTACAGATATGACCTTACCTTTGCCGAACTTCCTCCCATATACCTTAATGGAATGATTCTCCCCTATACGAGGGAAGCTAAAAGCCTGGGAGTACGTATAAATAGTAAGCTGGGTTGCTGTGAGCATGTAAAACAGTCTCTTGGCAGGATTTATAGTGGCTTTAGGCAACTATGGTTATCCGCTAAACTACTCTCTATTAATCGAAAGCTGACACTTGTAAAATCTCTGTTCAATTTCAATTTCAATTTCTGTTGATGCCACTTTCCATTTATTGTAGTACTGTCTACCCTGTTTTGGATTCTGAGTGTTACCGCAAGATTAATACTGCTTTTAATGACTGTGTACGGGTTGTATATGGCCTAAAACGTTATGATCATATTACCAAGTTCAAAGATACTGTCTTGGGTTGTTCATTAGGCACTTATCTAAATATTAGGGAATTGGTGTTTTTTCATAAAATAGTTAATGAAAGATCTCCTTCTTATTTGATAGCACTTTTTGAATTTTTGCACTCATATAGACATAAAACCTTCCTTATACCTAAAACTTCACACATTGTGGGGCAGCGCTCTTTTTTTTGTTTCAATAGTTCGATTATGGAATACCCTTCCCAATCATGTCAAGGACTTGGCAGGACGCATGAATTTAGACTTGCACTGCGGAAGCATTTTTCTGTTGTGGAGTAATGCGATGGAGAGCACCGTTTTCGTCAAACACTTATTTATTTACATATATACATATATATATATTCTGTTGTTTTTCTTATTATTTCAAATAGTTTCTTACTTTAAATTCCTTACTTTTACTTTATCTAATTATTTTTTTTTCATCAATTTCTTTTCATTTGTTTTAATTTTTCTTGTGAATTTATTTTTGATTTGCCCAGTTCTTTATTTATTATACATTTATAAAAGATAATAATCTTGTGTATACAGACCAGAAATAAATTATTATTATTATCATCCTAGGTAAAAGTTTTATTAAAGGTCAGACCTAAGTTCCTAACTTTGCTACAGTAAGGTATCACTACTGAGTTAAGAAGAAAGGGTGGAAAATGGAATGTATCAAGTTTATGTCTGTATATTATAATACAGTTCGACTTCCGGGGGTTTTAGAGAATCAAATTACGTACTGTCCAATCACTGATATTGCAAAAGTACTCGTTAATTTTGCTTGCAGCATCTTCAATTAACCCAAGGGGAGATCCGAGATATACCTGAGCATTACCGGCATAGAGGTGTACCTGAGAGTGAGTTACTACAAAAGGCAGATCGTTTATGAAGCAACTAAAAAGAAGTGCACCTAGGACAGAGCCCTGAGTAACCCCTGATAATATCAAGAGAGAGTCTGATTATATATTATTTACAAACACTCATAGCGAGAAAAATCAAACCTAAGATTCAGTTTCGTGATTAAGGAAATTAACCAGATTATTATTTATATTCTTACTAAGATCGTCGACAATTTTAACAAGAGCTGTGGTGCAGCTATATCCTGTCCTCAAACCACATTGAAATGTGGAAAGCAAGTTTTTGAAAGTAAGATAATCATTAATTTGCGAACACATTATGCGTTCCAGACATTTGGACAATGGAGGGAGTATATGAATTCCTCTGTAGTCATTAACCGAGGAAGGTCGAGACGTTTTAGGGATATGAATAACCTTAACGATCTTCCAGCTCTTGTGAAGCACAGACCGATTTAGACAATTATTGTAAATGGTAGTAAGAGCCCCAATGACAAATGGCAATATGAGCTTCATAAACCGCAGCGTAATTTCATCCATGCTGATAGCGTTGGATGAGATTGAAGACACTGCCAAAACAACTTCATCCCAAGTTACAGGATGGGGTGAAAAACCAGAATCAACTGATGCCTCCTGCAAATAAGTATCAGCATGTAAATGTGAGGAATGAGAGTTATGACCAACGCCACTTATAAGGTAGGAATTCATGTCATTAGGATCAATACAACAATTTTTACTCCAGCAATTCCCATGTTACGTAGATTACTCCACACGATTTTGGGAGGGAGATCGGCATTTAGCTTAGAGCGGAAGTAAGCACTCTTGGCGGGTCAAAAAAAGTATTAGGAAAACTATGAGAAGATATAGATTCATAGATTCATTAGTACAGTACACTAACAGAATTGGACTTGTGGAAGGCCGGTTGTAACAGAATCGCATAAAAATTCGATAAAGCCCAAAGACATTTTCCGAGATCAGTAGATGTAAAAACTGAGATATTCATCTTCGACACAGAGCGTATTTTAAAACTGAAAGGATCGTTTCAAATATTTTTATTTCAATTAGGATCAAATTGGTAGCTAAATTATTTGAAATTTAGAGATAGATAGATAGAGATAGAGACAGATAAAAGTTTTAAGGGCTCGATATTCCTAGAACTTAGAATTAGTGGTCAGCCGATAATTAGGAGCACTAATGGGGGAAACCAAGGTAGCTAAGCTCTGATTACAATTTGGGAGATTTTGAAAAAAATAAGACCATTAATTATCAATTTTTACGTATATTTGCATCTTTCTCTTTAAAGAAACTAAAGCTAATTTTATGTAAATTAATAATTATTATCTGAAAAATAGAAGTAAATTTCCTATTCTGCGCCACCCCCGGGGTACAATGGGAAATGAACCCGGGGTACAATGGGATACCAATTATTGGCACAGTTCACAGATGAGAGTTCATGATGATGTGCCCGGACGTAACGTTCTTTGAAACGCGAGTGTTATGGCCATTATATTTGTTTGCCTTGACTTATGAAATAAACGTAGTTATGTATTATAAATTTCCGAATAAAGAATAGTTGGGGTATTCACGCAATGTTGTATCAAAGAGTGTATCGCTATAAAAGATGTATTTGACTACAACCCAGTAAAGTAATACAAGGGCTATGCATATAAACTGCAATACAAGGCTCTTGTACTTTTATATTCACAAATTGGCGGTGTAAACCGGCTTGTATAGTTGTATTTAGGAAGTCAGATTGAGCGTCACATGTCAAAGGGTGCAGCGGGGAGGGGAGTGTCTAAGGAAAGTTTCCAATATGCCAAATGCAAGATCATTTTGAGGACTATCGACTGGTGCACTTATATTTTTTCTAAGTGGTACTGAGTTAATTTAGCAGGGTGTTCAATTTACATCTACACACAGCACGGTTTTTCCCACCAAAAAAAGGTTGCAAATTTGTGAACCCAAAACATAAGTAGGTAATGGCGCATCAAAGAGCATGAAACTTTCTGGTAAACTTAATAAAACATCACCGAAAAATAAATTGGTGTTATCGATTTTCTTTTTACTACTTTTACTTACTAATAGTAGGTATTTGAAGTTCAGAAATTAGCTTTAATTATTTTCAAAATTCGAATCTTTCTTGCGGGGTGAGTGGGGACGGATCAAAAAACGAACTTGGGATTCAAACGCCAAATATCACATGTGGGGTGTCTAATTAAAGCCCCGCTGAGCTCTATCGAATGGCGTTTTTCAATTTTCAATCCAGTATATTTTTTCCACCCTCTAAAACTTGATTACATTTTAACTGAAAACCACTTTTTCACTTTGTTGGACCCTGCATCATAACGGATAGCCCTAGGAAAAAAGTTTTACATCTAAATTAAAGGTAACAAAATTCCCTATCTATTACAATATTTTTATTTTCAATTCGAGATATTTCCACACTGAGCTTTTACTTCCGAAGTTCCAAGCTTTTCCTCATCCGGGTCCCATATACCCCCTTACTACATATGAACTATTGTTTTAATTTTTTTTCGATCATAGGTCGACTGCGGAAATTTTTCACCTTTACAAAAAATTCCTCCGAACCACATTTTGTCACGGCGAAAAGCGGCAACTAGGTTGTTTTACTATTATTAACATTTCACCTAAACTATTAGCCTGAGCGGAAAACTAACTGGAAATAAACGTTCCCAACAAAACAGGCTTCATTTTATCCGCAGGCATTATACTGAAATAGTGTATAATTAAGTAGTAATATTAGAAATAAAAATTTGGGAAACAACCAAATCGGTCAAAAAACGCTATGAAAAACCCTTATTTCCTTAATTTAAGCCGTTCTTTTCAGAAATAGTTGAGATACTTTAGTTTTTATCTCAGCTATTTTTAACCGGATCTTCGAAATTTTTTTTTTCTAGGATAACTATAAATCCTAGGAATTTCCAGGATTTTTTCAATTTTTCCGTGGTCGAGGAGCAAGCCCATTTTATCATCCTGTTCCCATAATTGCATTTCGAAGTAAGCTAAAGGCTAAATGGTGTGCACTCTTTATTGTAAGTTTTTGTTGTATTTTTACATCGGTTACACTGATACATTAAAGAGTGAATACCGCTAGTGTATGATTTAATTTTCTTGGTGTCAGAGAGTGAAAATTAGAATTTGCAAGCTAAGTATTTCTCCAGCCTTCGGTAAAATCCAAACTAAGCACTTTCTCTCACTGATAGCGACCACTCTGTATAGCGTTGCACAGCGAACTAAAAGCTGTGCACGAAGGTGGCGCGTCTCTGTCATCTATAGCGAGCACCTCATCTCTTTCCAATTTCGCTCGTACCCCGTTCCACCCCAGGCTCCCCTACATTGGAGTATAAAATACATATTGTCAGGTTCAGTACAGATGTGGGTGTTGGATTTGGAGTATAATATGACCAGATATTGAAAATCAGTATATATTTCAAGTTAATTCAAGTTAATAAATTCACATTATTTAAAACTTAATTTATTTTTTATCTACGACAAACAACATAAAATCTTAGCCGCCAACATCTTCTTACAAGAAAGTTTTTCATAAATTTCATTCAAATATTCCACTCTTTCTACCAATTTATTTTTTAAGATGATTTGTACTGATAGCACCGCAACTTAAAATACCTATAAGAAAATATTCCACCATCCAAACTCCTTTAGACTACATATTACTTATATACTACCATAGTCATAAAACTTGTGTTGTAAATTTTTTCTCTTCCAAAATGATGAAAGGGATCAAAACGCCCACCCAATCCAATTCACCCATATTCTCTACCTTCTTTCCTCCTGTCCATCTATATATCCCCCTATATAAGAGTCCTCTATGAATTGCTATCCCATTTATCCAATTTCATATCTTGAAAACTTTTATCATAGTATAAAATATAAAATTTGTGGTTACTCTTGTCACTAGCAGCAGCAGTAGCAGCAGCACCAGCATCAGCAGGCGCCACTGAATCTCTTCCTGTTTTTTAGGAGAAAAAACGATAGAAAAAAACTTCCATCTTGATAGCTGTAAATAGGTTAAATTTTCTAGCCCACTTAGCTTAAATTCCTCAACAGCTAAAAGTCACACAGGCAGTTACTGTCTGTCTCCTTTGTTGTCTGATCCGACAACGAAAACACTTTTCAAAAAATATTCATTTCTGCCGTCACATTTTAATAAGTTGTTTATGCCGTAAGAGTGTCGAACAGCTAAGTATATGGATGGCATATATCAACGCCTCTAATAATTCGTAAGGCGCTTCAAAGACGTGAAAGCTGGCTTAGGAATAATTTTAAGGGAACTCCATGGTGGATACCAACCACAACTACTATATGAATGTATGTCTATGTGTTTATAGTGTGCTACCCATGCTTAAGAGCAGGATCTTTCATCTACCAGGGTTTATTATTATTATTATTTTTTTTATATATATGTATATATTTACGCTTCAACCCATTTCCCACGAGTAAAATAAGGCTCCGTTTTAGAATCGACCGACTCTACCATACCCTTCCCTCGAATTTTCATTTGCTTTGAAATGTAATGGCAAACCTTCGAGCCAAGCAGAATATACATAAAAAGCTGGTTTTGCTTGTCTGTTTCGTACATCATGCACGACAATGTAAAATTTGAAAAGTTTTTAATGCATCCCACCACAGTACATTTTTGTCCCATATGAGACATGCATATCGCAGAAGAGTCAGAGTATAAGAGGATGAATAGATGTTTTGGTGAAGGTGACGCAGAAAATCCCTACGGACGCATTTGCTTGTCACTTTTCACATAGTAGCTAAACAATAATAGGGAAATTTCAAAAGTTTTCTTTTTTGAAATGCACCAGCCTTGGCAAATCTGTAACATTATCCCTTCGTTCCTCAGAAAAAAAAAATCTGTCTGGCGCCTAATGAGTAAGGACGTCTTTTCAATAAGGATAAGGACCATACACAATACCAACTCCCACGATTTTGTAATTACGTACGATGACAATCGGAGCAGAAAATTTCAAAGGCTCCAGAGTATTGTAAAAGTCGAAAAAAAGGAAAAAAGGAGGAACAAAAGAAAATCGAGCGAATGACATTTTTCATATTGGGGTTTCCCTGGGCGCTTTCCAGCAATGAGTTCACCCAGTATATTTGGCAAGGATTACAACTATACAGTGAAAAGATAGAGATTAATTGATTTCATTCAGGGATACAAATTGAATATGCGAAATTTTCAGTTCGGCAAGAATTAGTGTTGATCTCATGCCAAGCATCCTTCAATGTCATAAAAGGCGAAGCATTGAACCATTATATTTCTACATATGCATACTTATGTACAAGGTAATAGAAGTATTATATGTATGTATGCTATGTGCATATTCCCTAGTATTTACAATAGGATTTCTATACAGGAATTGCAAAAGAGAGATAGAACTGGGGCGTATAAATTAGCATTTGCTGTATGCAGTAGAATGCACCGGAAATAATGTGTCGTTCCAAGATTGTTGGATTTATATATATATATCTGGTAGCTAGATTGTTCTGATATATCTACATACGTATGTATGTATATATTAGCCGGGATTGTATTTGGTGAAGGAATTGGGTTGCGTATAATTGAAATAAAACAATATCATCTACATTCATGATGTACTTTTGCATTGAAATGCACTGAACAATATTTTAACTTCACTGATAGATCCAAGTAGTGTAGTCTAGCAATAAAAGGGATTAGACGTAGTTGAGTACAAATAACTTTTCCTTGCTTTATATGCAGATGTGTTTGGAATTTTCGAAAATTGAAAAGCTAATTTTCTCGTTATTCTAAACAAAATTCAAAAGCATTTTCCTAAAGGCAAATACAAAAGTTCAGCCTCCCAAGGATGGCTGTATCAACTTAAGCCATGGCTATTCACATTGAAAACCACGTCACGATTCCGTAGAATAAGGAGATTACTATCTGCTGAGATAACCAAGCGGCTGTCAAAGTTTTGTTAAAGCTGTAAACTGATAATAGAGTACGAAACCATCCTGAATATTCTCTTTCCCGATGTAATGAAGTATTCGGCCGATGGGTGTTAAGTTATAGCGATATATGCGAAAATGAAAAGTTGGGCGAGCTCGTTGTTCAGCTTAGTGCAATCTTGGAAGCTCATTTCTTCGGCTTGGGCCGACTACCAACACAGATGTTTTTGATTAGATGACCTCTCGCATTACAAAGGAAGTGTGAGGTATACCCAACCCAAATTTTACGAATAAGCTATTGGGATTTAACTACTCAATCCTGAGAACCCTCTTGTCAATTCTTACTGGACACATTCTCAGTGGTTGTCTTTGCAAGTTGGGCCTTGTTGACAACCCTGTACGCTGAAGATGCGGATAAGATTCCAAAACGGTGACTCGCTTTCTCTTTCACTGGGCGACTGAGAGACGTTAGAGATTCCTTGGCTCACATCTCCTAAATGAACAGAATGAAGTGCGTTGGGAGGGTTGGGGCCAATCCTAAATCTTGTGAGAGCGTCTGATTGGGATTTATGAGCAATAGCTTATAACAATGGGCCTTGTAATGGCCTAATTTCTAGAGAATCCTTAGATTTCTCCTCCTCTTTTCAATCCATCCATGAAACTTAACCCAATGCAGCGAGGCTAAATATTTAGTGGTCTTACTATAGTCTAGATTAGATTAGATTATTATTATATTATTCAGCCAAGCGTAGAGGATATCCTATGATGCAAAGCATAGATTGATAGGAAGGTGATAGGGAAAGGATTAGTGGAATTAGGTTTGTTGTGCACCGCTTTCTTTATAGTTCATCCAACAATCCCACTCTTTCTAGGAAGAGCAGTATTTTGTTGGGTGAAGTTTCTTCAAAGTCGACAGACTCTAGTGTCTAAGCTGAGCTGGAAAAGTAATATACTATAACTCGATAATCTTTGGCATTACCTGGGGTCCTAAAGCCATATTGGTGCAATGGATGTATGTATATAGTAAGACGATAAGGTACGGTTCCATAGTCTGGTAGACGGCACTCAAGAGGTAATATAATCTGGATGAATTGTCGGGAGAGCGGTATATCTGTGTGTAACTGGTACCTACGAAATACGCCCCGGCTGCTTTGCAGATAATGTTCGATCTGTAACAGATGGGCCAACCTCGTATGTAGTGCAGTCAGACTAATGGGTTGGTGGAAAGTGAGGAAGTGTAGGTAGACATACGCATATTAGACTATATTGGTAGTAATTTAGTAATAGACCTGTCCCGACCTTTAGTGGAGGATTCAATACCACTAGATAACCATTAGAAGCGACTTGGAAGGAAAGAGGGAATTGTATCAGTATTTTTACAAATGGAACCACCAAGCCGAGTGCATATACAGGAGCGGGAATATACCTATTTCAGTAACTATCACTGAAATAAGTAATATAAACTGCCTGAAAATAGTAGTAGTATTTTTCACGCAATATTGGTGGCGATTCATCAAATGACACTACTGGTATCCATGTACTTACATACTTATAGAGAGTCGGATTTAGACATCTGCAATTAATTGCCGATCAAGAAATAAAAATCATCTGTTCGAATGAAGCACCTTGCTGACTCAGTGGATATAGGAATTGCCTTCCCATCCTGAAAAAGTCACAGTTTGGTGTTGTCTTAGGGTTTTAGGTGTGATGATTGGTTTAAAGGCGTGATCGATATTTATTTATATTTTTGAAAGCGAACATGGAAACCGCTTTACTGTCATTAGCTGTAAGTCCTGTAGGAATATGATAATGAAATATGTTTGGTCCAAACTGGTTAATAATATCTAGGGAATGGGATATTTCAACGAGATTTATTAGAGATGATCTTCACATGAAAACTTTTCGTCAATCATTTGGTCATCTTCACTCAACTCAATTCAGTAAAAAAGAAACAAGGCTTGAAAAATACAATAGGCTCTTGTAGTAGCACACAAACAATAGCCATGACGACCCCTTCCTTTTATGTGCGAGAGTTGTTAAAACTGGTGCAAAAGTGTAGCAGCAGGATATCTTATAGGCGTTGTTAAGCACACAAAGCAAGAACCACTCAGTACTGACTTTGAATAATATTCCGGATTTATTGCATTGGAAGGTTACGCTCTCGGGAAAGCCTGGATTTCAATTCACCGAATTACTTTTTGTGGTCAGAATTGTTGGCGAATATAGTCTGCAAAATAACTCAGACAAATTTTAAGCATTTCAAGGAGGATTTAATAAGATGCACCCAGAAGGGCACGTACGTAATGTGTCAGATGTAAAACAAATCATTTACCCATAGCGAAATTTTTTAAAATTAATATGCAAATTACCTCCAAAAATAGTAAAGCTAAATATTGACTGTAATTGGAATAAATGAAAAAGATTAATTTTCGGCGTAAATTGTATTTGCAAGATTTAGTCAAGTTAAGAGAACTAACGTCTCAGAAAGAAATCGATATACAACATTTATGTTAAATACTCTGAAAATGTGAGAAAAGTTGTTGGCAAGTTGAATCAAAGCACTAAAAATATTCAAGGACCATCTAATCCTAATAAGCGGAAGAGATGTTAAGTGTGTCCATCTAAATTACGCTATACGGATCAAAGTAATGTCCTAGCGATTGTGGTGCAATTCTTATCAATGAATTTTTCATAAAATATAATTTATATTTCACTTTTCCTATATATACGAATAAAAGAAAAAAACTTTTGTTCATAAAAAATTCATTCAAAAAGAGAATTGCAGAAAGTTTTTCTGTTGTTTGGAAACTGAAGTAAGAAATTCTTTCTTTTCTTAAGAAAATTAATTGCTATGAAGTCACCTTGAAAATTATTTTCATATACTTGAAATCTTCTGAAATCTTAAATGAACCATTTTTTTTCAGATGTAGTCTTAAGTTTGTTTATTTTGGTTTTTTTAATTTAAATTGTGAAATTAAAAAACTTCTCCGCTACCATTACAAATCCATCCATACGATAAGAATTTGTTTCTTGCATACACTTTTCAAAATCGTCCAAGCCCAAAAACTTTTGATTTTTTCTATGGACACTTCAACTTGATGATAGAAGGACTGAAGGAGTTAGTTTACGTGCGACCTGGTTCAAAGCATTTTTTATTTCTAATATTTGTAAATTGATCCCTTACTATACATATACGAGAGACCGGGGCAATATTGGAAAATAGAAAAACTTGAGTCACAGACGGTATATCGTATATGAAGTAGCCAATTGTTGGACGTCATTTTATATGTTACGAATGGAGTTTGGTAAAATTTTTAGTGGTGTTGCCAATATTTTAATTTTAGAGAGTCAAACGTGATTTCCCAGTTAACAGTAATATTTGTTTACTAAAAAAATGTTTTGCTTCTGCAAATATTAAAGTAAAAACTTCGAAGAGATAAATATGTATGTTCAGGATGCGAATCTGGAGAAGATTATTGTATTTTTAGTTTAATTTTTACGTGTAAAGAATATATGAATAGATGTTTATGGCATAGTTGGCACTAAGCGCCCCTACGCTGTTCTAGCCGTTAAAGTGGATAAAATGAAAATAAAACTAGAATAACAATATTTTTATTGGTGATACCCTGAATAGACATGCTTCTGTTTTGAAAATATGATTCATAGACATGTGGTTATATGTATTTTGCTCAGTATAACCAAAGCTGTAACTATTATTACTACTATGACCTTTGTGTAGCCGAAACAAATCATAAAAGCATAATTATTTCAGAGTACTCAGAAATATCCACCTGATCTTGGTATTTTCACAAGTATTTGGACTTATTTGAATTGAAAAATGACTTCTTTTAAAACAGATCTTCTAAAAATCCTGGTCAGGTCAAAATTAAAATTGGTAAGCATAATAACACGTATAGATACGTGAAGAGCAGATAAGGGCCGAGAATAGAGCTCTGCGGAATTTCAAATTTTAGAACTAGGTATAAAACATTTAGAGCTCTCTCATTAATCTTAATCAATTGACCCTGTTCGATATGAAAGCCTAGTTATTGCAAAGGAGGTAGAAAAGAATGTGAACTTAAATAATAAGCCGAAGGTACATGCTTTAATATATGTTGAGTTTTTGCCTGCTCTTACATAGAAATCTCTTGTTTAAAAGATTTTTCGTTTGTAAAAGAGTATTTTTCACTGTTGAATTTTCGTTCCATCATTAAATAAAATTAGTTATTCAATTCTGTACCATTACTTAAAACACATCTTTCACTACAAATTTGAATTTGCAGCAAGTTCAAATATTTTCAACTTTAAGCAACGCGTCAGGCATCAGAAGCACGGTAAACCCCGGAAGATACAAGCCATGATGTCGGTGATGACACCGACACATTAAACGGCCTTAACAGGCCGGTTACAGTCATGCAGTAAGAGCTTACTCTCACTTGTTTTATACAGTCATCATGGAGGAAGAACTAAGATTTCATCTTAAATAGGCTCTAAAGGCTAAAACTATCGCTTCTAAAGAAAAAATAATTTAGAACAAACTGCAGCCAAATATGTTTTCTTTCTAATGGTTGTAAAAAAAATAGCATCTAAAACAAATTTATGGAAATTATAGCGTTTGAACAAAATACATCATTCTTTTATATGAAAAAGTCCTGCTAAGTCTGCTAACCGGCCTGCTACTCTGTTTTTCAGACTTTGTTCGTAGCTTGTATATTCCGGAGGTTACGGCAACACCCTAAGTAACAGACTTTATCTGCACTTGATTACTTTCATACATTTTAACTTTTAGCAGGCTTAGCGACAGCGGCATATTGTAACTCAGGTTTAAAGCTTTCCTCATAGAAACATTGCAATCAACGTCATCAGAGACGATCACGTATGACAGATTATCGTATACTTAATGCCACTTAGCCTGTACACTGTACAGATCCTAATCGATAGATCCAGTTAGCCAATGGTGGATCCAGTCAGCCAATGACGGGAGAGTAGGAGAAGTTCAATGGAGCCAAGCCAGTTGCACACGGTAGCACTGCTGACCGCACATATAAAAAAGGAACCACAGCTGTCAGAATTCAGTCTTGATCAAGAGCTCGAATAGAGCAGATCTCCAGCACCAGCCCAGCCAAGACCAAATATTCGACCACTTGGAAACCAGCAGAGATATAAGTATAGTCCAGTCCGGTCCAGTAGAAGCAGATCAGTCCATAAGAAATATAAGCAGAGCTAGTTCCGCAGTCGTCAGTCAGTTGCAGAGATTTACCTTTATAGCATGAACCAAAGTTAGTAACACTTCGAAATCAAGTGAAGCAAATCATTTGAATTAGTAGTAGACTTTGATTTTGCCCATTTTCTTGCTAGTAGTATATTACTTATATAGAAATACTTATTATAGAAAAATATGATTTTAAATCAAAAAAATCATTTTTATTGCAAAGAATACAAGTGCGAGTCGGGCTCGCGCACGAAGGGTTCCGTATCATCGTACAAAATTTAACTCTATGTATTATTTATTATTTATTTTTTCAATCGAAAGTAGGCGTCATTTGAAAAAATGCCTACTTATGATAATAATAATTAATGAGAATAAAACGAGGAAAAAAACACCGAAAAAATCACCTTTCTTGACTTTTAAATCATTAAAATCTAATCGCATTTTAATTTGTTGACGTAGTTCGAGATAGAAGGAAAAATATTTCTTCTAACTCTTAAAACAACTTCGCTCGACAATTTTTCCTCCCATTCATAATTTAAAAATGTGATACTAAAATACATATTAGTTAAAGGTAAGTGATTACCAGTAAAATTAGCAAATAAAGTGACATATTCTTGATATTTAATATACATATAAGATAAGAATAGCAAGTATAATTTAATTTCGGGATTTTTAAAATATTTCAAAATATTGTTTGCCTTTGAGTCGTTTACTTCGAAAACAAAAATAGTAAAATTGTGTTTTAATAGAGGAGTCCACTGTTCTAATATTCGGTTTATAACAGTTTCTAGTTCAAGCCACCTTGTTTTAAAAACATCGAAATGCAGGCACATTCAGACGATTGTAACGGAATTGCTTGGAATCACCTATATGATGAGGACTCTGCGTTTATAGAATCAGTATCTACCTGTGGAAACTTGCAGTATTCGTGACAATAAATCTCCCTGGATTACAGATGAAATTCATCAGGCGATGGCTGGGCGTGATTTCCAGCAGAAGCGATCTAGAAGAACTCAAGACAGTGTAGTTCATGGTAAATATAAAATAGAGTTAAAATAAAGTTATTTCTTTGCTTTGATCATCTAAATATTCTATATTGGGACCAAGCTAGATCCAAAGCTTCCTGCGAAAAAGCTATGGAATAATGGTCGTAGTCTCGGTATTCATGGGAAGGACCCACCAGTTGCAAACTTCAATCCTGATAACCTAAACAACTATTTTGCTTCTAGCTCTGTGGCTGCAACTGCGCCTGTTTACAACTTTCAGGAGCACTTCTCTCATGACGGTTTCTCCTTTCATTATGTGGATGGCCCCGAGGTTCTTTCAACATTGTATTCCATTAAATCTAATTCTATTGGACCTGATGCTTTGCCATATAAGTTCGTAAAGTTACTAGCGATCTACTTTTCATGTCCCTTAAAGCATATCTACATATAATTGGTGTCTTACCACTTCGTAATTTCCCTCTCAATGGAAGCAAGCAATAGTTGTTCATATTCCAAAGAAATCTCGTCCTTCTCTACCTAGTGGTCTTCGCCACATTAGTGTACTCAATTTTCTTGGTAAAACACTCGAAAAAATTATGTATACAAATAACTGAGTATGTGGGGCAGAGAATATATTGTCAGGCTGGCAATCAGGTTTTCTCCCAGGTCTCAGCTGTGAATCTTCTCTCTTAAAGGTCACATCTGATATTCATGAGGCTCTTGACAATGATCATTTAGCATTACTAGTCCTTTTCGATTTCAGTAAGGCCTTTGATTCGGTGAGTCACGTCAAGTTGATCTGCAAACTTGCCACAAAATATAGCTTCTCCTCATCGGCCGTTTGGTTATTTTCCGCTTTCCTTTCCAATCGTGCGCAAGTTGTAAAAGTGCAGAGTTCTATGTCCGCTCCATTGTCCCTTTTCTCTGGTATTCCTCAAGGCTCGATTTTAGGCCCTATTCTCTTCTCCCTCTATATAAATAACCCGTCTGTTGTGAATAACTCTTCTGTGCATTTATATGCCGATGACGTTCAGTTGTACCTTAGCAGACCCATAGGCCTGTTCGAGGACTGTATTGCCCGAATCAATGATGACCAACAGCACGTACACGAATGGGCAATGTATAATGAGCTTGCCATTAACCCAAACAAGTCTTACTGTCTGCCGGTATATAGAAGAGTTTTCCCAATAATAATAAGAATTCCACGCTTGAATATGTTGAGTCAATTAAGAATTTGGGAATTCGACTCAATTCGAAATTTAGTTGTTGCGACTAGATCAGTGATTTGATGGGGAAAATGTATGACAGTCTTCGTCAACTATCTATTTCCTCCAGTTGTCTGTCTGTGGATTTTCGCAGGAAATTGGCGATCATTCTTATTCTCCCCCATTTTAACTATGGGAGCCCTATTTTTAGCAGACTAGACTCAATTTGTCAAAGAAGAGTTACTGTGGCCTTTAACGACGTCATCCCTACTCGGAAGCTCTGCAGAGCCCTGTTTGACACGTCAGTGGCTTATCTTCCTTCATAGACTCATTTATACTAAAAAACATGCATATCTCTCCGAAACCCTACAGTTCTTGCAATCGAATATAGTTCTTCAACTTCTTTTCCCAAGATGTACATTTAGGTATGGTGAGCACTCTTACTTCGTCCAAGTTAACTGAAATTGGAACTCTCCTCCATATTTAATTCAGCGCACAGGCTCTGGCCGGACCTTTGCTAAGCTAGTCAAAGATTACCTTAATTATTATTATTAAATTGTGATTGGTATTTGTTCTTAGATCTTCCAATTCTTGTTGCATTGTTTTAATGAATTTTTAATTTTATTTATACATTTTTTTGTCTTCTCTTTTGTTTTTAATTTGTTGTATTTTTTTTTTGTTTATTATTTTTTATTTTTGTTCTTTTCTTTTGGCTCTTTATGTCTAAGTTCTCTTTTTCTTTTTGATCTTTGGATTTTATTTATTTATTTATTATTATATTTATTTTTTATTATTTTATTATTTTTGCTTTAATTTTTAATGTTACTTATGTTTTTTTTCAACCTAATTGTACGTTATAAGATTTTGTAATCTTCTGTACAGTGCCTAATAAATGTATTGTATTGTATTCCACTTATTTTCAAAATTTTATGAATCTGAGTTTCGAAATAAGCTCGAAAGTTATGACATGTGCAACCCAAATAGAAAATTCGATCATTCAAATTAAGAAGTCTAGTTTTTACTGCAAGCCAAATAAATTATTCAACGGAGTTTTAAATTTTCCAAACTACTCAATAATTTAATTATATATATCTTCTGCAGTTGATTCTCGAAGCTTAATAAGCCCTGTCCATCACCTTGTGAATATCTTTATTACCAAACTTTTTTCGGACCTAATGTCCGTGATTAGAGAAGAAGAATATATCCTTAAAATATTGCTAATTTCTTCAATTTGCATATGTGGCAATTACGTCAACTATCAGCCCTGTAGCTTTTTTACGTCCGCATATCACTAATTTTAATTCTGAATTTTGGCATAAGTCTACAATTAAATGTAGTAAAGTACCTACACATTATAGTAAATGGCAAGTTATTTTGTTTCATAAACATGACGCATTTGATTTCTGCTTCAAGCGTTTGGCAAGCAGAATTAAAATGTTTACCTTTCTTTAAAGTTTACAGAATTTCGTAAATCTTTAGCCTTTGCTCGGTGAAAAGAACTAGCTGAAGAACCAGCTCAGCTTGTATGTAAGTACAGATCCGTGTGCATAAAAAGTACTGAATTAATAATGTGGAGTAGTAGGGTATTAAATGAAGTGAAAATGTAGCAGATCTACTACAATTATAGTAAGGGCACAACACTGGCTCAGTTGCCTGTCAAAAACCAGACTGTCAACATCACCCAGATAGCTCCCAAATATTCCTACTTATGCTATTTCGGCCTAAGGCGCGTCGCAGATCAAGCATACATTTGCAGTAAGCCTTCATACGTGATATAATCCTTTCCTCCATATCACGCGTCAACCATATGAAATGCGCTTCTTTGCAGAATCAGCTCGCTCAACTAAATGCATTCATGGGATGAAGATTCGTATTAGTACGTATCGCGATAATGACCATGCACTGTTTGAAATTACACAAAAATAGCAATAGTTCCGGCGGAAAACAGTTGCTAAACATACACCTGGTATCCTCAACAATCAGTTAATATTCAAAATGGCTGCACACAAAAACTTAGTTTTTTCTTTTACCTCAGACAGTACCAACATCTTTTAATTTAGTTAATTAAGTATAATTTAATTAGAAAGTTTCAGTATCAAGAAACTGCATACATGTTTGGTGCGGGAGTTCGTACTGATTTACGTAGTATGCTGCCTAAGTTACATGCAGTATAGCTACAAACGGTCTAGCCGAGAATATTGACATACAGAATTTTACCAGCCTACTCGTCCCCGTGCTGTTTCTGTCGAAGCCATGTGTACGTTTTCGTCGTATTGCTCTAGCCGAGAATACTCGCATATAAATTCATCATACTATCCGTCCCCGTGCCGTTTTTGCTTAAAGCGTGTGTATACGTTTCTCTTATTGATCTAGGCTGGTCGCACATACAGTAAGACTAAGGCAACCGATTTGATTACCCTACTCGTCTTTATATACGTCGTAATTAATACTATTAAATTACATGACCGAATTATAAATGAAATTTATTAAATTGAAATAGAATTAGATAAAAATTACTAGGCCATAAAGTTGTTAGAAATTATAATATAAATAAAATAATTACGAAAAAGATTCAAACTTGTTGTTAATTATATAAAGAATTCGACCCTGGCCTGGACTACTCACAAGGTATCCAGATCCGACGTAACACATTGAATAAGCACATTAAAAGCAACGGATACATTTTTGACACCCTTCTGTTTATCCTCCAGTTTAATTTGGAGTTTAGTATCAGTACTATCGATTTTTACGGGGATTATATTGCCGGATTTTTTCAGCTATGGAGAGCTTACAGAGATTGTCCGATTCATCCTTGTAAAAAGTAAAAATTACTTAAAATGCAGTAGAAATTGTAAATGGTGAGTTACAGTTTGTCATCGTCTTTATACCTTTGTAGTACCTATACATTTTGGACCTAGCTCTCTAGAGGAAACCACCACTATGGTTCAGTTTTAGTATGAAATTATCAAATCATAATCTTAACTTTTCTGGATTAATAGGTAGATATTACTGCCGTCCAGGTCCAGGGTATCCTTTATTTTTATTATACAAACTGCCTGTAAACTAAAACTTATAATCAATCTTTTACGAAAAAGAAAACATTTTCTACTGCCCCAAATACTTTTCCCCCAGTTCCCTTACCAGAATGCCATAGATATAAATTATTTCATAATTGAATTACAATTTTCTATTAACCATGTATCTGAAAATTGATTTCAATCCAAAGTAAAATTCGAAATGGTTTCGTAACTCTCACCTCACCACATACACACAAAATTGTTGGGAGCACAAACAAATTACTGGTCGAATTGGTATTACCGGATGCCAAGAAAATTTCATACACAATACGGTTCCTGGACTCTCGAAGAGTCTACATAAGTACTCTTAAAGTCGTAAATAGACCATGATGCTGTGGGATGGGAGGAAGTAAACTTATTAAATGGACCCTTATAGAACTGTCGGTAACACGATGAGTCTTCAGCTCTCTCATTGTGGACTTCTAAAGTTATATTTCATTTAAGGACTACCTACTACAACAAGTCTCCAAGGACTTGTAATGATGTTGGCGAAAATAATTCCCTTGTTGGCAAGAATTTTTGTTTTTCTGAATTTTTTTGTGAAATTTATTTTTTTCCTTTAGAAGCTTTAAAATAATTGATGAACTTTTCCTTTTTTTCTCTTAAGACGATTGTAATCATATACAGGCGCGCATACATATAGACAGACATCGTTTGTTTGTTGTTCCTTCAAATTGAATGTTGTATAAAGATCAATATTTTTAGATAAATCTCTGGATAAAAAGAAAAACATTCAATTTTTCACTTACCTACCTATGTTCTTTCTATATGACTGTAGGATAAAAACAAAACAAGAAGCAAAATTAAAAAAAAAAAAATAGGCAAACCTGTGAGCTATTCTCAGTATGGTTGTAAAAGATTTTGAACGCATAATCGAATTTTCCGTTCCTTTTATTCTGGCAAAGTTCCAGAGAACATTTTCAGAGGTTAAAGTTTTCCCAGCATATTCCCAGATATGATCCAGAACTTTTGTTTTTAATATGGAAGAGATTCACATCAGTGTAAAGCTGCCGAAAGCTCTTGAAACTATTTCAATTTTAGCATAAATTGAATTTGGAATATTTTTTAGAATTTAATGGGTAAAATTATTTTGTCAAGTGTTTATTTTGCTTTTTTTTGTTTTTAAATATTTGTAATCATTCTATTCATCGAAATTATCTACGCTACGCATGCAATTATACGTATTGTTTGTAGTCTATGGAATAGCGTTTTGGAGCCGGGGAATAATGTATTATGATCTTAAAGTGATTTAATTTCCGTTCTGTTCTTCCTGTCTATTCTTTTAAGTTTGTTGGTAGTCTGGGTTTTTTTAATTTCAGATAATGAGAATACGATTCTTGAAATACTCATCGAATTATACTGACAAACGCGGCTAACATAATTTCGAGGAACTATCCAGATGCTTCATATATTACTTATTCATAGAGTATATTCATTCTGCCTATTATGAGTGGATCTTGGAGTTATTTAAAAACCAAACAATATATAACATAAATGAAGAACGCTTGTAAACCATATACCGAGAAATGGGAGTATAACAAAAATGGATCATCAGTGAAACAGAGACAAAAATCGAACAAAGAAAGGAAGTTAGAAAAAAACCTTTGGCTCAAAGCACCTTTGATTTGAATTGAAACAGCCATATCGCGATAAATCCAAGATGGAAAGAAGTTGACAAGGACAAATAATAGAAAATATTGCAAAAACATTACAAACAGAATCGGAAAATAGGTGAATGAACAAAATTTGAAGACTCCATAATATAAAACAAGAACAGTAAAAGACAAAGCTGCGGAAACGAACAAGATAATCAAAGACCTTGGAAGTAACCTGCAAACTTTTGCAAAACCCAAATCCACAGAAGGAGAGTATACTTCAGAAAAATAAACTTCAACGAAGAAATACAAGAAAAATAAGACGAACAACAATAAAAATTCGAACCAAGCCATATATAATACCAAAGATACATATAGACATTCAGAATATGCATCAAAAATAAATTTTCCACTCCCAAAATTTTTCCAGCAATAGAGCTGGGGCCGAATTCTGTAACTCGTAGAGTTTGGGAGTTTGGGAGATGAGAATTTTCGTTTTCCCCGATTATAACTCCCTAGCTCCCATTCGAGATTCTCAAACATACTTGGGCAGTTAAAGAAAACGAGAGAAGTATCGAAATATTGAAAGACGGCTAATTCTGTGTGGGAGGGTCGTAAAGCATTGGGGGTTTTTCCTACGGATTTAAGGTCTAGAATACAAAAATATAGGTGAACAGTTTCTGGGGAGGGGCTTTTGGGGATGGGCTTTTGGGGATGGGGACTCGTACCACCCCAATCGGGTGTTGTCCATAATACGTCATGATTGGTATCAAATTAAGGAGGGAAGAGTTGGTAATCGAGTGGTGTAGTTTTTTTTTGTTCATTTTAACTTCATAACTGACTTTTTACCGCCGAAAGACTGCTTTTTGGACTTAAGTCATATAAACCCCAGTTCCTATATTTTTTTTTATATTTTTCTTCCGTTTTTTATTTCACATCCATTAGTACTCTGTTATGAACATTTTTCTCATAGGAAATGAAATTTCACGACTTACCAGTTGTTCGCAATGATGAGATGAAATCATATCCATTTCTCGACCAAAAAACTGCTATTTTTCACCTTAAAAATTATTAGTTCACTTCTTTTGCAGTTATCTGGAAAACCATTCATCAGACTGAAAAATTAATTACATATATAATTAGGGAACAAAATGTACATGCGATTTCATCCTACTATACAAGCTTTAACGTGCATATTTAAAATTTTTATAGCATCTCTTCTGTACTGGAAGACGACCAAATTGACCATTTTCGCGTAAATAAAATGTTTAGCGGGTACCTTGAGACACCAAAATCCATATTTCTCTGTAATTATTGCAAGGATTCCCATAATTTGTTTTTGTAAACATAGTGAGTCCATAGTTCAATTTGAAAATCCTAGGTACCCAGGTACCTTCACAAAACACAACAAAAGCAGCTAATATTGTCAGTTGAGAAATATTCTTCTTATTTCTCCACAACTAACACAGCCGAGAGTTTTATCGAGTGGAATAGAGAGTTTTTAGAATTACGGAATTCCGAGTAGAGAGTTAGTGAATCCGGCACCTGGTGCGGGTGAACGGGGGGGGGGGGGGGGATTTGGTTTGGCGGCTTGCCAAAATACAGAAAACCCACCGTAACCAAAGAGTAGCCAGCAATGCCTCACTCCAAAATAAAATCAACGTTGCCTGGACGCCATGAAGGGAAGGCAACAATTTTTTCTTATAAATTTACCATGAAGTTTTTCTTAGAATTTAGACGCACTTTTGGAGGCCGGCAACGGCACACATAACTGAAAATAACTCCAGTCAGCCACCAAAGTGAATAAATTCTGTCGAAACATTTTGTGCTACCCTGATACTGGGCCTGGGCTAAAACAACTTACAACTAGATAAGAAAATTGCCATATAAACCCGGATCAAATTTTGAAAGCTCTTCAACTTTTTATTCAACCAAAGAAAGCTATCAATGCGAAGAATTTATGTGGCATAATACAGCAAGAGAGAGAGAATGTATAGAGCTTTCTATTAGAGGGCCATTAGCTCGTTTTAATTCGATCGCTTTTTTGTGAGTTATTCACATCTAGATGTAAGTTGTCTCAGGCCTGGGGTCCCCGGCTGAGAACCCAAGAAGAAACAATTTCCGATAAAATATTACACTACTCATGCAAGTTTTGTATGTCTATATGTTTCTTTGATAATACTGAGTCAATTAGATACATATGTACATTCACGAGAATAATAAATAGAAGATATCATCAAGCTCAAATACAATAAAGGTGAAGGTGCCGACGGAAACATTGTAGAATTACTCAAAAAGATAACCATAGTAGAATCCCTACACTATATCTTGGAATAGATATGGACAAACGAAAAAGATTATCTAGAAAGGGGAATTGAGCTTTACTTTTCCGGGGTCCCTACAGAGTCTACAGGCAATTTTTCAACCTACTGCATTTAAGCAAAGAATTAAAAGACAAGTACCGAGGTAATGTCAGCTTGTTGACTAAAAGCCGCAAATCAAAATTCCATAGAGCATAAAGAAATTTTGAGAGTATACTGTGTGTTTCGATCAGCAGTACAGGGAGATCTCATCAGGACTGCATTGAAATCCTGACCGGCCTGCCGTTTACACTACTGTGAACTCATCTTATCTTGCTGGAAGAATGGAATTATTATAAGTTCTCACAGAAAAAAGAAATTTGGTAATATTTCTATTCAGAATTGAAAGTAAAATAGAGTTATATATACGGAACATACAAGGAATGAGGACGTGAATCAGTTGAACACACTGCGACTATGTGTAAAACAATTAGTTCAATGGAAATATTTCCTGTACATCAGGCCGTACGCATACCAATTAAGCAAAACTGCTTTAGGGTACGTTTATCGTAGAGCGGATTTACTAAAATCGCTACATCCGGTGTGATTCCATTTCGCTAAGCGAATCCGAGATTTTTGGTGCGCACTTAAAAACGTAGATTCGCTAATCGCTTGACATTTCAGTTGAAACTTCTGTGTGTAGTGTGTATGTACTGTGCAATATGCGATCAAGATAAAGTGAATGCCTCGAAAGTATAAAGAAAGGCCAGCATTTGCATAGCAAATTTTCTCACTACTTCTCTGTTATGATAATTGGAATTTCTTAAATCCCATAAGGATATAAAATTTTCCATTTTATCCAATTCTAACTACTGCACTTCGTGATTTGATTCAATTCAATTCTTTATTTCCTGGCTGATGGTACAATAAGACTAAAAATCTTTTACCTGTACTTAAGTTCTTTTGCAAAATGTATAAATATATTGAATTAAAAGCTTATGAATAAACTAAAAGTAAAACAAAATTAAATTAAATAAACTTAAATAGTTAATTACGAATAGTAAATTATATGAGATTTAATAATGTTATAAAAAGTAAACAAAAATTATAGCAGAATTAGAATGTAAGTATATAAAAAACAAGTACCGAGGTACTGTTAGTTTCCTGCCTAAAGCCGAAGACCAAAAAATTCATAAAGAAATGTAATGTGTGTAAAGTGTTTCGATTAGCAGTTATAGGGCGATCTCATCAGGACAGCAATGAGCCCATGATGCCAATAAGTTGCTGGTGGATATATAGAGATATATGGTATAGTGTAGACAGCAGGCAGTGTCAGAGATCGTTGCTGTCCTGATGAAATCGCCCTGTTACTGCTGATCGAAACACTTTACACACAGTACCTATACTCCCAAAAACTTCTTTATGGAATTTTGGTCTTCGGCTAAGGCCGGAAACTGACAGTACCTCGGTACTTGTTGTTTAATTTTCTCTGCTCATATGCAGTAGGTTGAGAATTGCCTGTAGATTCCTATTTAGTACGGGTCTCGAAAGAGTAAAAAACTCATTACCACTTTCCACTTGTAAGTATATCAACTCAAGAATAGCAATTAATATAACATTATTGTACCGATTAAAGAAAATTTTATTATCGATATTAAGATCTCTGACGGTGACAATTAAGTGTTTTGAGTGAGTGCAACGATAAATAAATTTTATGATCATAAGTTGTCAATAGGCGGGTATTGCCATAAAAGTCCCCTGAGTTCGATTTTTGAAAGTTGGCAAGAAGTGCATTCCACAAACGTATTACTTGAACAAAGTAAGAGCTCTGCATTATGGAATATCTGTATCGCGGAATTAAACTGTTAGGATTTCTAGATGATCTCAGGAAACTAACTCGTCATGTGAGTAAGATGATACACGGTTTTGATATACAATTATATGCAGAAAAATTAACTGCTTTCAAATAAGAAGAAGTGTTTAAATAGCATTCAAGTATATGCAACCCAAACGGAGAAATGTGATCATATCGTTTCAGCCCGAAGATAACCTCGTGGAATCATTAAAAGCAACCTCCAATTTCCTATGCAAGAAGAATCTACCAGGGAAAACTAGAAAAAACCCAATAAAATATGGCAATAAAAGCATTATAACTAGTTTTAAATGTAAAGGCTTTATAAGTATACTAGCTGATAACCACAACCTCCGAACGCCAGCATAGACCTTTTGAAGTATTCCGTTTACATGGTCACAACAGCTCATTGAGGTGCTCAGAATAAAACTGAGATTTTTAACTTTATTCACAAAAGGCTGGATAATTCCATCAAGAATGACCTGGGGTGACTCGCTTTTATATCAAGATGTTGTATATAAAAGACCATTGGTTGGGATTTTGTGGGATTTGATATAAGCTGATTTTCGGTCGCCCATCTTGATACGCGCTCCAAGTCAGAGATGAGATGGTCCACGCAGTCTTCCAGAAGACCAATCGGTCTATTCACGTAGGGTTGAACATCTTCTGCGTACAGATGGATGTTGCAGTCCTGGATGACATTCGGAAAATTGTTAATATACAGACTAAACAATAATGGTCCAAGAATAGATCCTTGGGGTACTCTGTAATGTAAAGATTGTTTTTCCGAAAGACGCTCATCAGCAATCACCTGTTGGGATCTATTTTCCAAAAAATCAACTATTAGAGAAATGTCTAACGTGGAAAAAATAAATCGTGAAGCTAATTATTTCACTAAATTAGGATGTTTGACACAATCTAAAGCTTTTGAAAAAAATCCAGTAGGGTCAACACTGCAAGGTCATTGCCGTCTAAAAATTTCCGAATATCACTGGTGACTTTTAAGAGAGCGGTTTCACAACTGTGAAAAGCACGGGAACCCAATTGTGAGCGAGTTAGGATGCTATTGCTTTTCAAGTGTTCAATTATTTGCGAATAAATTATCCTCTCAAGGGCCTTTGAAAGATAGCATAATACACTTAAAGGCCTGTAGTCAGTTAAGTTCCTTACTGATTTTAGCTATTGGCAGCACAATCGTGACCTTCCAACAAATGAAAAATTCAGAAGTTGTCAAGCACGCATTTAAGATATGCATGAATGAATGCATTATATGATATCTTGAAAAATTGTGAACGAACTCTATGTGAACGCACTATATCAGATTTAATTGAATGAAAAGCGTTACTGACTTTGTCGATATCGAGATTGTCGGAAGCTAAGACCGTCCGTGTGAGCCTCACCTGCATTTCTGTTAACAAAATCTACAGAATCTAAGGCAGATTTCAAGGCAACATATTGTGTTCATGTAAAATGAACACTTAAGGTAATTAGGGTCTAGTTCACATGTTGTATCTTTTCCCAAATTTACCTAAGCTTTCTTAATTGTTCCACAGTCTTTTTGGAGGCAGGTTAATGTCAAACCTACGTTTGAAATAGCCAAATTTAGCTGGACGAATCTTGGAATTTAGTTTATTTTTAATTGTTTTATTACGATCACGGCTTTCATCAGTTCTTAGATACAAAAATTTACACTCAATAATTAACGAATCAACCTCTTAGGAAAACCTCGGGCAGCCGTTCACCTTGACCGGCCGTGTTCTGAGAGGTGCATATTTGTCGTGCAGATGGTAAATAAGGTTGTAGAAAATATTAAATTTATCATTTATTGATGGGGTTAGATAAAGCTTATTCCAAGGCAGAGCGGCACATTCTGGAGCTAGTTCAGCTACATACAAATTTCTGTAATTTCTAAAACAGTATTATATAACTTAAGAAATTGTACGTTAACAACTTCTGCTTTCCAACTGTATTTTAGTTTTACTTTCTCTATTTGCTTTTTCTTATTTTCTAGTTTTTTCATTCACGCTCTTTAGATTTTAGATTTAACTTAATTATTTTTTGTATTTTTTCTATTTTATTTTTCCTCCTCTCTTTTTTTCACATTATGTTTTTAGTTTTATTTCTTTAGTTATTAGTCTATTTTATTATTATTTTTTTTTGTGTTTTTTTTTCATTTACTTCTAATCATTATTATTACTTTATCTTCTTCTTTAAATTTATTAAAATTCGTTACCCTTCTAATTGTAAGGTAGTATATTATTGGAAATTTCTGTTTACTATCTTTTTAGCTTACAAAATAAATAAATAAAATAAATAAATAAACAATAAAATTTGATCTTTTGTTTTAATGATTACCTCCTTCCACAAGCGACAAAATTCTTGATTTGATTCACTCGTAGTTGTTTTCGTCTCAAATCTCTCCTAATCAATAAAATTGAAAACGCTGAAGGTTAAACAAGAGAAACTGTTTGTGTATGATTGTTGGCTCAAGGCGATTTCGCTTTTATGCGAATTTTTTATAACTGAACGAGAAAAAAAGAATGTGGGCGAAATCCTATTTATAAAAAAAAGGAAAATACTGTAAGAAAATTTAGACATGAATATCAAAAAGTGATGAAACAAAATCTCGGAGTTTTCAAGACTAAAGCACAGACGAGCAATATTTCTTGTCTGTGATTAATCTCTAGTTCGTTTTATTATATTTTAAATCTGATCATTGGATTATCAGTGGGTCGGCTTATGATCCAAATCAAATTTTCTAAGTTCCTATGTCATTCATAACGGAGAAAAAACGTCGGTTTCATTTAGAAGGTCAATGACTTCAATATTCTTAAACCTATCATCAGTTAATTTATTTCTTTTCCCCAAGTTATACCATTCTTGGGATAACATCGACAGGGCAAGCAACCACTTTCTCGAAACTATGCTGAACAGCAACTTTAAATCGCAAATTCCATCTAAGGCAGAATGGGTTTCACGCTCTGTGCTTCAGCCATTGATAAGCCCTATTGTCTAAAACACCCTGTCTCAATAATTTCAAGTTGGCCTGACCGCCAACACAGTCGCCTTTGGTTAGAAGATCCCACGGGTAGGACAACAAAACAACTGTGGCGTATACCAAACCCAAATCAAACGAATAAGCTCCTAAAAAATTACAAGCCAACCCTGAGAACTTCCACCTTCTTACCACCCTCACAGGATGAGACTTGTTGATGATCCAATATGCAGGGGTTGCGGAGAGGAGTCCAAAACAGTGACCCACTTTCTATGTCACTGCCCGGCACTCCTGGACGAGCTATATGATGCCGCCAGGGCGGGCTGGAACCAATACTGAAGTTTATAGGAACATCCGGTTGGGACCTATGAGCGATCGCTCGTGGGTCTAGAGGGTGAACAATGGGCCTTGACCCTTGGCCTTCGGTTGGGGGACCTTGAAAAAGGTCCTAAACCTCTGCTTCAATCAATCAATCATCAACCCTATTATCTACACAGACCACGGCTCCAAATCAGAAGAAATACAGGAGCTGGCGTTTTCTGCGAGGAACTTCATACGGAAATTGCTATATACGAGTATAGAATGTTATCTAGGTGGAAGTCAAGACCATCCTTGAAGCGAGAATGTATCTCCTCAACTCCGAATAAGGAGATTGCCCTCTGATCGCACAACTTAGCAGCTGTTAAGGCCTTATCGCACCAAAATACCTTGCTTTTAATATTTCGGCTTGGGTAAGCCTAACCCAAACTGAACGAAAAACCTATTGGCATTAAACAAGCCAACCATGAGAACTCTAGTGTCAACTAACACTGGGTAGGTACTCTTTTCTCAAGGATCGCCTACACACCATGGGACTTTTAAATGATCTCGTATGCAGAGGATGGGGAGAGAAAGCCACGCATGAAGCCGGTAAGGAGGATTAACGGCTAATCACAAATTTTGTTAGATATTGTCTGGTTGGGATCCAATTGGTCATAAATCTATAGGGTCAACAATTGGCCTTGTTGTGGCCTACGTTCCAGAGACTCCGCTATCTATCCATGTTCTTGAGAGAATCGAATATTTAATGATGTTGTAAGTGAATAAAGATATGGTATGGTATAATTAGTGAACACCTCCAGTTGTCATAACCACAATCTAATGGCGGATTGTAACGGTGTCTTTACTTGCGAGGAAGCCGTGAAACAGAAATTTCTATTTCCAATTCTATTGCAATTGGTCGTGTTTTTGTGCATCTTCACAATCTTTTTTGATTACATCAACAATTCCCTCAATGTTCTCTCTCACCTTGATCAAATCCTTCCTTACTTTTTACTTGGAGAGCATTAACCATTGGCTCAAATAACGCCGAGCATTTTCCACTGTATTTTGGGTAACGATGAACGAAGATTTGGTAACAGCTGAATTCAGATGGAATAATTATTTTTGTTTTGGTATAGTTTCCCTCGACAGATAATTTTTCCAGTGCCCTAATATACTAATCTTCGAATGCTCTTGTATTTCTCAGAACATCTAGTATCGGACAGTCGCGAAAAATTGGGAACCGACTTCATACGGGCAGTCGATTTCCTGAATAAGTTCACAGTTTCCTTTTACAGTTGCAATAGGGTTTATAATTTCCTGTACATTATTTGCGTTTTTCACAAAAAAAATGGTTCAAGGATTTCCATGAATACAAATCCGATTTTTTAAGTAACAGTGAAAGAAATTCGAAAAATATAAACCCATTTTTACTATCTGAGGAATTAGGGACTTTTGTAAAAACAACCTTCACGATATAACTCGCATATTTTCAAAACAGAAGGTGGCTATATTCATTGATATTAATCAAGAGTCTCTTTAAAATTTACCTTAGAGTAATTGTAATTTTTTTCCTTGTCTAAACCCAGCTTGATTCCTTCTTATTGCTCAATCGACTGTAGGGGTTGCATCGGCCTTCCATGCCCCTAGCTGGGTACGCCCTTGTATCTCTCATACTTGAACAAAACTCTTTGAACGGAAATTGTAATCTTCTAAAAACAAATAAATGAAGTGAAATAATTTTTTTTCTATTGTTTGGAGTGTACAGAGAATTTATGAAAGGAACGCAGTTGATTTTACTCACGAGAAATATTTTAACAAGTTTAAAACATGTGAGGCTGTCATTAAAGTAGACGCACAGATTAGCACTTTGTGGGAAACCTTTTTTCAGTTTAGGAGGGGAATCTGATAATTATGTGAGTACCAATCTGCTTTTATCTTCCCAGGAGACAACGATTAATATGAGCTGTAGGTACCCTTTTGCCCTAAAGACATTTCGTAAAATAACGTTTGTGTAAAATATCATTTCACAAAAAAATCTTTTTACAAATTTATATTTCAGGTGAGGTAGCAAAAAACTTTTTGACAGAAAGGGAGCATTTAGCAAACATACTTTTAGCAAAAGGATAATTGGAAATTTGACAAATGGATTATTGATTGATTGAGAATATGTAAGGCATGTCGCTAGAAGGCGAAGTAGGATTATTTGAATATTCATTGAATTAATATTAGAAACAAAATAAAGTAAGCCTCTATTTGGATGTGTTCAAAATTTCTAGAAAATTATCTTTTTTCTTTATAATAATACACATCTCAATAACTCAATGATAATTAAATTAATATTCAAATATATAAATAAATTATAAATGGAGTTTTTAAATAAAATTTAGTGATTAAAAAGCTAATAAATAAGACCCAATAAGTTATAACGAGGGAGTTGCTACTTACCTCCTAGCCTTAGCGATCTAAATTCCACTACTATTTTTTTTATTGTTTACTCAAAATAACTCCGAAATTGGGCAGGAAAAGGAAGGAGAGATGATATATTTTTTTTTTGTAAAAAATATATTTTTAAATAAATAAAAAATATTAAAAATTGCATAAGTGAAGCAAAATTATTCGTCCAGGCAAACTGAATTCAGCAAGGACAGTGAAAAGGCGACGGAAAACTTGGAGGAGACCGCAGCAGATGGTTACGGTACCTGTCAACACAAGCGAAAAATTTACAAATGGAATTAAATATATATATATATATATATATATATAAAAAAGCAAGTATTTACAAACTTAACAACTATTATGCCGCATTCACAATGCCGAGTGGAGTAGAGTAGCGTAGAGTGGCAACTGGCATTCCTTTTTTCGCAGAATAGTGCAGAGTGGAGCTGCATGAAAATAGGTTATATTCTAATTTCACGCTGCCATTTTCGAAAGCTTACCTACAAACTGGAATTCCGAACTACTAGCATGTAGATGGCGTGAAAAAAGCTCGATACTTCTTTTTATCATAACTAAAATCATTTCAGTGTTCTTTTCTGATTTAATATTTTTTATGGAGGCTAATAGAAAACAAGAGGTATTTTCTGCAAACTTCATGGTTTAAAAACCAAAAAAAGTACATTAATTGTAAGCTAGTTTCGAAGCAATCTGATGGTGCCAACAGATCTCTCCTTTTTCGATCTTATTGTTTTGACAACGATAGTTATTTGCTGGTTTGTTGATTAAGCGTTGTTATGGCATTTTGTTATATTAACTTCAAAGTTCGTTGTTGATTTGGTGTTGTTATGGCGATTTGTGATATATGAAGAAATATGCATAAGTTTTTCTTTCTCATAAACCTATATTTTTTGCTATATATAATCTAAGCTGAAAAGTGATTGCAAACCAATTATGGCAGTTTTGGGAGCATTTCAAAAAGTAAAAAATGAAAATTGAAAAAAAAAATTTTTAGTTTTAATGTGAACATTGGCAGGATGGTACATTACATACCCAAGATTGATAGAAAAATAATCTGGTATCCCCGAGATCAGTCATATTGTTGTTGTGATTTTTTAAAAATTAAAAAAAAAATTGCCAAATGATATACTTGTCAGAAAATTGTTCCCTTCGTTTTCGTGGTGTCCTTAATTCATTGACTACTACTTTGGGAGTTAAGATTCAATCTCTGGGGTCGGATTCTGTAACCACGGAGAATGTGAGAATTTAAGAGAGCAGAATATTCGTTTTCTTCTATTAAACTCCATAATTCTCCATTCATTCCCAATTCACAAACATGGTTTTAGAATTAGAGAAAACGGTGGAGACCTGGAAAAACCGTGAGAAATGAGAAAAGAATGATTCCGACCGGCTAGAGCGCTGTTTTTAGTAAATTCGAAGCAATTCAACATTTTACGGGTGACAGTTCGGAATTGGATTATTATTTTTTAGTTTTATCTTATTAAAAGTGCTGTGCATAATAAATATGCGAAAACAAAATTGTCTATACTTTTAAACTTTTATAATCAGTTGATTTTAATTACTTGCTTTGATGAATTTAATTTGAAAATTCCTAGCTACAAAATACAACCAAAACTTTTCCACTTGCAAAGCATCGGAGAATTAGAGAAGTGGAGTAGACAAAAAGCAATTCTCAAATCAAATTCGCCGAGTTACAGACTTCTAAGTGAAGAATTAAATATAAAAACAAGTCTCATTTCCCAAATTTCAAAATTTTCCGTGTTGCAGAATCCGGCCCCTGGTCACATTTTATACCTAAATCACAGACAGAATTCACACGGCGAATCGAGGAATCCGAGAACACATAATCATAGATGATTAGTTGCTGATTCCTGTGGAAAGTCATAGCCTCACATTTATCGATATTAAGTACCAAATTATTGCTTTTGCACTAATCGAGAAATTTGTGAAGGTCACTCTATACCTATTCACAATCGTTTACAGATTTAATCTGAGCGAAAAGCTTAATGACCTCAGCATATATCAATACTTTGCAGTGCCTCACAACAGAGATACTGCCGCCAAAAGAATAGAATAAGGAACAACGGGCCCAAGTGACTACCTTGAGGTACACCAGACAAAGCTTTCAAGACTCTAGAAATGGAACGGCGGAAATAGATTTGGTATTTTCTGTTATCTAAATAAGACTCTATCCATTTAAGAAATCCATTCTTTTCTATTTTAAACAGAATCACGGAGTGAGATAACTTGTCGATAGCTTTACTAATGTCTGTATAAAGGCAATCTGTTTTGTAGCCCTTTGCAAATCCACCAAATGTATCCGAGACAAATTCCAACAAGTTAGTTGTTGTAGACCTGCCCGAAATAAAGCCATGTTAGTATGAAGAGAG
Organism: Dioctria linearis; assembly: GCA_963930735.1. Taxonomy (NCBI): domain Eukaryota; kingdom Metazoa; phylum Arthropoda; class Insecta; order Diptera; family Asilidae; genus Dioctria; species Dioctria linearis. Next base: position 22,583,682 of record OZ005743.1, on the reverse strand, counting down.
CAACTTCTTGCAGGAAATTGATAGCTGAGAATAAATGATAAATTCAGATAGGTATGGATACCACAACTTTCCATTAACAGACATGTTATGCCGCAATAGATTTTGGGGAAAAATGATATTTCCCAATTCTTTACATCTTGTCGAATGATTTAAACCTAATATCGTCCATGGATATTAATTTTTACTAATATAGTTTTTTTAAATTCTGTCAAAACTGTCACGATTGACGGAACTGGCAGAAAATTGGTTTACAAACATTTTTCGGTCATCCAAATGTAATATTACCATTTTTGCCATTAACATCACGTTTTTAAAAACTTTTATAATTTTTAAATTTAACGCCCTCCAACACCTTCCACGATTGATATGAAGACTCCATTTACAAAAAAAATTTTTAGAGCGGGGTATATTCAACGAAAAATTTCCTTGATTCATCCGTAGACAACACCAGAGCTATTGTTGCTTTTATTTCTCTCTAGCTATGAGGTATGATGTTTTTTTATTTAAAAAGTTTTTTAATTCAAGTTTTGCCATGAGTTCTATTTAATAGATATCATAGTGTACCCTTAGCATTGGCAAAACCACATTGCATTTACACCCTATACAAACTTTTGTTTAGACCCACACTTTTCTCTGATCAACACTTATACAATAAGCCAACTTTTTTATTACTCATTTTTTCAAGTCTTTAAATATTTTTTCTTCATAAGAAAGAGCTACATACCATAAAGGTGTATTCAGAGCAAGTCATTTATCGAGATTTTAATCCAGAGATTCTTCCATGATAGGCGTAATAATTAACCACTGTCATTGCTAACTTTGTAAAAAAATTAACTTAAAAAATTGAACTGCACTCTTTAAGGAAAAAGTTGCACTTTGAAAATGAAGAGAGTGAATTTCATTCATTTTATTTCTATATTGAGTTACTACAGGTATCGTTTCTAAACTTCTTGCCATACAAAACATAAAATAACAACCAGCAATATAGTTGTGGAATAATCTCACTCAGAACTGTTCCTTTAATTTTCTAATTTATTTCTATTTTTGTTTAAGAAGTTGGATCAAAAACTCTCTGAGCCATAAACTGGAGAAAAGTCATGGTTGTCTAATAAATTTTATCAAAGACGAAAAACTGGACCATAATTCAAGGACATCTATTGCATGACACCCATATCAGCAAAAGGAAGAAGAAAAAGGCAAAAAAAAGAAAGAAAAAACTTTATCAACAAAACTTTTCTTTTAAGCTCTAGTTACATCCCTATAATTCTTGTAAATGAAATTATTTTTCGGTCTAAGGGATTAAGATTTTCTTCGCTCGCCTCCGCCACAACACAAGATCATTCCGAAGGAAATTTTCTTCATAATTTAACTTGGAAGAAAATATCTATTTATACATATGTATGTATGTGCATGCAAAAGATAGACAAAAAAGAAGAAGAATAAGACGATAATAACCGTAAAATAGTAAAGTTGTTGTCAGAGTAGATGCGGGGTTAAATAGTATACGACTGTGTAGATGGGAAGGCATAAAAACTATATACAAAACAAACGCCATTCACCCGTACCCATAGAGGTTATAAAAAAGGAGCCGGAACATTTTAAATTTATATGAAATAATTCTCATTTGTCTAATAGAATAGCTGGATCAGGACAAAAAGGCCTTGATATGAATGCACGTATATGTAGATGCGTTGTTGGTTATAGGATAAGCATTGTAATTATTATACATACATACATATACATGGTTCCAATCAAAGGGCATCTACTATAGAAAATCATCAACAGAAGACCGGACTGGAAGTGAGTCTGTAGATAATCTTTTCATGCACCTAGTATAGAGTGGAGAAGAGTCAGCCCATAGAAGTTATATCTACTACTACTATTATTCAGTAATCCCCGGGAGGTGAAAGCGGTTTCAATATTCGGAAAAAAGTAGAGAATTTATCCTAGAATGAATATGGTTGTGTAAGGGAGCTAATGCAGACAAGATAAGAATAAAATTGCCTCCGGTTATAGACCCTATTGTGAAGTATAAAACTGAAAATTTTTTGAAAAGAACATAATTAAAATGGGTTGGCACATCTTTGAGTAATAATTTTTTGTGTTTGTTTTAATATTACAAAAGAAAGAAGAAAAAAAGGTTTATTAAAAAAAGAAAAAACAATGTTTCCCAACCTGATAGTCCATTGAGTTACCATATCCCATATGGTTGCAGGAACAGGAGCAATGTTTGATATGATCCTCTAGCTCATAGTCAATAACATCAGATTTGGATGATGTTGCTAATTTTCCAATTGCATTTTTGCATCCCGTTGCTGACTTCTTGCTTATCCTGTAGGTGCTGTTGCTACCACCACCACCACCCCCACCACCACCACCACCACCACCACCTCCACCACTACCATTATCACCTCCATCATCACTATCATCCGATGTTGATTTAACATTGGATGTACAAATAAAGGATGATGCAGTACTACCACCCCCAACGACTGATGTCACTGATGGTGCTGAAACCTCTGGTGGCGTAGTAGATGACAAGAACATCATCATTGTCATCATATCGTTCGATTCTATTGTTGATGGTGAAACTCCACCTCCTGCTCCACCGTTCGATCTAATCTCTGTGATAGAGCTTGTGTTGCTTATTGTACTGCTGTTGCTGCTATTGCTGCAGTTCAATAGGCTTTTACAAGGAAATTGATGTCGTTGCTGCTGCTGTTGCTGTTGCTGCTGATGACTTTTTGGATATTTTCGACGAGAGCTACCCGAACGTGATAGGGTAGTGCAGGAAGATTTTCGATTTATAGTTGCTGTTCCTGTTGTTGGAGATGGTGTAGAGTTTCTTGATATTATTTTTGACGTTGCTGTTATTAACCCAGGTGGTAACGGTATAATTGGTGATGTTGGTAATGATTCACCTTCAGAACCTCCACTACCTCCAAGCTCACCACAAAATTCGTTTATTGTTGGTAATAATTTTTTTGGTGTCGGCGGTGGGGGAATTTTTATCTTATCAGGTTCACTGATTAATTGAAATTGTTTTAATTCTTCCTCTTCTAGTGCCTTTAAAGCACGCAAATCCCATTCCCCGGATGTCATTAACTTCAGTAGGAAGAAAATTTTTCACAGTTTCACAAAAGCACATACAGTCAAAATGAAAACATCGAGACCAACAATCATATATGTATGTGTAATATTACATTTAATATGGTAAAATTAATTACAATCTTAAATAATAAATGAGTCGAGTACAACATGGAAAACCATTATTCTCACTTGACCGGATTAGAAAATCACTTTGGCGCGCGAACACAGTAATATTTCTTGAGTCCTCTTCTTCTTCTTCTCTTATTCAGTTTTAGCCAGCACCGAAACTATTTCGATTTCATTATACCGAGAATACTGATATTTTCACTATCGTTTATTTAACTTGCCATTGGCACGTACCGTTTGATACTGAAATTCACAGCGATTTTCTTACCGTTATATTATACTTTGCCCAGTAGCTTTTCAATAGTATAGTTCTTGCTTCTCCGCATGTACAAACAAAGTGTTATTCCATACCAATGGAGAGCTTATGTTCCACAAGCATGTGTTAAAGTGAAAGCTTTCGTTCCACATTTATGTGTTCTTTTTTAATATTTCACTAAAAGGATTTCACATCGACAGATAAGATTTAGATCCTTTATAATTTGGATGTTTCTTGTTTTTAGCAGCAATTATACCTTTAATTTTAACGCTCGGTCCACATTATAAGTTCAGAACAAAAAATTATAAGAGGGCATACATAAATAGCTTCAAGTAAAATGTCGGTTGGAATAAAAGGAAAACTCATTTCAAAAAGGTGGTAGGATGGAAGAAAAAGGATTAATTTTGATTAAGTTCTTCTTCAGGCAGAATGTTTGTTTGTTCACTTTGATTCTATCTTCCCCCTCACCTTTGAGTATTATTACTTCGGCCTGTCTTGAAGTTTTCAATTTAAAAATCGTGTGAACAAAAGGATTCTGTTGTTGAATTTTTGTTCAAATAAAAAAAAAGCAAAAAATATCCGGCAAACTTTCAAAAGCACACAGAGGAAACAGGACGTGAGCTGTCTTTAATCCTCAGTCTCTCCTACTGTGTGTACTATAATATGAATCAAGAGGTAAAAGTTGATATCGATTTTGTCTTTAGATTTTCCTTGAGCTGGTTTAAAGGTAGGTTATAGATGTTGTTGTTGTTGTTGTTGGTGCTTTTGTTGTTGTTGTTGGTTGGATGAAACCTTTATAGTGTTGCGTGCTCTTTTGTAAGTTTGCAGTTGAAATTGGAGTATTCTGCCTATAATATCCTTGTGTTCTGCAAGGGTCGCCTTCTATCTATTGAGACAACCGAGGTTTTCTTTCTTCTTTGTTTTTTTGTTTTTTTTTTGTTTTGGTTTTTTGCTTATGTATTTAATAAACATAAATACGGAAACAGACCAAGGAAAAAAATAAAATAAAAGGAAAAAGAGAAAATAGGGGTTATTCAGGAAAATTGTTGTCATCCTTTTGAAATTGGCCACTTCAGAATTTGTAGAGTTGGCATGTTCTTGAGAGTTTTTTTTTGTCTTTGTTTCATTTCTTTGTCTTCTTGAATTGTCGAGAATTGGATTAAGGCGAAAGATTTTTAGTTGGATTAAGTAATAAAAAAATAAATTGACTTTTACAAGAGTTTTTATGTACAAATAAACATTTTAAGAAATTGCTGAAAATGCCTTTTATATAGATTTTATTCGACTATTTGAATATTTAAGGTATTGCAATAGTTAAAGATGTAGTTTGATGCTTTTTGTCGGAAAAAATTGTTGTGTTGTTTTTGTATAGTAGATATAGTAGATGCGATAGATACTCGTTCTGTCAACTCCAAATCACCTTCTTATGATACTTACTTCGAGAGCAATTTTTGTCTCTGCTCAAAATGAGTCTTTTACTTCTGTTGTTATGGGAGTATTCTCTGAATTGGTGTAGATATAGTTTACTTCGTTCAAATATACCATATTCCGTTGATATCGTGTTCTTACATATAGCTAATGTTCTTCCAAAACGTCTGTGTTCAGTCCACCAACTGAACATTTCTCTCTCGACGCATTCAGGTACCTACTTCCTGCAAATAAACAAAAAAATCCACAAAGAATCCCTCAACAGGAACAAAAACTTAAATACTTATCTGATAATTAAAAGCCTGCTGTCCTATAATTCTTTCATCAAATTACACAAAAAATCCCTCGATTACGATTCACAAGCTAAAATGAACAAAATATTATTAAAAAATTAATTAAATTCAACAAAACAATATGAAACTTACCTGAAATTACATGATCTACATGCACAAACACAAATTGACATGTCATTCAACTGACATTACGTTAACCAGATGTTCTGGTAGCAGCAACTGGTATAAACGTCGCTATGGGAACGCCATGAGAAGTACATCACATGACCATCTTCAGCAGCTATAAATAGGCGGCGAACTATAGCACAATCACCCATTTCCAAATCAGAGTTGATCTGATCAAGTCCTAAGCCTTGGAGTCTGTTTTGAACAAAATCCTTATCCACACCAGAAGTTAATTCTGAAATCCCATAGAAGTTAATTCTACACCAATAAATTTAGGTTGACTCAATCCTAAAAACAGAAGTTAATTCTGGCCGTCACAAATATTTGAGGTTGACTCAATCCTAATACAGAAGTTAATTCTAGCCGTAAATATTTTTGAGGTTAACTCAATCCTAAACAGGTGTTAATTCTGGCCAAATAAATATTTGAGGTTAACTCAATCCTAAACAGCAGTTAATTCTGGCCAAACAAACATTTGAGGTTAACTCAATGCTAAACAGAAGTTAATTCTGGCCAAACAAATATTTGAGGTTAACTCAATAATCATATAGGAGTTGATCCTAAAATAAATACATTACTTGAGGTTGACTCAAAAGTGCGTCGGTTAGGAGTTAATCCTAAAGATTCGATATCTCCGCACATTTTCGAGAAAAATGCCCAGGGAACACGTTACGTGGGAGTATGTACCATGTCTAAAGGTTTTTCGGGGGTCTCTGGGATTCGCTACTTAATTTTAGGGGGATTCCTGTCATATTTTAAGACTTGACATTTTTCACAGTTGTTGATAATTTCGATTATTTTGTTCTTCATGTTTGGAAAATAGTATTTTCTTCTCAGATGTATAAGGTTTCACTAATGCCTCTATGATTACTGCTTATGTGCAGTATCGTTAATATCTTTGTCTTGATCGTCGATATTTATAATGTCTGAAGCTAATTCTGTACATCGAATTAATTTAAAGGTTTTTGACCTCGAAAAGAATTTGGAATAAATGGATTGTATAATTTTGAAAGTGTCATCATCAGTATAGATAGCATTTAATCGATTTGGCAGTAAATAGCGTTTGAAAATACTTACAATATTTTTTCTTCAGAATAATTGGGCATAGGAAAGGTGCGCTTTTGTTTATTTTTGAATGGCATTTCTAAAGATATCGGTGGGCGTTTGTTTGATTTTTCGAAGAGAAATTGAAGGGCGAACTCGTTTAAAGGACGTTCTGAAATTGGTATTCCGTCATTGAGGTCTTCGCTTGCGGAATGTATTGTAGAGCCACTGGTACCTTGTATTGAGTTACACGTCCTAGATTCATTTGCATTTAGTTCAATTCTTGTATGAGGATGTGATTCAGGAGGTCTTATTCGGCTCAGTGCGTCGATGTTTTGCTTTCCTTTCTTATATACCAACTCATAATCAAACTCCTCTAGTTTGTGTCTCCAGCGAATTAATTTGGATTAGGTTCTTTTAGGCTCATAAGCCAAGTTAAGGGCTTATGGTCCGTTACAATTTTGAATTTATGTCCAAATAGATAAGGCCTAAAGTATTTGGTAGCCCACACTATGCCTAAAAATTTCTTTTCGATGGTGGAGTAGTTGATCTCGAAATTAGTTAGCGTACGACTAGCATAGCATATGGGTTTATCGCTACCTATAGGGCCTTGCGATATCACTGCACCAATAGCATAGTTGCTAGCGTCGGTTGTTAACACGAAAGGTTTCGCAAAATCTGGGTATTGCAAGATGGGATCATTTACAAGAAGATCTCTGCAGGTTTAAAAGGCTTGAACATACCTATCATTTAATTGGACTACTTTACCTTTTTTAAGGCACTCTGTTAGGGGTTTCGTAAGTTTTGCGAATTCTTTAATGAATTTTTAGGAATGCTTTTATTTCCTTCTGATTTTTGGGAATAGGAAATTCTTTAACTGCCTTTATCTTATCTGGGTTCGACTTGACACCATCGGTTGTAACCATGTGTCCTAAAAAGGCGATCTCTTTGTGTAGAAATTCCTATTTGTCAACCTGAACTTTGAGATTTGCTTCTCGCAGTTTATCAAATACACGTCTAAGGCTTTCGACGTGTTCTTGTAGAGATGTAGAGAATACAGTAATGTCGTCAAGATATACCAAGCAGATTTTACCTTGTATTTATTTAAAGACATTATCGATGACACGCTGGAACGTGGTTGGGGCATTTTTCAACCCAAAAGGCATTCTTACGTACCCGTAATGACCACCTTCTACAGTAAAGGCTGTTTTCTAACTGATACCGGGATTCATCTCGATTTGATGAAATCCGCTGGCCAAGTCAAGTGTTGTGAAGTACATACACTTTCCGAGCTTGTCTTATATCTCGCTGATATTAGGCAACGGGTACCTCCCGTTGATGGTCTTTTCATTCAGCTTGCGATAGTCTATGACTAGGCGCCATTTCTGTCTATCACTAGCATCTTTCTTTGTAGGCACTATTCAGATCGGTGAGCTCCAGGGAGAATATCCCTTCTCTCAACATGTCGCTAATTTGCTTTTGTACCTCTTGCTTATGGATATAGGGATATCTATAAGACTTGGTGTAAATGGGTACGTCGTCGGTTGTGGCTATGCAATGCTTTACGTTATTGGTAAAAGTAAGTTTTTGGTCCTCTTTATAAAATATATCTTCATAGCTCTTCCAGATTGAGTATACTGCATTCTTCTCTTCTGCATTCAGATGAGATACTCGAATTAAATTTGTTATATCGTCAGGTCGTAAGATTGGGTCTGAACAGTCTTCGTACTCGACACTGAAATTATTTAATTTTGTGTATTCTGAAGATGAAAAGGGGGTAACCTTAAGAGGTTGCTCCAAAAAGAGAAGCTGTTCCTTATCGGAATGATTGATAGCCACTATTATATATTTTGCCGTATATATTCCTTTTGAGACGTATAATTTGGGTTTTACTTCAATATTTTTTATATAAATATCTCCGTTTGATACATCCACTGGTAAGTTTTGTTTTTCCAGGTACTACATACTTTCTGGACATAAAGTTTGGTTTGAAATGTAAAGGGATGATTTGTTTTCGAGTTATTAGTACTTGGTTCGCTATAGATCGACTTTTGCACCTAATGTGGTAAGCGCATCGAGTCCTAGGAGACCATCAAAATATCCATGGAATCGAAACACTAATAATTGAGTTTCTCCTGGTTGGTTGAATTCTACGAAATTTAGGAAAAGACTTGTTTATTTAGTTTATGTTTATTTAGAATTGTTGTAATGATTGTAGGCCCTCGTTCAGTAAGATCTTCGGGATGTGTGAAATCCGAGTTTATGAAGGATGATTATGCACCCGTATCTACTAGAAATTTTAGAGGTCTACCGAAAGGGGATGATATGTGTATATAAGGTAGTATGTATCCGTGTTTATTTACGTCTATATAGCCGATGGGTCTATCGAGGCAGGTAGAGGAAAATGTTGGTCATCAACTTCATTATTGTCGTAGGGTCGCGTAAGACCTTCCTCATTGTGTTCATTGATTTGATCATATTGGTAATAGTTATCCAAATCTTGTGGGCAAAAGTTTTCTGATACATCATTATGATGGTATGAAGGGTTTGTTTCGAACGTGTAGGAATCCGGATTATTTGAAACTTGTTCTGTCACATTGTATAATTCTTTACTTATGAAATTTCGTGGTCCGGGTTGCCGGAAGGTATTTGAGGTTGGATTATTTGATTGGAATCGATTTCTCGGTCCGAACTTGTATCCAGTGGCTCGGGTTTAGGTAGAGTTGGTTTAATTGGAAAATGGTTTTGTCTTTAACTGAAAGTACTCGGATTCTGAGCAGGTGCTTTATTGCAGTAATAAAATGCAATAGCTAATATTCAAGTTTCATGGCTCGAACTGTGGAACCTAGTGGTTCTCTTAAACCAGTTAAAAAGGTATTTAGGCACATTTCCGAATACAAACTCCTTTTTGCGTTTATAACATTTGCATCTTTTCATGTATCTGAATGTGGTTATACATGGTTGCTAAAGCTTCCACTATTTCGCTATAAAACTTTTCAACTGTTTTATTATTTTGCCCAATATTGTCGAAATCTTTAATTAATGAGGTTTCATAAGGTTGTCCGAATAATGCAATATGAGGTTATTTTTTATTTGGCCCCAATAGAGTATATTCAGGACCTTATTGGCTGGAACTTCTATTTTATTTCTTATTGCTCGGAGTAATATTCGACCGTAGGGTGTACCGCTTAATGGATTTACCACAAATAAAATTTCTTCTACATTTTTTAAAAAATGGGATTACCATCATATTTTGGCAAATCTTTTATTGCGTCCGGCACTTTAAGAGAACTAAGTATATCGTTGATTTGTGTAACTGGGGGATTAGCAACTGAGGGGATAGCAGATGCGTTTAGAGGATTCATTTTTAAGTTATTAGAACTAGCAGTCTCTGATTTATTAAGAGAATTAGGTTCACACTGATAACTTTCACTTCCTAATAAATCTAATTTGGATTCACTTTTATAAATTAATTTTTCTAAAGATTCTAACTTATTGTACGATTTCGTACAGAGATTTGACAATCCTAGCTGAATTTCGTTAAATTTTTTGTTCAATTCTTCCGAATCTGTTTTACTTGGGAAATTATTTAATTTTTCAACACTTTGAATATTTCTATTTTCTATATTTTTAGTAATTTCTTCGTCAGAACTAACACTTTCACTTGAATATCTTAATCTAGAATTGAGCTTCTTAGAACACCTACATATATGGACTTGAAATTGGCTTGAAGGTTTTAGATTTAGGAAACATTCAGGATTAATAATTTTAAAGAAATATTCAATAATTTTACTTACATGCCAATGAAGATAAAAACCTTTATCATTTCCATCAGGATTTTCTAAAACACGTAGGTTTTGAACAATAGAGTTGAGACTCACCAAGATGGAAATTTATCTTTCTTGTGTTCTTGGTCGTTTTGGTTGTGCCACTAATCACAGATAACCCGTCTACACTGTAGATTTATATTCCGTTTTTCTACGAGACAAACAACAACACTAATTCGTTCGTTTTATAAAATAGAAAATTTAATCGCCTTACCCGTCAATGAACCGTTGGCGGTTGCAAAATAATTCAGCGATAATCCGTCGCGAATACTTGCGAAAATGCGAAAAAAATCAATCACGTTATCCGTCAATAAGCCGTTGGCGGTTACAATATACGAATACTTGCGAAATGCGATCGATATCTTTTTTTAAAACGAACGGGATACCTTTTGGTATCCTACCGACTGCGCCAGTTATGTTCTAACCCTTTGAAGTTAATAAAAAAAAAAAAAATAATATCTCAATAAAAACACTCGACTTTATTCAATGAAAATTACTTCACAGTCAAACTAAGAATACCTGCATTTAATATGATACCTCGCTTATAAAATCTCTTTTTGCTGAGGTTGCGTCTAGCGATATATTTATTTCTATGTAAAAGTTATTAACTCGACTTTACAGAATGTGGGAAAATGAGAATTGTAATATTATGATGATAAGCATTTTTATCTTTAAGCAATTTTGTTTTTAAGAAATGAATTTGGAACTTGGAAAATTATTATATGGAATTTAATGAGTGTAGATATAGATGATTTAGGTATAAAGATGTTTCGGCTGGATGTGTAACTCGCGCGGTCCAACGGTGTACTTTTCGTAATTATTTTCAAGCAAGCGATTAATGGAATTTTTTTATTAATTAGTTAATATATACATATAGAAGACCTTATACAAATTTTTGTACTCGAATCTAAAGCACAGTTTGCTATACACTGCCTCCAAGAGGACACTCGGACGAAATTGCTGTTCGGCGATTGACAGTGATTAAGCCATACGATGCATCAGAAAAATAAAATAAAAATATATTTATAAACTAGACATATTGGTTTACAGGTTCATGAAGGGGAATTTCGATTAGTTAAAAGAAAAAAAATGGCGAACCAGCGAAATTTATTTCCGATTTGGGTGTGGGGCTTTAAAAATTTTTAAAATAGACTACGCCCCCACGGGGGTTAAAATTTTGATCTGGTACATTTTGAAAAATCTAGTCCAGAATGGAATAGCCGAAATCCTGAGAAGAAGTTTGAGTACCCACACCCCTATCCAACGAGGTTAAATGGCTGAGTTATAATTGAAAAAACCCAGAGCCTCTACATTTTCCCCCTCCACCCCGATCGAAATAAAAAATAGCCTATGATACGAGAATTTTAATTATTTTAATTACCAATGAATATTAGAAATATGAATCCGAACAGATTGCTGGTTTCCAAGGTAAAGGGCCCCCGATTTTTGCGATATCTGAAAAATTTAGTATCTTATTTTTTTTTCTAAACTTTGCTCCCTATTAGATTTTTATTAAAACTAGCGTCGCATACTAAATAAAGATTCGAGTGCAAATTGTTAATCGGAAGAATCATTGGTATTCATTTAATTTTTTTATGGCATTTTTTAAAATACGTAATTCACATTAGTGCAATTCCTAGACGTTGGTTTTCTTATTTTATCTCTTGAGCACGATCAGTAATCATCAGATTCACCGACCGGATGGCTTCTCTATTGCGACTGAATCATCTCGTTGATATTATCTGGCCACTACATCATAGATTTGAAATTGCGAAAATCTATGTAAAATAGTTCGAATGCGAAATTTTTGTTATAAATAAGGAACGCATTTAACATAATCAAATCAAGTATGTGAAAATATTTTTTTTTGTACCAATGCACTGTTTTTCGGGGAAATGAATAGTATGACAGTAACTGATCAGCTCTATCAATACCACATATGCTCGGGTTGTATACTTGAATTTCCGGAGGTTTCTGTTTGACTATTACACGTTTATTGCGTATTTCAATCATTACTGAATGATGGGCGAAGTTAATACAGAGAACTTCACATTTGTCTCTCCATTTTGATATATAAACACCACCCTTACGCGTCCATGTGTGCTCCCCTACTTTTAATTTCGTGCATATAACGCCGTTGGGAATACCATTTCTATTAGTTCGTAGTGTCCCTACCGAATGGATTATATTTGCCAGCAATAAATTGGATAGTGAGATCTCATTAAGCGCCGGAAGATGGTCTTTGCTAGGTGCAAATGCTATCGTTTGCCTGAACTACAGACCGAATTTAAAACGTTACGCAATCGAGTAACCGCAGAGATACGGAATTCAAACAAAATATATTTTGGCACTAAACATAATTCAAATCTTCCTGCGAAGCAGCTTTTACGTAGCCTGATTGTTTGAGGGTGCCTGAAGTCTGCAAGTACGGGGATAAGCTGAATCAAATTTTGGCAAATCATCCATCACTGCAGCACCAACGCTCATATATCACTATGGATATAAACTCGGACGAAACCTTTTCTTTTACTTGTGTTACACCAAATGATGTTCTTTTTGCCGCCTTCTCTATTAAATCTGAAGCTGTTGGCTTAGATAACGTGCACCCTGAATTTTCCAAACTTATTCTTCCTATCTGTCTATACGCGTTAACTCATATCTTCAGCGGCACTCTCTTCAGGTTCGAATTTCCCAATAATTGAAAAATTTCGAAAATTATACCTATCCATAGGAAAACTAATCCCTGCCTGACAGGGCCATTTTCCCATATTTATCCAAAATACTAGCAAATATAATATACCACCAAATGTGTTAATTTATTGTGTGTAATAATTTTCTTTTGGTTTTCCAATCAGGCTTCAGGCCGAAACACAGCTGTGTAACTGCTATGATCAACATATCTGACGATATACTAGTAGTTCTCGTAGTCGTAGACTTTTTGAAGGCTTTTGAGAGCATTGATCATCGGCTAATGGTGGAGAAAGTATCTTCGTTATAAGGATTTTCGGGAATGGCCTGTAAGCTCATCGCCTACTATGTTAGTAACAGGTATTAGAGATTTTTTGTAGCAATCAACTCTCCAACAGAATCGGCATCACTTGCGGCATTCCGCAGGGTTCAATTCTACGACCTACACTCTTCATAAATGGTCTTCCGACTATTATTAACTATAGAAATTATCATATGTAAAGGGATGATGTCAAAATATACTTGTACTCACCACTTGGTCTAATTGAAGATAGTGTATGCAAAATTAATGATGATCTTTCTTTCATTTATCGTTGGGTCACGAATAATAAACTATTGCTCAATGCAACTAAGGCTAACGAAATTTACATCTACAAGAACAATTTCGATAGAAGATAGAAGATTTAAATGAAGTGAACATAACAAATAGTTCACTTCAATCGACAGAGCAGGATGTTCTCTCCAGTATATGGGAGTTTTAGAACAACGTATACAAAAGAACGCAGCGAATGTGTAAAGATTCTTATAGAAAGTGATTTAAATTACGAACTACTTTCCTCTAATCAAACCAAAAGTTTTTTCACTTGTTCAATTGTCAAACAAATTAGACTCGTAAAGCTTTAAAATTGTACTCGAATGAAATTTCCAATAATCTGTAAATCACTGACATGTATATAAATGGACTGCTCATTGAACCAAAAATGCATGAACGCAAATGGCATCACTTTAAAATTCCTGGCTCTTTCCGCGAGAGCATACTTTCCCACTGAACTGTAGCGAGAAATTGCTTGAAGTTCAGCGATATTTCCAAAACTGGCAAATTGGTAATCAAAACGTTCATACCAAACCAGCCTTGTGAAAAAGACTTCCTTCGGCTCATAATTAAAATTTAACAATACAAATAGTCCCAAATACTTTTGTGGTAATTTCGGTAAACCCCACTGACATGAATATACAATAAATTCCCAAATAATTTAAATACAGCGCCAGTTTACGATAGTTGGTAGCATTGACAGTGAGAGTATACTTACTGAAATCAAAACTGGTGCCACATGAAACTGGAGATCATTCAGTCCATTTCAGAGCCGGACTGGGTGGTCATGGGACCGATGGTGGTCTTCGGCTTAATCCCGACCACAGGACGTATTTATCATGATACTATGGTCATCGCTGCGGGCGTGGTGAAAGGAGAGAAATAATTATCGATAAGAGAAATAATCCAGCATCTTGCCCCTGAAATCACAGCCACCACACTTTCTGATCTCCATAGGTAAAGTATTACATATCCTAGTAGCATAAATGAAAAATTGACGCTCAGTTATACGATAACTAAAACTTGGCACATTCATCGCCACAGTTCTACTGGGCCGAGAAAACAATGATTTTTCATGTAGATAGCTAGGCACCTTTTTTACAATGAAATTATACAAAAACAGAATTACCCTGGAATCAAGATACGCTCTTAAAGGTGCATCCAAAGACGGATTTTACATAGGGAGCAACATGGTCATATCGTCTCAGACAGTACACGTAGCGAACGACCGAATTGAACGCGACAGTGATTTTTCTTTGCGAGAAGGAATCTAGGTGGCAAAATAATTCACATCCGTAGGTAATCAAAGGAGCAATAAGTTGTTTCACTAACATGAGCCTTGTATTTCAAGGAGTTACGAAAGTAGCAACGGAAAGCTTACGACAGGGTTTCGTAAACAATACTGTTGACTTGGTTAGACCACTTAAGTGTAGTATTAAAAATGATGCCAAGATTCCTTACCGATCTGCTGTATGGAACAGGAGGTTCATCTAACATCACATCAGGAAAGTCTGTGATGTCGAGATTATTTCTATATAATAGAATTACTTTAGATTTTAACGGGCTTAGAAGAAGCTTATTCTGTAGTGCCCACAAAGATATTAATCAAATCAGTCTACATACCGCATTCTCCATCAATCCACATGGTCTTGAAATATATAGCTGGCAATCATCAGCACACAAGTGAAAATTTCAATTCAAAATGACTGAAGAAATGTCATTTATGAACACAGAAAAAAGCAAGGGCCAGAAGATTGACCCATGCGGAACACCACTACATGCA
Organism: Dioctria linearis; assembly: GCA_963930735.1. NCBI lineage: Eukaryota > Metazoa > Arthropoda > Insecta > Diptera > Asilidae > Dioctria > Dioctria linearis. The sequence goes on along the minus strand of OZ005743.1, from coordinate 22,568,390 downwards.
GGCAAAAATTCAGAGGAGTACTCACCCCAGCAGACCTTTTTCTGGCGGTCTTCCAAATATGACCAAATTAGCCTGCAAGCACCACTAGAGAAATTAAACAATCGTTTAGGCTTGTATATGAGTAGTGAACGATTAACTTTATCAAAAGCCTTGGAGAAATCTAAAAGAGAAAGAACAGTTATCATATCAGAATTCATAGACAAGCGAATATCATCAGATATCTTTATTAGGGCTGTCGTACAACTGTGTTTAGGTCTATATCCACATTGTAAATTGGACATTAGGTTATTTTTTTCAATATATTTAAGTATTTGCTGATATATAAGCCGCTCAAAAACCTTGGACAAGAAAGATAAAATGGAGATGGGTCGGTACTCCTGGGGATTCTGTTCAAGATTCTTAGGAATCGGGATGATTTTTGGCTCCAATGATTAATAAAATCATGAGAAATAAACTAATAATTTTACTAATAAAATAGTTTATTTATCTCAGATTTTTAAGAAAAACACAACTTTTATTTTTTTTTCGGCCGAAAAACAAAATTTCGG